>BJBW01002704.1:34717-122729 GCA_004320125.1 Scolopax mira
ATGAGTTGGCAGTGCGCACTGACAACCCAGAGAGCCAACCGTGTCCTGGGCTGCATCAAGAGAAGTGTGGTCAGCAGGTTGCAGGACATGATTCTACTCCTCTACTCTGGCACTTGTGAGACCCCACCTGGAGTACTGCGCCCAGCTTTGGAGTCCTCAACACAGGAAGGACACGGACCTGTTGGAATGGGTCCAGCAGAGGGTCATGAGGATGATCAGAGGGATGGAGCACCTTTTCTATGAAGACAGGCTGAGAGAGCTGGTATTATTCAGCCTGGAGAAGAGAAGGCTCGAGGGAGACCTTATAACAGCCTATCTATATCTGAAGGAAGCCTACAGAAGAACTGGAGAGGGACTGTGTACGAGAAAGTGTAGCAACAGGACAAGGGGCAACAGTTTTAAACTGGAAAGGGGGAGATTTAGATTAGACACCAGAAAGAAATTCTTTGCAGTGAATGTGGTGAGACATTGGAACAGGTTGCCCAGGGAAGTCGTGGATGCCCCATCCCTGGAAGTGTTCAGGGCCAGGCTGGATGGGGCTTTGAGCAATCTGGTCTAGTGGAAGGTGTCCCTGCCCATGGCAGGGGGGTTGGAACTTGATGATCTTTAAGGTCCCTTCCAACGCAAACAATTCTATGATTCTATGATTCTATAATCATGAATTATTGTGTGCCATGCAATAGAGAGTACCTGTAATACAAGTAATGTTTCTTTCCTCTTTAAGTTTTGCCTTCACAACACTTTATCTTGCTTTCATATTTCTGTTTCCCTAACTGTATACTCTGCCTTGATTTTACTGAAAAAGTGGCTTTGTACTAATATGTTATCTACATATTAGAGGAGCTCGACACAAAGTCTTAAAATTGCTGGGTTACTTCTGCTCTCCATCATGTTTTTTCTGCCTCATGCTGTAACCCGAGGATGCTCATGTTTTGACTGTGGAGAGCGCAACACTCCAGAGCAGGAAAAGTGGAATTTGCAAATTCAATGGAATAACATCACAAAGAAATATAATATAAGAAAATACCAGCAAATGTGTAGCTTCTTCCAACCATGGACTCTGAAATCAATAGGATTTATTACTTCTATTGTACATAGCTGAAAGGCAAGGGATTAACCTACTTGCTCTCTTATGGTTGACAGAAAAATAAACTTAAAGTAATACAGTCCAATAACCAAATAACTGTCAATTAGTTTGGTCTCCTCAATTTCTCAAGTTCAATATAGTCTTTCTTTCAGCCCATGTGAGATGTCTAAATATGAGTGTCATGTCATTCTTTAGAAAACTGCTGAAATTTTGTAAACCCTCATCCTTTCTTAGTTTAGTGAGGTTTTTAGTGAGGTTAGCTAGATCTTCTTAAACTTTTCTGTGTCAAAGCAGAATTGCTTATAAAGATTAGTAAAAGGCAGAACTTCAAAAGGATTACTAGTTTAGGTGAAGTGCCTTGAAGTTTAAATTCTTATCATAGGTCTTTATTTGGCTAATTGCTTAGAAAACCTCCCCAAGAACAGACCTTATCCTGCAAAACTTAGAATTTCTGGGCAGGAAACGGCATAGCATCCTGTATCTTCATTTCTCTGAAATCAAGTGTATGAAAATGTATAATTCACAAGCACTTAAAGAAATAATTTAAAATTACTAGTAGAAAGCAGAGATAATGATTCTTTCAAAAAAATCAGATACAATCAAAAAACATCCTGTAACCACATTCTATATCACCAGCTGAGAAGATCTCTAATTAGTTTCAGCAATTACACTTAAAAGTAGATAATAAATAAAGTGACTAACTTCAGAAATGTTTGGTTGGAAATGAATTATGTTTCTGTTTTTGGATCAAGGAAAATTGAATATAACTGGAGAAACAATAGATGAATACCCATTTCTTTATTATCTCAGTGAACTGAGTTTACTAATTCATTCTTTTGCATTGAAAAAAAAACATGTAATCCTTCTTCACTTATACTACATCAGTTACATCAAATAGAAATATGTTCAAACATTAAGGCTCTCAGAAGCAAGTGTATCCTTACACTATAAAATAACTTCCATAGCTGTTGTTTGACAAAGAACAGATCCTGATTTAATTTAATTGCTCTAGGTCAGACAATGAAGACCTGTGCTCATGGTATTTAAACTTTAAGTCTAAATTTTCACAGCAGATTTTCATAGACAAACTCTCACCAGCTACCGATGATATATGGGATACTCCAAGTTTAGTTTCCTCAGCACCAGAACTAGAAGAGGAACCAAATCCATGGTGGCATCAGAATATGCTCGTAACAAAACTCTACAACAGCCTTTTGTAGAAATGGAGCTTGTTGTCCTTTCTCTTGCACATTTTTAGGTCTTCACATTGGTTAATGGTTAATTATTTTCTATATAAGGAAACATAGTGAAGTGTGAAATAGTCGGAGGTATGTGGCAGACATGAAGCTTTTGCATTGGCTGCTGGTGATCTCATATATAGATCACCTAAGAGCAATGAAAATTGGAACTAAGGATAGAGTGCTTGGCAATGTATGTTCTCAGTTTACAGGAGAGATGGACCTGAAGTGATACATCATGTGTTTTTTTCTTTGTAGTCATTATGACTAACAAGGCAATCTCATTTCAAAATACTAGGATGTGCTCTATTATACATTAATAGTTTTAAAGCCATCTTTTGCATAAAGTGAATAATGAAAATAGAAAATGAAGACCCCAGATAAAAGATGTGCCACTTAAAAATGATGCGACATTATTGTGATGACAATGATTTAAAAAATGTATGTTCCTATTATTTGACTCCTTTATACCAATAGAAGCTCAGGTGTTTAACTCCACACACAAAAAAATATGTAAAAGATATGCCTCAGCTGCTGACTATGGCTTTACAATTATGAAATATCATCGGAATCCTAAAGAATAATATTATAAACAACCAAATGTACTTCTATCACTGAATTAGTATTTTGTAGTTAATTTCAGTGAGATAAAGCAGTGTACTCTCCATGTTACATTGCCATGAAACACTGCAACACAGCCAGCACCTGCTGCTTGACAAAGGAGACAGGTGAGTGTGAGGTGCTCTATAGTTCAATAGCTCTGAAATGACCACTGTGAATGTGGGGAGGAGGAGTGCCATTCATTTGTAATTCCAGAATAACCTTTTTAATGAAATATTTAAGCCTAAAGGATGACAAGTGGCTTAGTTAAGATGCTGTATTGTCTTTTGATCATTAAAAAGACAATGTGGGTTCATGTTACATCTTTTAAGACTATCTTATGTCTTAAAACATTTTTCTTTGTCAGTGCAAAAGATTTGGTTAAATGGCAATGGAAATAAATAATTTATTTTATAAAGACAAGCTTATGAAATTCACTGAATATACATCCAAGTAAAACAGTGAAAGTTCTGTAATAACATTTAGTTTTAGCTCCTCAGTGTAATAAGAGATCTCCCAGAAAAGTGGTGAATCAAATGTCTGCCAGACCTTTGCAAAGTGGTTGGTTCCAGTTATTCTCCAGGTAAATAAATGGAAATATAAGCTTAAGCCCTTGCATCCCCAGTTCTCCATAGAGTTTGTATTATTAAAACCAAACAGTACCATAAGGAAGAGCAGCAAATACTGCGTAAGTAATATTCTGTATTTTTGAATACAACTTCTTAGCAGATTCAGGAAGCATTTAAAAGTTACCATATTTATATGAGTACATATCAGAGGCTGGTTTTATGTATCACTCATTATACGATGTTCTCATCATATTATATTCATAATTCATAATCATATAATTTGTAATTCATAAAAGCAAATTAAATTCATAAATATGTAATTTTGTAAATACGAAAATTATATTTGTGAACTCTCCAAATCTGTTAAAATTGATACCAATATGAGAAATGTAAATTTTAAATCATTTTGCAGCTCCTCTGGACAGAGATCTCACAAAGAATATCTAGATAAATTAATTCATTTCACAGTCATAGTTTCATTTTATATGTAATCATAAGGAAGAGAGAACAGCAAAAATACTGGAGTAGATTTGTATTGAAACAAAATTTCACCCCATATGTTTATGAAGTGTCAAATAACAATCTTTGCTTACATTGTTCTCTGCTGTGAGACTGTAGTGGGACAAAGCAGTCTAATTAAAGCTTAGACTAACTGAAACATATGTAAAGGATCCAAAGCTTTCCTCTGTTTGTACAATGACAATGGCAATTTTGGGACTCAGCTATAAAACACTGGGCATATGCAGGATCTTGAGGAATTTTCCTGTGCATACAAAGGTTTTTCTGTCTAGTTTACCCTTGTGTTCCCTCACTTGAACAGCTGCTGGTCTTGCAAGCCCTTGCAAAAAAGAGAGCTAGGTTACAAGCAATTGCAGAGCTAAAGAAAAAGGAAAAAAAAAAAAAAAAAAAAAAAAAAGAGGAACACCTCAGCATCACACATCTATCCGACAGCATTTATCTGCTTACCAATGAGCAAAGGCCATTCAATTTTTCTGAGGTCTTGGGTCTTGGGGACAATGTTCTGCACCAAAGGGACTCTATTCTTTTGGCATGCCCTGTTCTGTATAAGGCAACCCCTGCAGAATGCAGAATGAATGATGACACATATCATAGGGCAACATCTTGGGACAGCAAGGAAAGCACTGGCTTTTATGCTTTTGTTTCATCATCCTTCACATGCTACGATAATGTAACAAAATTTTTAAGTGTCAGAAGCAAAATCCACTATGTACATATAAACAAATATAGACAAATAGAGATGAGAATAGCCCCAGCTATTGATGGATTCATGCCAATTCAGTGTCTAAGTCCAGCACACCCTTATTATAGCATCAGTTTCTAGCCATTAACATTTTAAGGTCTCCCAGGCTGCAAATGGACTAAAATACTGTTGAAGTTCAGATGTGAACTGTGGGATTCACAGGTTAGACTACTAAACCAGGGATGGTTTGCAATGCCTCCAGAGGGCAAGGATGACTCAGGGAAACAATTCAGGAAAAAAAATAATATAAAAGGAATGACTTTACAAAGAGTTAGAAAAGAATTTATCCCTGTTAAGATAAAGTAGAGCAGAGGAAAAATGTTAGAGTTGCTCATTAAAACGTAAAAGAACAAGATGCTTGTTATTCACAATAATAATTCACCTGATATTTTAAGAAGTGGTAAGCTCTGATGAACAACCTTCAGAAGAAATACAGAAACTAACTATCCCATATTTGTTTATCTTCACATCATTGTTCAAAGCTCCAGGAAACTTTAAAAAATTTAGTGCAGACTTTTCCCATGAGTGAGGAAAGTGTTACCATGTAGTCCTCACTTAAACAGCGTAATTCATCTAATGAGGGCACAATCCATGGTTACTGCCACAAGGTTGACTGCTATGTTATTACTATCTTACCAATACACGGAATTTCATAACAGAGGTATGCTCTAGGCTATACTTCTATGATTTCCACTGTGGTTCCAGTGGCCAGGGCTGAAGAAATGACTGAGACCTCTTGGAGGATATCTGGAAGGTCATATCAGAGGAGATCTCTTGGGGATGTTGTGCATAGAAATGGATGCCTGATCTTTTATAAGTCAAATTATGGAACAGAATTGTTAATGAAAAACTGAACTTGTACTAATAATTTGACAGCACAAATGTACCTTGCCCTTCAATCTTTATTTACTGTAATGAAATAGTTTTTACAGGAAACCGAACTCAGCTTCTAGCCATTTTTATGTGCTACTATAAGAAAATTTGCTGTCTTTAAAATGTTTCCATTTGAAAAGATATTGATATTAATGAAAATTGGCAAAGAATAACTTATATCTGCTTAGCTAGTTGAATTTTCTCTATAACAATAATAATTATCAGAAAAATCCATTAAAATTTATGGGTTTCTCTTCCTCCTCCTCCCCCCTCCCCCTGCATTTGTACATTTGCAGTGATGTCAGAAGGCAATGATAAACCTGTTTTTCTTTTCTTTACAGTCCTGGCAGCCACACAACCTAATCTGCAGCCAGAACAATGTCTTCGGACATGACCTGTGTTGATCAGGGACAATCCCACCTGTTTGTTTTTGTCATTTTCTTGAAGCAGAGTTATTTAAGAATCCAAAACCACTCCCAGAAAATCTCTAATATTAAGTCAAAATGTGGAACAGATGGTTAAGAACAGATTCCACTAATTGAAACACAGTCTGATCCTATAATCATTTCACAGCCAGATTTTTTTCTAGGTTGTAGCTTATTACTGAATTTGATCTATGTTGTTTGAAAACTTGATGATAATAGGCTTTCTCTAAAAGGAGATCAAAACTCAAAAACATCGAAAGATGCTAACTGATGCATATTCAAAATCCTTTTGACTTTTTCATATATGCCTGTTTGTTAAAGTACATATTTTCTTTGTTCTGTCTTTTCCACGATAAATTATTGCGTCAAGTATACACCAATTTCTTATTTCCTAATGGCATTTTGAAATTTGAAATTGCTTTGATTTTCTTTCTTTCTTTCCTCCTTTTGTCTTTTCTCCAGAAAATTATTTGGCCTCCAATCTTTTGCCTTATTGCAAAGAAAGTATTTAGAGTTTACATGTAACAGTAATGTCTCACTTTTTCATCCTTTCCTTTTTTCCTACTATAAAGTGCTGTCATAAGAATACCCAAGTAATTGTTCAGAATTAAATTCAGTTTGCATGTCCTGCTCGCTGGAACGTAAAGGGAAAAGTGGAATAGAGTGAAAGATTCTATAATCTAGTGCAGTAAAGCTTTTTCTTCATGATATAAACTCAAGTAGCTGTGTATTTCTGCTTTTCGTCCCGCAATAGCAATATTCTTAAATGACATGTAGTGAGCGACCACTTCGTGCTATTTTAATATGTGATGTGATGTACCAGGAAATGACACTGATCTGCAAATCAGTGTTTCATAAAATAACTACTGATTATCACTTTGGACTAACTTAGGATATATAATAGAATATTAGATATGCTATATATTGGTTGAAATGAAGAAATTACACTGAGTCTGCTAATAAGGTGCAGCCTGAATGGCTGAGAGAATGGCTTAATAGTCTTAAATAAGCAGCTGCTTAGCATATTAATGGCATCTGAAACAGAGCTCTTGAACTGTACTAGGATTACTATTCATGGAAAGGCCCCCCAAATCTTTATCCTTCCTCTAAAAATGTATTACTTTCTCAGTTTGGATGAATCATCAGACATGTCTGAATTTCAATTGCATGCCTACAATCTGTCTGAAATGCTCCTGTAATTGATTGAGAGGATTTTGAGATGGATTTTTAAGTAAGAGTCAAAAGCAGCTGCTGTGACTTTGTGATACCCATTTCCTGAGTAAAAGTTGACAATAAAAAGCAATACAAAAAGCTAATGCCTCTGCATTTGTGCTTCAACTCTGACCAATGACATGCTTCTGTCAGTAATTTACTGTCTGCCTATGACATTTCAATTGGGTAGTCAAGGTGGACACAGTGTTTGCTTTATGAAGACAGAGGATGGGGCAAGAGGAGGAGCACTCAAGCTCCTCTGTCATTACCTGCCTTCCAAGTGGATGAAGCAGTCAATGGGACAGTTTAACTTGCACAACTCGGAGAAGCTGGGCATATAACATGTTTCTAAAAAAAATTACATTTGGTAATATAAATGACTTTGAGTTCCTTTTTTTTTCATTTTCCCAGTTACACAAGCACTGTGATAAATGCATAGAAGATGTAGCAGTCACTGAGCTGATTAGCTTTACCAATACAGAGTAAGGATGCAAGATGACAAAGGATGCAAAATACAACACAGATGTTAGGAATTAATTTAGTTATCTATTTATTGGCTAGTTTCTAAGCTTTTGTTGTTACATACCTAGCTGTGGATTAACACATCATGACAAAGGATATAAGGGAATGAAAACCTTAGGATTTGTTGAGGTGAAGAACAAAAGGAGACTTAGGTGTCTCCTAAGCTAGACAGAATTTTTTTGTGGTCTATGTGATTCCCTTATGTCATCATGATTTTTTTTCTTCTAAAACTTGCATGGTGAGCTCAAAAATGAAAATCACTCTGCTGCAGCTTCAGTTAGTGAGAATATAAATGAAATATGCCACCATGGGAAGTCTTTAGTACCTTTAATCTCATTTCTTTTATAATTTCTTTACACACTCTCAACTGGAATTTTTTAAAGAGGAAAAAAGTGACATTGCTAATTGCTACAATTAGAGATACTGCTGCTAAAACAATTATCCCTATAAATAAAATAAAAAAAAAAAGAAGTCAAATCAAACCCCAAATTAACATTTCAATTTCACTAAGCCAAGAAACAAAATTCACATAAAGGCTGCTACTCTATCCTGAAGCTGCATCTTTGTATGTTCCATGAAGATTCTGGGCATCTGACATTAGTCACTGTCACTGTGCACATCTTGTCCTTGTTGAAATGAAAAAACAAATTCCTATTCACTTTATGGAGACAAGTGCCTTCTCACTTAATTACATATACCTTTTGTGACAGTTTATTTTAGATTTTTGTTTCTCATACATGTATTACATGAGAATAACTAAATTTGGACTTCTATTATTATGATCCAATTATATATTTATTGTATTTTGTTGGTATATGTGATGATGATAGTTAATGGCATTGAATGTGGATATATTGAATGTGATGGATGAAGCTGATGGTATATGATCGTATAAATTGTTGGTCCTACAATTACAATTACAATCTTACACATGCAATTTCACAGAAGTACATAATTGTGATGCTGCAACGAACTTCTGAAGGTTGTCTAGTTTACCCCTCTGTTGTCAAAGCAGGGTTGCCTGGGGCATGTAGATCAGGGCCCTGTCCCATAAAGTTACGAACATTTTCAGACAGTCCATAAACTCCAGCAACCCATTCCAGTGTTTCACCACCCTCACAATAAAAAAAACCAAAGTGTTTTCTTGTATTTGTATGAACTTTTATAGTTTAGTTTGTTGGGGTTTGGGTTTTTTTTTTCTCTCTTTGCCCATGGTCTCCTGTCATGTCAGTGGGCACCACTGAGAAGAGTCTGTCTCTATCTTTTTTTATCCCCCTCCATCAGATATGCAGACATATGCACATGAACCTTCTGCAAACGGAACACATAGTTGTCCCACTAGAGCTGAATAGAAGGGAAGGATCATATCCCTCTTTGTATTGGCAATGGTGTTCCTAATGCAGAAAGCTGTTGACCTTCTCTGCTGCATGGCCACATTGCTGGCTCATGTTCAGCTTATTGTCTACTGGGACCTGAGGTGCTTGTCTTCACTTACTTTCCAGCCCTGCTCAGTTTCTAGTACTGTTGCCTAGGATTGTCTCTGCCTATGAGCAGAACTTTGCATTTCCCTTTTATTAACTTCATGAGGTTTTTGTTTGTCTATTTCTCCAGCCTGTTGAGGTGCCTCTAAATGGTAGAAATGTTATATTACTTATTCCTCCCAGTTTTATATCACCTGCAATCTTGCTGAGGTCAGTCCCATTGTCTAGGTAATAATATTGGGTGCACTGTTGGTACCCAGTATTAGCCTTAAGAGATGCACCACTAATATACCACAAACTGGACTTTGCATATTAATTTCGATCCTCTAGTGGTGATACCACCCACCAGATGGCTTGTTTTCAATCCACCTCACTGTTCATTTATTTAACTCATAGTTTGTCCTGCTGTCTTACGAGGGCATCATCCAGCAAGCTGGTGGTGTAAAAGGCTATTTCATTAAGAACAATTTCCTCCCCTGTAAATCTCTGCCGACTACTCACAATTACATTCTTACCCTTCAGGTACCTGGAAATGGTCTCCAGGATTAGTTGTTCCATCACCTCTCCAGAGATCAAGGTTAGGTTGATCAGCCTCACTTCTGTCTCTTGTCACAACCGTAAAAACTCTCCAGCATCCCTGACCCCAAATAATCCTTCTTTGATCCTTCCCACTCTATTCTGTCCCTGTCAGGTAATCCTGTTCTTTTCTTTTTCATTTCACTAGATGTATGCTTATTAGAAACTGTTCAGCTTTCAAAGACATGACTTTCTTTGTCATGAATTATTCTTGCGAGAATAATTTTCCTTTATTCTGACTGTATGTATAGAATATGCATAACTGAAAGAAAGGTTTTCTAATACAAGATTTTCCCTTAAATATTTCCCTTAGGTCCTCAATGCAGCCTATCTTTCCCCAAACCTGTGTTCCCCACCATTTGCTCCATTTCCCTACTATTCTTTCCCAAAATATTCAGAAGTAAATATAATAAACCACCATGTCTTGAAACATGAGTCTGGAATCCATACAGACAGAATTTATTTCAGGTTGCCCCCGAATGAGGCATATAAGATGGCAGAAAATCAGGGTGGAAGCAGGGAGGAAATAAGGCAAAGGATTTAATCAGAATTTTTCCATTCCATCCTGGTCAGGACTTGGAAAAAGCATATATGTCCAGAATTAAAACAAAGGGTGAAGGTGGACTGATATTGTTAAGTTTAGGGTATGCTTAGTTTCCAGTGAAGGGAATTACCATTTTATTTCAGTTTTGATGCAGCCTTCACTGTTATAAATCCATGCATGGTGTTGAGGTTGGCAGAGACCATATAAGCCAGCAGTGGGTCCATGAGGCCAAGAAGGTCAAAATCATCTTGGCTCCTATCAGAAGTATTGTGTCCAGCAGGACTAGGGGAGTGACCCTGCCCCTCAGCACTGGTAAGAGTGCATCTTGAATACTGTGTCCAGTTTTGAACTAGAAGTACTGGACATGTCCAAAGAAGGGCTGGAGAAGGGTCTAGAGAACAACTGAGGCAACTGGAATTGTTTAGCCTGGAGCTTGAGGCAATACCTTATTGCTCTCTACAACTACCTGAAAGTAGTCTGTGGCAAGACAAAGATAAGTCTCTTCTCCCCACTAACACCAACAAGACAAGAGGAAATGGCTTCATCTTGTGCTAGGGGAGGTTTAGATTGCTGATAAGGAAAAATTATTCACTGAAACGATTGTCAAGCATTGGAACAGGCTTCCCAGAGAAGTGCTTGAGGCACCATCTCTGGAGGTATTTAAAATATATGTGTCCTGGTTCTGGCAGGATAGGGTTAATTCTCCTCAGGACCTAACAGGGACAAGGGTATTCCATCCCAAGTGAGCCCATACCCAGTCTGTAGCTGGGAGCTGGCTGGAGGAGGAGGCAGGATGTTGCAGCTTGTGAGTAGGTTGGGGCATCCCACGTCCAGTGGGTGAACAGTGGTACCATAATTGTGGTACATTGTTCTATCAATGTTATTATTCTTGTTTTAGAATCATAGAATCATAGAATCATCTGGGCCGGAAGGGACCTTCAAAGGTCATCTAGTCCGACCCCACTGCAGTCACAGGGAGACCTCCAACTAGACCAGGTTGCCTAGGGCCTCATTGAGCCTCACCTTGAATGTCTCCAGGGAAGGGGCCTCAACCACCTCCCTGGGCAACCTGTTCCAGTGCTCCACCACCCTCATAGTAAAGAACTTATTCCTAATGTCTAATCTAAATCTGCTCTTCTCCAGTTTAAATCCATTACTCCTTGTTCTGTCATTGATGGCCTTTGTAAAGAGACAGTCTCCAGCTTTCCTGTAGGCCCCCCTCAGGTACTGGAAGGCTCTTATTAGATTTCCCCGGAGCCTCCTCTTCTCCAGGCTGAACAACCCCAGCTCCCTCAGGCTGTCCTCATAGCAGAGGTGCTCCAACCCCCTAATCATTTTTGTGGTCCTCCTCTGTACCCGTTCCATCAGGTCTATGTCCTTCTTATATTGAGGGTTCCAGACCTGCACACAGTACTCCAGATGAGATCTCATCAGAGCAGAGTAAAGTGGCAGAATCACTTCTCTGGACCTGCTTCTTGATTGCTTTGCTGTTCTTTTAAACTGTCTTTGTCTCAACATAAAAGTTTTGCTTTTTTCTTATTTCCCCCACGGCAGGGGAATGGGGGTGTGTGAGAGAGCTGCTTCTTAGTTGCCACAACAATATGTAGATGTGGCCTGTAGTGACATGGTTTAGTGTTGGACTTGGTCGTGTTAGGTTAATGTTTGGATGTGGTGACCTAGAAGGTCTTTTCCAACCTAAATGATTCTATGATTCTGTAAGAAAAGCACTAATAAGACATTTCTAATACAACTAGACAACTGCACAATAAATGTACCTGATCCTTTTTTATTCATATTCAGAATTATAAATTACAGTCATTGTATTGAGGGCATACCCCGTGCATAAAACAGCTCAGAAAATCTACAACAGTCCTCACTAAGGTTAGATGTCCAGATACTTTCATTATTCTGTCAGGTTGACAAGGGCATTCTTCCTTGTCACTCTTCTTGAATTACCTTTCCTTTTGACTACACGGGCCTCAGAGGTTTACCATGTTGCAGCATGGCTGAAAACAATCCTTTCTCACACATGTTAAATTCAACAGGTTGTAACAGCTGGTTTACAAGAGGTAGTTGCATTCAGTAGCTTTGAAACAACTTTAATCTGCGATCAGACTGAAATGGCCCTGTTCAGGTCTAGGCATGATCTTGTTTGTGCAGGGAAGATGTGAGTATTTTGGCCCCGATCAAGTGAGTTGGAAGCGTTCATGCAGCTCCAGCACCTGCTCCAAACCTAAACATGGTCTTCCTCCTGTCTCCTGCCAGAGAAGGGTAGTGAAGGGGAGAGGCCTTTTCCTCTATATATTTGTTGTCCTCTGGGGAAATGTATTGAGTTAAATTGCCTTAAAGTCTTTCTTTGAAGCAAATGCACCAAATTACTTGCACTATATTGAGCAGATAAATTGAATCTGGCGGATTCATATGAAAACAGAGTAGTTAATTTCCTCCTAGGAATAAGAGAAATATCCTGTCAGGTTATCTGAGCAGCACTTGAATTAAGGAGGAGAGAAAGGATGAAGAGAGAGAAGGAATTAATTGATAATTTAAGGTGTCGGTCTCTCAGCTCAGGAGCCTGAAGCTACATGGTTATCCCTGGAAGAGAAACACAGTGGGGTGCTGCCATGTAGGACTGCAGTCTGACAGTCAGCCAGGGATGCCCAGGATGAATTTTGTGTCCTGCTCAATGACCCTGAGGGCAACAATGGAGATGTAACATCAAGTCATTATGTTTCAAAATACTGGAAAGATTGCTAACTCAATCTCTTGGAAATCATGAACTATGAGAATTAAAGTTGTCAATATAATTGATTCAACAACTCTGCCTTGCTTTGAAATGCTGCGCTCCTGACAGGGTTACATGTTATGTTTTACTCCCACTGGGACATTTTCTATATTTCTCCATGTACGTTGGTCATTTTTAAAGCCTTTCCTTTCATGTTTTTTACTTCAAAAAGAAACAAAATGTGGCAGGAGAAATTTACATGTGCACAAATAGAAAGAGGTAAAAACTTGTAAATTGTCAGACAGTCTAAGCAAAATGTAAAGTCGGAATGAAAGAGTGAGTTACCTATGCCTGTTCTAGCCAGCTGTTTCCCACATTTGTTGGGATCACCTCTTATGAAAAACAAACTCAGTCCTTTCTTAAAAGTCTACTTAGGTAGCTGGGCATTACGATCCTTAGAAGATTCATTGTTGTGTTGCCACTATTTCCCCATGGGCAAATCCAATGTTTCTAGGGTAAGATAACTGATTTCAATGAGGGTTTCAACACTTAACTGGGTTTACACCATCTGGCTTAGCCACTGAGGTAGACTAGTACAAGTTCAGACAGAGGAGTGGTACAGATCAGTCTATGTTAAGTTGGATGCTTATCAGAACATGTGTGGACCACTTTAAAGCTGCTGCTAGAATGTATGGATAAGGATAACATAGTGAAACATTTGGGATCTATAAAATTATAATCTTGCCATTTGAATAATTTTTAAAAATTTTGCCTCTATTTTTGGCTTTTCTGGTAAAAGTTTCAGTTTTGTTGTATTGTACTATGGTTCTTAGAAGTTTTTGACACATCTTCTTCAGTTCTTCTATGTATATAAAAAATAAATCATTCTGTTTTTCCCAACTATTATAAAATAATTTTTTTAATTACTTTAAATTACATATTAATAAAAAAAAAGCAAAAAAAAAGGATCCTTTAATAGTTAAATGCTTTCCAACAAATACTGGAGAAATTAATGTGAATCTATCAGAAACACTGTGGTTTTGGTAACATTTGATATTCCATCAAGTTAAACATAATGAAGATCCTTCTTGCTTATGAAAGACCAATCTGTTTGATGCGTGCTTTTTACTTTCTGCATGCTTTTTCATATTGATAGATTCACTTTGGTATCAGGTCAATCTATTTATTCTATAAATGGCAAGAACATACTTTCTTTGTGAAATGGGCTGAGGTGATTTAATTAGCCCAATGATGTTAATAATAAAATGCAAAAAGCTAGTGTGGTGATGTCACAACATCAACATTCAGTTAACTTGTCATGATTTACCTTGCCACATAGGAGCAAGTCAGGAAGTGCAAGGGAGAACTGATTATACCTGTAATGGATGTGATACATGGAAGTAAATGGAAGAGGAGGGCTTCTAACTTGCTATTGTAATTATGGTACTTATGACAGATTTTGGCAGGTTATTAAAGTCAAAGAAATATCTGGGTATGGGAAAGATAACCTTCATTTGTACATATTTGTTTTTCATTACCAACTTGTACTAAGGCAGAAGAAAAAATATTATTGCCTCAAACGTATGTAAAGGAATACAGAGACTCACTTCAGGTCATGATCAGTTCATTATCCTCTGAGACTCCTGTGGAGAAGAGCAAACAAATGACACCTGAGAGCCTCTGAAGAAATGTTTTGCATATATATCTCATTTAATACTAGTTGTAATCTGTTTTTTGGTGTTCACAAAGGTTCTTTTTACAGGAAAGTAGAAGAAAGAGAACAGAGGAATTCTGCCAAAAGAGATTTTATTGAATTGATCCTGACCATATTCAGATGCATTAAAAATGGAGAGAGCAATATAGAGAGAGAGCCAATTGCATGTGTTTAATACACTGAGTGTCCCAGCTACCTTAGTGACTCAGCTGTAGCTATGGAAATTGACTTAATGTCTGCATACTAATATAATTTGATTTCAGCATATGTCTGTTTGGCTTACCACCTCGCAGCATTCTGGCATATGTAAATTAAAACATAAATGAGTTTCATCTTTCCAACCTTATTTCAATGAATTTACAGCAAAGGTCTGAAAACATGAAACTGAACCTGGAATAACAATTGAAAATCCATTTGCTTTGGACAATGTCTAAAACCATCTTGGTACTTTTCTTGGTTAACTTTTACTGCAACTTTCTTCTCTTTGTTTTAAGCCTTTATTTCCTGGGGCTGTGACAATGAGTTAAACCAAATGTACTGAAAATATCTTCTCCAAAAGTGAACACTCTTTTTAATTGAAAATTCAGTACAGCTCCCTCATTGCTTGTCAGGTTTTCTGTGAATAGCAATAGTGAGATTTATTTCATAGGGTGACATAATCATTCTCTTGAATTCCTCTCAGCCACCTTTTGCAGTCCTTCTTCAAACAAGAGAGGCTGCTCGGCACACCATTAATGCAATGTGTCTGTTTTTAATGAAAACCATATCTAAAATTCTATTTCTACTTGTTTATTAATAGAATCTTCAGATATCCCACTGAATTGTCTAATCTCAGTGAGATGGCATAATAATATTTTTTTTTGTTTTGCCTTGGTTTTCTTTAGAAATAATAATTTTTTTTCCCTTGATGTCAAATATTGGAATTTCGCTGCAAACAAAGCTCATAAGAAAGAAATCTAACCTTTTACACCATGGTCCCAAATTGTGCATGACAGGTAGTTACAGAGGTTTCCCAAATGAATGTCAGAAAGTATATCTGAGAATATCTCATGTAGCTGGGAGATATGAACTAAGCTGATAACAATAAAATAAAAGTCAGGCCAAGCAAGGAAGCGGGAGCATTTAAAAAACAGAAATCAAGTGTTGACTTTTCCTGAGAACATTCTTGTACATTCACCAGTCACAGGGGCGAATCCTTCTCCGTCCGTGCTGGGTGAGCACTTATAATACAAACAAGGAATAAAATTGTCATCTGCCTCTCAGAGTTCAAGACTTTAAAAAATTTCAAAAGATAGAATGAAGCCTTCTTAGTTATTATCTCCAAATCTCCCTCCTCTGTGTCTCATTGCATCTTAACTTTAAGTCTATAGTAAGCTGTCTGCAGGCTACTGGTCTAACTGCTGCTTCCCTAAATCCTGTTGATTTGAGTCCTGGGTGTTTTGTTTTGGTGTTTTGTTTATGGTGGGTTTTTGATTTTTTCCTTCTGAAGCCAAATAGCTGAACGGGCAGTAATTAAATTATTTTAACTACATCATCACTATTTGTGCAAAAAAATTTCCTGAAAATTGTAGTTAAGCCTACAGTGAGTGCTTGACATTGCAGCAGAGTAACAATATGTGAATTCTTTCTGGGATCTACATCTCAGAGGTTTTTAAAAATAAGGGGAGAGGGCAATAAAAAGAAAATGAAATAATTTTGCTGTTTTAAAATCCTTTTTTGTTTGTTTGGTTTTTTTTTTTTAAATAATTTTCTGTGCTGAAGACAGATCTCATAACTCTACTGGCAGTATTTATAGAAACTGGAGACTGCAGGTCATCAACAAACTTACACCTTTCTACACGCCATAAGACTGATCTTTCAGCTGAATTTTGTTGGTTGGGTTTTCTCCATGAAACTGAACACTTCCTGCTTCTCCACACAGTGAGCACTGAGCATGAAAATAGATTGAATAATAGAAGAAAACCTTTGTGAACCTTCATGGTGAAGCAGATAATTTATATAATTATTATGCTGAAAATACTACATCTTTGATAACAGCATTGTCTATGAGGTACTCTCCTTTTTATTAGAGTTTCTACTTTCTGAGTGATGGTTTTGTCCAAGTATGACTTGTCTCAATTTGGAAGATAAAAGAAGAGAGTAGTTTTCACTGTAACATACCTAAAACCAACTACATTTACTCACATGATAGAAATACAATGTTTTAAATACTCACCAAGTGTCGGAAATGTTGGCACCAAAGACATGCATTAGGGGAGACTGGAAAGGGACTGGAAATAATCCCTTCAGCCTTGCTCATTGTGATCTGTTTTAGAGTGGTAAAATGCTGTGCAGAAAAGAACAATAAATATGTATTTTTCATTCCTACTTTCCAGTAGGTTACTGTATTTTATGTCAATGCATTTCACTATGTGACAAAGAACAATAACTCTTACGTTCACAGAATCTCAGATACTGCAAAAGATGAACGAGATTTGTGCGATTATGGTTTTAATTGCTACGTGGCTATGGAATTTTCATCTGCAGTAAACTGGAACAGCATCAGCCTCCAAGGTCTGAGGACATACATTGTGATTAACTTGAAATGAAGAAAACTTCTGATGATGAGCTGATTCTTTTCTCTTCAGATTATATTTAATATTGCATAAAGGGCATGTTTTGTGGTTCAAAGTGTGTTATAAGACTATAAAGCATTCTGTCAGCCATATTTTCTTCTGTCAAAGTGCTGCTGGTGCATTGTCATTTTATTATAATTTCTTGTGTTATGTGCTGCTCTAGAAGAATAGCTCTTGACACTGGTCTTGTTCAAAATATTGAAATAAAGTGAGAAAATATGATTTAAAAGTGCATAGTCTGCTTGAAAAGAACAATCACAGAATGGTAACGTGGTTGAGGTTGGAAGGAGCTTGGTCAATCATGTAGTTCAACTCCCTGCTTAAAACAGGGTCAGCTACAGCACGTTGCTTAGGGCTGTGTTTTATCAGATTTTCTTATCTCTATATGCACAAACTCCACAACCTCTCTGGGCAATCTGTGACAACCATGGTCAGTGAAAAAGTGTTTTCTCATGTTTAAACTACTCCCAAACACCTGTTTTCCTTCAGGTGTCTGAAACAGCTCGCAGAGTTTTGCCCAAACACCTTCCTAGCGATCAAGGTCCCCTGGGTCCTCCTTCTTGCTCTTTTTGATGACAGGAGTGACACCTCATTTGTTCTAGTCCTCAGGAACCACCTCAGTCCCCTAATCACTATCACTTTTCAAAAAAGATCAAGACTGGTCTTATAATGACATCAGCCACGTCCCCAAGCAGTCATGGGTGCATCCTATTCATGGACTTATACATAAAAATGTCTAATTTGTTTCTATGTTCCCTAGCTTCATACTTCTACATTGAAAGAGACTTTTCCTTGCTCTAAACTTCCCCACTGGTCTTGGGCATTGGATTCCAGAAAGCAAATCTGATATGTAAAGGTGTAGGCAAAGCATGCGATTAATACCTTGAGCTTTTCCACGCTGTCTGCATGGCCCTGCAGAGGCGCACCTGGTCATGCTGATAAATTAGGAGATCTTCCCTCACAATGGTCCATAATGGTCACCACAAATAAAAATGGAACAAATTAAAAACTTATTGGTTTTCCCTTTAGTCTAGATGGTCAGTCTTGGATTCTACTTAGTGGCATGTATTCCAAATGATGCTTTGAAAGTTATGCAAGTTATTTCAGGGAAATTAATTGATATTTGTTTTTGTCTAGGTAGAAGATAATCGATATCAATATTCAATATCAAAATCATAAAGGCTTGGCAATCTTCAACGAAACTAATTGTGATAATTTCTATGTAATATACGTATATTTTTACCCATAACAGACATACACACACAATGCAATCACAGAATGGTTGAGATTAGCAAGGATGCCTGGAGGTTACCTGGAGATCATCGCTTCCAATCTCTTGCTGAAGCATTGAATCCTAGAGCTATATACATATCAAAGTATGTATATATCTTTAGTCTGGATTCTGATGAAGCTACTTATATGGCTATTTGAGAAATAAGTGATTAGGAATGAAAGCACTTGAGAAGATTATGACTAGAATTCATATTCTACAGAAAACCTTTTTTCACTTTTGGGAAAATCATTTCCTTCCATGGCTTCCAAGTTTTTAGTTTACCGATTCCTTCCCTAAAATGTTACATTTGTTTCTGAAATGGCTTTGATGTGGGACATTGTCTGGTTGGATTTTTCTGTATTGTGGTAGAGTACTTCATTTAAAGTAATTCCATCTTTTGGTGTTCTGTAATTTTGCATAATTTTATTAGCCATGGACTAAAACCATGACATTAAAAAAACCCAAAATCTTTTGTGAGTATATCTGACTGCTAATGTTGTCTATGAAAGTTATTGATATTTTGAGTGTAATATCATGCCTGCAATATTTTGTAATATTTGTATCTGTAATATTTGTATTAAAATTGTAATATTGAGTGCCATATGGCAAGTGAAGGCTTGATGAACTTTAATGTGGTTTTTGAAACAGCAGTTAAAGAAGTAATTTTTCTGACCTGCTCATCTGAAAAAAAAAACCCCCAAAATATATGCTCTGTGGAGTACTTAATACAATGCAACACATAGCTGATTGTTGTGCAAAGGAAACGGTGAAATGACTTTTCAAATGCAGGAATGCAAAGGGAATGATTTTTTAAATTATTTAAAGTGTAGCTCTGAGTCAATAAAAACCAGAAAGATTAGTGACTGCTTAATAAGTTAGGGCAAGAGTATAGTGAAAATAAGTAAAATAATTGCAGTTCTCCCTGGTGCAAGTTCTATGGTGTCCTTGTGGATATTTTAATATTGTGGGTATTTTAATATTTCATTGTGGGTATTTTAATATTTCATTGATGTTTTGCTCTAAAAAGTCCTAAGAAATGAAAACTAAGTTCTATAGTACATAGTCTTTGCTATAGCTTTCTGTAAAGGACAGAAAAATCTCCAGACTCTGTTACAAAAACCCTTAACATGCTGAAATACTTTAAAAATGTGTCTTCCTGCCAAAAGAATGAATTTGTGTTTCACTGTTGGTCTTTTTACACCAAAGTATGTCTTAGAGCAAAATTATGTACCCAGGAGACCGTCATTCTTCCATGCAAAGGAAAGTCCCACTTAGGATATACATTACCACTTTACACCACCTATGTACTTGGGGCACCTGTATTGGAAAAATCCACATGAGTACATCCTGAACATTTAAAGAGACAATAAAAAATGTGCTGAAGGTAGATTCAGTAGAAATTTTTTGAGAATCCTACTCTTTTGAAATCCAGAATGTGCATGTTTGGCAATAATCATCTGGAACAAGTTGTTCTGGCCCTCTGCAGCTTTACAGCAGGATACTAATCCACCCAGGCAGACAGTGCACTCACTTTCAAGAATCTTAGCAACCACAGTAAGCAGCATGATTTCACACCACTAGAAAATAAATTGGTTTCTGCACATGAAATCTTGTAATTTTCTATACCTGCAGTTACATTTGGCTATATTTGCAGCAAAAGCCTTATAACAGAGATACTGAAATGTATCAAGCTGGAAATAAAACAAAAGCCCCTGAAGTGTTGTGGTTAGTGTTACAGTTTCTCAGTTAAACAAAATTTAACTGAGAAAAAAAAAAAAATAAGAAGATGCCATGTCTACAGGTGAAAAAGTCTTTAGTTCTAAGAAAGGCACAGATGCTGGTGATCTAGTCTTAACGTTATACATATTAGTTATGTGCAGTTCCACAAATATTTAAGTGTTCAAAGTTCATAGCAGTTCCTCTCTATAAATTTGCCAAATAAACTCATTCAGTGTGTAGCCCTTTGCTGACTTCCTAGTGAAAATCTTGGACCTTTGAAGCATTGTAAGTTCTTATATCTGGGAAAGAGAGTTATTGTTTTGAAACCCTTACAATAAGGCCAACATACATCAATTTGTCTTGAGTTTCAGTGCATTTGATGAATTTTCTTCTTTCAGCTGCGATTCATGGATTCATGAATATGAGAGGCTTGCAAGTGAATAGAATAAGAAATGACATAATCTTTATTTTTTTAATTTCTATTACTTAATTTCTATTTTTATTGCTATTAAGAATAAGTAATAAGAAATAACGTTTGGAGTCAACAAAAAGAACAACAAATATACATGAAATTCTGAGTTTGACAATCCTGCCTTCTAATGATAGATCATATCTTTTGCTATATCAATGATCAGTTCCCAGTGAAAATGTTCTGAAACTATTTCTAGTCCCAGTGAAATAAGTTAAGATATATGTAAAGTTTTCCTTTCTAGTCTTTGTTAGTGAAGTGTTATGCCCTTTTTCTTCCTCCTCGTCCTAAATTTTATGTTCAACGTTCCATAAGAAACAAATCTTGCTAAGACAAGATACTCAAGTCATGTTTGGTAAACATGGTTTACATGGTCATAATTTATATTTTTTATGCCAAATAGTAGTTAATTATCACCATATGGTTCATTGTTGTTTAAAGAAACCAGCTACTTCTGTTTTCACAAAAAACAAATCAGAGGCTAGAGCCTGAAGATTTAACAAGGCTAGAGTAAACATTGTATATCTGATGCAGTCTTCCTTATCTAGCAAATACCATTTATAATGTTTCTCGTCACTCATAAAAAGTTGCAAATTACAGCTTCCACAACATAATATAAGAGAGCAAATTCTCTCCTGGCTTAGTGGAGCTGCTCAAAACCTGAGACTAGGTGCTGTTTAAGGAAATTTATAACTGGTTTCTATATGAAGTTTAAAAATAGCTACAATTAATTACAATACTGATGTCTTCACCAGTAAAGTGAAGTAATATAACATTGATTTTCTTCTTACAGCTATATCGAATTTCTCCTTATTTATGTATGCATATAGTAAATCAGACTCAAAGCGGTAATTTTCATCATCTCATTCATATACCTCGAAGCAGCTAGGGTAAAATTCTATGTGTTTATTGAGGATGATTTATACTGTTTGATAGTACATTGCAAATAATTTCCAAATAATTTTCCCATCTAATATTAATCTAATGCCCAAAAAAGCAAAGTGTCCAGGCACATTGATGTTAACACATTATAGCTTACCAGCTACAGAACTGCTATGAAAAAACTCTGCATTATCAAAATCCATGTCAGAATTAGCACGCTGACCTAAATCTAACAGTTTAATAGCAACATAACATCCTGAATATTTAAGACACCTTGGATTTTACAGAGAATTAGGGTCTTTTCTACCAATCCTATGTATTTTCCAATTTCAAAATGGCAGACTAAACAGTTCATTTTCCAATGAAAGAGTAAGTGTACACACAGTAAACTATGACCAGAAGATGAAATTTTGTCTCAGAGTTCTGACCAGTCCCAGAAAGGCAAATGAGGTAATCTATTTTTATGAAAGTCAGAAGGCTCCATTTGTGGTGAAGAAATTATTAAATGGAATAACCAATGACAGCTTGGGCAAAATCCAACCATTGTGCTTCAGTGACTTGGGAGCAGTGAACGGAACAAATTTCCAAAAGCGGAGTTACTGAATACAAGTACTGAACACTGACACAAAACTGGGAGGGGTGGCTGACATACCAGAAGGCTGTGCCACAGGCTGGAGAGCTGGTCAGAGAGAAAACTTATGAGATTCAGCAAGGGTGAGTGTAGAGTGCTGCACCTGGGGAGGAATAACCCCAAGCACCAGTACAGGTTGGGGGCTGACCTGCTGGAGAGCAGCTCTGTGGGAAAAGTCCTGGTAATCCTGGTGGACAACAGGATGACCCTGAGCCAGCAATGTGCCTTTGTGGCCAAGAAGGCCAATGGCATCCTGGGGTGCATCAGAAAGAGTGTGGCCAGCAGGTGGAGGGAGGTCATCCTGCCCCTCTCCTTTGCCCTGGTGAGGCCCCATCTGGAGTACTGTGTCCAGTTCTGGGCTCCTCAGTTCATATTTCAAAAAGTATCTTTTACAAAGATACTCCCACTGCATTCCCAGCTTTATTGTTATAGATTAATTTAATGTAGTCTGTCACTGACGTAAACATTTTTTTCACTGAATTCATTCAATTCATAATTAGGTGGTTTAATTTCACTGCATTACTAACATTTCTGAAGTGCAAATATACCTGTAACTTAAGAGCTAAGCAGAGTATATCAGTATATCAGTGTATCAGTATATAGTATGTTTCTATTGTTTCTAACAGAAAGATGCTAACCTGGTGGTACATGTGTGTGACCAGAATTGGGGATATGTTAATGCATTTTTCAGGACATTTAACCTTTTGCAAATATCTAGTGTGATAGCATTTGCTGTCCTAAAGATACCCCTTTAGTGCAGCTCTGCAGTTAAAGGTAAGCACTACCTATTTCATATCAAATTCTCTCTATGCAATTTTTTGTGGAATCTGATATAAAAGTTGAAGTGAAGGAGGTGTAAGACAGTAGCACTCTTGCCTGCTATGTAACATGCAGCTGGACAGCTTTTAGGGGAAGTTGTGTTAAAAAAAGGATTGTGCATTGGTCCTTCAAAACAAGCAGGCATATGTGTCCTGACATACACATAGGAGCAGGACATTATGTAAAGAAGGCGAAGGCATACCTGGGAAAAGACCTTTCTGTCCCTGTTCCTGAAGACATACTTTTGTTTAACACGGGAAATGGATAAATTATTCAAGAATAATTAGTCTTCTAGAGATATTTCCCATGTACTGCAACCAATGGTATTGAATTTTTTAACCACTGTGATTCTGAATTTATAATAGTTAAAAAGAACCTGATGTGAGCAAATTCACACTGTGTGAATCCACACAATTTGGATATTGCATAAGAGATAAAAGCTCTTCAGTGACTTCAGAGTGATTATGCCAAGTTTGTACAATATTTTGCATGTCAGAGATAAAACCATCAGGGTAAATTAAGGCATTAATTAGCATTAACCAGTCTTTTCCTTAAGGACACAGTAGACGTAAATTACATAATCAGTCTATTAAACATTGTTTTCTCTATAATGTACACATTGAAATTACATCATTGAGACTAAGATTAGAGCATGTAATGAACAAAACCACATGAACTTTTTCCTAGATGCTATGGATGGAGGATGTTGAGTGTAATTTTTTATATGTTGTGTTTTGCTTTGTTTTCTCTTGTTTCACATAAAACCAGTTTGATTCAGCTGAAATATACTGTCAACCAGATTGGCTTTGAAGTTATACTGCACATATGAAATAGTAAAGAATTTGGTACTTCTTCTGACTGAATCATTCACTTTACAATATATGCTCAGGGATTAAGTACCAGGGTTTTTTTTGCTTTGGTTGGTTGGTTGGTTGGTTGGTTGGTTGTTTTCTTTTTTTTTGGTGGCAATTATGTGGGGTTATCTCTCACCATTGCCTATTTCTATAGTGTAAAGCACAATTAAATAACTGTTCTGAGTTAAAGATGAGGATGAGGAAAGATGAAGCATAGCAAAAACAGTTGTGTGAAAATTAAATGCATGATATTTGTGCTCTTCAGCTTGTCAGGATGAATTGACATGAAAAAGAAACACAACTGAAATGTGTAAGAGAACAAATTTAATCACTTAACCTCAGATGCAAAATACTCCATGCTTCCACAGCAAAGTAGAAGCAAAGTGCTTGTTTAATTTTAAATGACGTACCACACTAAGATTCAGTGCCTTTCTTGGTTGTGTCTATCATGTTGTTCATCCTACAGAGCCCAAGGGGAGGGTTATAATGTACCCATTTCAAATAAAAGTTATCTAAACAAGCAGTGCACAGGCAAATTCTATCTTCTATAGTATGCACCAGCCACTTCCTAAACTGTTACTGAAAAATGGATAATAAAGCCAGTAACATACAAGCCAACGAAATAAAGGGAGTTCAGTTACTTTACCCACAACTGTTTCTTTAATTAAACCATATAATGTTGACTGACAAAATCAATTTTGCAACCAGCATTATGTCATCTATATTAGAAATCCCATAAAGAAATTATTACTTACATGCTTCTGATTCCATAGCCTGTATATATTCAGGTATAAACTGTGAAAAACTGAGGCAATTGTCAGTGTTACAAATTTATAGAACCCAATAGACACTTATAATGGCAGCATCTTACAAGCAAGTCTTGTCAAAAAGGCTATTTAGTACAATCTATTTTATCTGGTATCTCTTAACCACCTCAGCTTCATCAAATTAATGGAAAATAAAGTTTACCTACCCTTGTTCTGGTATATTCTCCGAATCTATTTTAACTGCATTATCACTTTTGCAGTTAAAATAGATAAGTTTTAATTGAATCTTGTGGTTACCCTTTTTATTGTTTTTAATACAGTTTAATACAGTTTTTTAAGCTGAATGGAGGAGGAAACTGGTTAATTTCAGTGTGTAATCTGACTAAATAGCAGCATTTTATTCCTGGCAGAGGTTTTAGACCAAAAATCAGCTTTGAGTCGGCAATTAAAATAAAAAGGTACCAGTTACTTCTGCCTTTAGTAATATTTGCTTCTTGGGGTTTGTTAATATGAAAAATGGATGACAAAAGCTTATTTATAGTGTGTCATAAGGTTGCTTTATGTACTTATATGCCATGACCAGGAGACACTAGTATTATTTTTCCTGATGTAGCTTTTAATATATGTAAGCAACTTCCTTGGAATAAAGCCACAAAAATTCCTTTGCCTTCAACACAGGTTACTCTTTTGACATTTTAGCTTTCAATCTTGCCAAATACATATGAAAGGATAAGCTACTATCTGCTTGTTGATTTCACAGAATCACAGAATGATATGGCGTTGGAAGAGAACTCTGGAGATCTAGTCCAAACCCCCTGCCAAAGCAGGCCCACCTAGAACAGGTTGCACAGGAACATGTCCAGGTGGGGTTTGAATGTCTGTAGAGACAGAGACTCCACCACCTCTCTGGGCAGCCTGTTCCAGTGCTCTGCCACCCTCACTGTAGTTTTATACCATAGAAACATGGTAAACATCATTGTTTACCTTGTAAACAATGAATTTATGAGACTGAATTTACTAGGCTCATGAGTGAGATTCTGATTCAAATCACAGCCTTGCCAGTGTTTTTGTGTGTTTGTTCCTAATTATGTGGATGGCAAGTCAAACCAGATTGATAACCCCTCTGACACTTAAAGGCTTAAACCATTCACAGATTGCTCTTGTAGCTATCAGCTATGGATAAGCAAACCATGTTGGGTACCAGGGAAATGTTTAAAAAAGTAGCCTAGTGGAATCCCACCAGATAACTTTTCTTGAAAGACATTTATGAGAAGTGTGTTCCAAACAGGAGGGTGCGCACATGAAGAGATAAAGATATTAAATAGGAACTGACAGGAGGGGAAAAAGGCAGTAGATATCTCTAAGGTGTGATGGAGAAATTTGCTGAGAATACCCTTTGAGGTAATGTTTAAAATAATTGATTTACTGGTAAACATCCTGATACTGGATTTGTGGCAGAAGAGTGAAGGTCATGAATCATACTAAGTGGGGTTTACAAGAAAAATCATTAGAAAAAATACTACAATATCAATAAAAGCAATTCAGTCTGCAAATAAACAACATAAAATGAGGGAAAGAAAGCACGCAGCAGTAGTTTCCTTTAACTTCTTTGTTAAAGGAAACTGCACATAATGTAGTTTCAGAGGGAAGACTGGCCGTGCTTGGCCTCATTGTGAGAAATGTTGAAACCACTTTAGATCATGTCCTTTCCAGACATTCCCTTCAGCTGTTATAATGTAAAGGTCAGAGGCTTTTCTAAGTAATGGTAAAAAATGCTGGCAAAAATTGGACTCTGTTAAGAGGGAATATACTTCTCCTAAATTGTATGTATAGACAGCTAAGACACAGTGTTAGCAAAGCTGTTCTATCATGGCCCTAATACACCACCAGTACAGGCATAACAAAGCCTCTCCTTGTACCACTTCTCTCTGTCTAGTTCACCATATCATGCTTCTGTTTTGATGAGGAACTGCAGAATCAGGTCACATTAGCTGCCCTGGATTTTTCACTACAGAGAGAAAATGCTACCTGCATTTTGAAAGCCTGCAGGTTCTCAAGAAGCTCTGCGACTACTTGTGGCACTGTTGGCTCAATATCAGTCACAGAGCTCTTGGAGTCGGACTCTGAGGCAGTGATGCAGCAGCTGGAGGAGGAAGGTGGAATAAAAGCTGAGGTCAACAAGGACTGGGAAGGCTTCTGGAGGAACAGAGCCAGTGGACAGTACTTGAAAATGATTGACTAACTTTCACACAGTATCTTGCATTTAATCCTCTGGGGTTTGTGCGTTTATTTTTTTCCTTTTTTTCTGTATTAAGTCATAATTGCTTAGTCAATACAATATAATAACATTATAGAGACCATTCCTTTGCAATAAAGAAAATTTTCCCCATTAATATTTTTATCCAGTAGCACCATTTAAGAAATGAAAAATAAATTAAAATGATATTGAGTCTGAAATATAAGGTGAGGGATATTTAAACCATCTAATTTTAAGAAAAAATGTTTTCTTAAAATTAACAGGGATTCCATTACTTTAAAATAGATGGAGAAGTTTTCTTTATAGTATTCAACATGTCCAATGTTAGATGGCTCTGCATGTACCCTGCTAGTAATTACTGCCATGACTAAAGCATTGAATTAAGCTCCATATGGAATTTCCAAAGGTGCATGTGGAAAATAGCCCCCAATCCAGCAAATCCCATGAAAATGCAGATATCCCATGTCCTCGTATTGTGAAAATTCCAGGTGTTGCTTGTTTCTTGTTTGTACACAAGGCCTTTTGAAAATGAAGCTAGAGGTTATAATACCTCAAAAGGAGAACCTAGGATGTCCTCTGTTTAAATTTGGGGTTCACAACTGTACTGGCATAGGCCCAACATGGCAATCTGGTGTTCAACAGCTGGTTTTCATAGCTAGGAACACAGTCTTGAAACAAGTCTTTTGAACTCTGTGGAAGTACAAAGCATCCAGTACTTGTTAGCTAACACCTGAAAGTTTTGAAGAATTTTCTAAAAAAGAAAGGATTTACTGCAAAATGTGACAGATGCATACAAAACCTGATATGAATAAAACAAGAATTTATTACTTCCAGTTGAGCTGAATCTTTACTTCACAGCAGCATTTAAAAATGCTATGTTTCTCATTTAATAGTTTCCCCATTCCTCCCCATTCCCCCCATTTCCTCCCCATTCCCATTTCCTCCCTGGGTTTTTTTGCCATTTTAAATTAATCATAAACCTAGTGTCTTCAAGCAAGAAAAGTAACAATAATTTTTCATTATATTGACTAGATTAAAACTATTGGCTAGATTATAAAGAAAATATTAATAGAAAAATAAATCATGTTAGATGGACACTGACATCCTGAAGCAACTAAGACAGCTGAATATATGCAGGAAACCTGGTGGGTCACTGCTTACAGGAGAAAGACGAAAATATCTTGCTTTGTGAATGCTTTTGTATGAAAGCACATTTGACCTTGAAGTTGGACACCAGATCCAAAATTTATACCAATCAACACAAAGATTTAGGAAGTGGTAAAGAATTTATGCTGGTTTTGAAGGGGAAATTTCTCTCTCTTGTCCTGATGGATTGCCATTTTATATTCACCTAATCTTTCTCCAAAGCATTGGTTGAGCAATTTCACAGGCACCACGATTAAGGTCCATTATTAAATGATTTAGAAAGGGATTATATTTCAGCTTCAGAAAGTGACAAAGTTCGTAAAGGCCCAGGGTGTTAATGGTTCTTTCTCTGACTAGGTTTTTATATTGATTTGATCTTCATTGGGGCACTGCATTTGAAAAACGACACGACTTGCCTGTAACAAGCAAAAAGGTTATTTGCTGGGGCTTCTGGATATAATCAAGATTTTGTGACTCTGTTTGACTTGTAGTTTCTCAGATAAATGCTTGGGTAACTCTACAGCAAAGACTAAATTTATAAGCAGTCATTAAAAGCGGAATGCTTACTCTGCTTCCAGGCTTGTGATTTTACCTGCTATTTGAAAAATCACCAGCAGAAAGCAGAGGTAGCAAAACACTGTTACATTACAAAACTGAAGGTAATTGCATGTGGGAGGTTGTTTAATTTAAAAAAAATAAATCAATCCCCTAAGACCTCCAAAGAAAATCTCAATTAATGGTAACTTGCTGTTAAAAGGGCTAGGTCAGGTACAATAGGGCATTACTATGTTCAATATGTTCAGGGCTTCAGAATTTTATATACATAAAGTACACACAAATTGCACACATAAAGCAGAAAGTACACTAGGAATAGATCAAAACAATTGGTTTTGTCAAAAAAAATTTGTCGAATATTCTTAGGAAAAAAATATCTTAAGTTTAAATGCATGTAAAAACTGAATTCATGTCTTCAGAAAGAAAACTACCTTAACTGCAAAAAGACCATATTTTAGAAATTTATGTGTATTCTTTGTAGGCAAAACTGGCTATGCATGTTAATATGAGTTAAAAAAAGTTCCCATTTTCTGACCAAAGATTGACTGGACCAGTTGGTGAGGCAGAACCAGCACCAACATTTTGATATTCACTGGCAAGTTTTTTCCTTCCCAAGAGGAACTGTTCAGTGTGGGATCTTTGTCATTATATTTCTTTTCCATCAAATCCCACTCCAAGTTTCTCTTAGTACTGTCAGTCCCAGAGAAAACTTTGCAGAAAATCTGCATTGACACAATTTACCTGAGAAGGCGTAGCAGTTGGAAATCACTTAGGTGAGGGAAAAGCAAAGGGCTGTTCCTTAATCAGTGTGTCCCATCTGCAGGATACTTGTCATGGTGATCTTGGCATTGTCAGCACATTAAGAAAATGCTAAAAATAATAATAATGGTACACATCCTTTGTTGACAGCTTTCTGTCTTAGGAGCTGGCAATCAGCTCAGTGCACTTGGTGCAAGTTTCAATGAAGTTTCTAGGATCTTGCCAGATTTGATGTAGCATAATTCGTGGAGTGAAAAATTACATATTCTGGTGATATGTGAAATAGATTTTGCCCTGGGTCCCCCCTGGCCAGGTGACCCTGTCAGTAGAGCCTGTCAGCTCCAGCACTGAAATCTGAATGGACACATGGAGTTCTTCCTCTGCAGGGGAGCTGTAACTACATAATATAGAGAAACCACAATAGGTACGTGGTGTCTGCTTATGAGAGTAACAGGAATTCCAGCTCAATCTATCTCACTTGTTATCAAATGGTCCATTTTTGTGTGTGTAAATATCCAACAGTGAGTACTTTGGAGTAACAGCTACTATTACTATTAGTTGCTACAGTGTAAAAATAATCTCAGAAATTTTAATTAAATATACTGTTATTTTGCCATATTTTCTTCTTCCTCCCTTGATCTAATTTTTACCCCAAGACTACTTTATATAAAAAGCTTGTTAAACTGAAAACTGTTAGCAGAGAAATGTAGCAGATGACTTGCTGATTCCAACAGTGTTGTCATGATTATGATGAATATTTCTCCTTTGAGATTATATAGGCACATTAGAATTTTAAAAAATATAAATGAAGGTGGGGCTCTGTTTTGAATTTTAGAATGAAGTGTGCTTTATTCTGAAGTCTTCTGACACCCATGTTTCATGTGACCTTCCAATGTGATAAACAGTTCAATTGACTGCTTTCGTGAAAGTCATTCAACACAAGAACAGAGCACACAGCTCTGTCCCATCTCATTTCCATAATCCTTTTTAACACCTATTTCATAATAGAAAAAAAAAATTCAAACAAATCTAGCCATATGGCATTCACCCCTGCCTTCCTCCTTGATCTCATCTTGCTGTTTTGCAGGGATGATTTATTCTCTATCCTCTATGAGTGCCTGATGCTTTAATTACTTGAGTGGGAATTTACAGAGATATGAATAATCCAACAAAAAAGATATTTTGATTTGCTACAGCTTCTTCCTTTGTTGTTAGTGTTCCAAGTGATGTTCTTGCTGCTGTTGAAAAAATGTAAGGAAACAATAGTCCCAAGGTAAAACCTCTCTGTCTCTATAAACACCAATTTACTACAACTTTTAAAAGCAAAACCTATCTGCTTCCTTATTAAATACATTACATGACACCAAAGGAAACACTTAATACTTACTTTAATATGAAAAACTTCTGGGAAATAAGGCCAGAGGAATATTGGGCAAATCCATTCTCCAGGAGAGAGCTTGCCTTTAATCATGATAGTATTTTTTTCATAATCATTTTATTCATAATCATTCATAATCAATTTTTGTTACTAAGATATTAAAAATAGGTCCACAAAATAGTTTGAAGCATACATTCAAGGAAGAATTATCTGATGTACTTAATAAAATTTAAAAGTCATCAAGAGCAAGAAAGTTATTTATGTTTTCATATGAATTACAAATAGTTGAGATTTATGGTAATAAGTATAGGCTTCTTCTTAGAATTATAGAATATCCTGAGTTGGAAGGGACCCATGAGGATCACAGAGTCCAGCTTCTGACTCCACACAGGTTAACATAAAAGTTAAACCTTATATCTAGGGGCGTTGTCCAAAGGCAACGTTGAACACAGACAGGCTTGGGGCCGTGATCACTTCCAGTAGAAGGGAGCTTGTTCCAGTTCTTGACCAAAATCTCAGTAAAGAACGTTTTCCAATATCCAATACAAACTTCCCATAATGCAACTGTAAGCATTTCCCTTGTGTCCAATCATTGGACATCAGAGAAAGGAGATAAGCATTGTACCTGTCTGCTACACCTCTTGAGGAAGTTGTAAACAACAATGAGGTTACCCCTCATTGTCTCCTCTAAGCTGAACAAATATCATATCCTTATCTACTCTTCATAAATCATGACATCTAGTCCTGTTGTTATCTTTGTTGCCCTCCTCCTCCAATACACACTGTATATGGTAGAGTCAATGCTTTTGCAGTCTGAGGTATTTTGTTCAGTTTGGTTTGGATGGAATTTTTTACCTGCCCAGCAGGATGACTGTAAAGAAGTAGTTGTTCTACTAGTGATCATTTTGCCCTTGATGCCCTTCAAATGATGTGAAATACATGAAATATTTTGCTGCGTATGAAAAGAATGTTCTGAAGACAACCTGAGTGTTTAATTATACCTATGGATTTCTGTATGTACATCTCTCATATAAAATTTGGTCTATAATGTGGTCTATTCCCATTTATTTTTTTTCCTTACTTCCAATTTTTCCAAAACCAAGATAGTACTGTATAATATTTATCAGCAATCATGTTTCTGTAGAAGGATTTATTTTTTCAAATATGTTTTAAAAATAAAATCAGAGAATAATTCCTGAAAGTGGTGATACTATTTATATTATCTAGCTAAATTCAAATCCATTGATCTCAGAGTCAAAAAGGCTTACAGTCCTCCTATATAAGGTCATGTATAAAACAATGCATACTAACAAACATCCTAAAGCACAAGTCCACACTCTATTTTACTGTATTGCTTAACTTCTATAGTATTGTTTACTATTTGTATCCTGTTCTCATTCTTAAGAAAATTGATAACAAAGCAAACTATCAGGTTTTTTGGGTGATTTGTCAGCATCATTAAATTTTAGTCACATCGCTGTATTCTGAATATTTATTGATAGGTCTTAGCTTATGTTACAAATCACACAGGTGAACTAAAGCTTCTGAGTAAAAATAATCTGAATTCATCTGTTATACACTAGTTTAAAACAGACATAGATAATTATTCACCTCAGGAAATTTTAAGTCTTTAACTGGAAGTTGCTTCTATTATTTCCTTATTATAGACTATACTAATGCTTTATATGCTGAAAAAACAACCATGCAACAGGCATTTTCATATTTCTCCCAATGAAGGTAGCCAGGGTAGTGTTAGGAAGCAAGCACTATATGAATTTAATATAAGTAATTTATTTAATTACTCAGTTCAACTCCGGAACTGCCCTATGCTAACCTATATAGGTGTTATTGTCTTTACAACTTCTCGTAAAAACAGATTTATTGGTTGTAAAGCATCAAGCGTAAAGATCCTATGAAATGCATGGGCATGTATGGACACCAGTGTTTAGCTGAGGGTACAATAGTAGCATTTTTTGCATTAGGGTTTCTGTTTCCACAAAGTGGACCTTCAGTCATTTTCTTGATGCTATTGGCATTTTAAGTGGAAGCACTAGAAGTGATGAAAGCTGGTGCAATTTACAGCTGCACTTTATTGTCAGTCTGAGAATCATTATGGCACATAAATGATTGACAAAAACCTGCATGCTACCAGAAATTTGTAACACCCCAAAGAGCTGAATGGTGTTTCAGCTGCACTTAGTTCACATATCACTTTGGTGGGTGAGGTCTCTGATAACTACCTGAGTACAGGTTTCAGGCACTGGCAAGGGAACTGCCTGGTCTTGGTGTTGCCCTGGTCAACAAGCTAGCAACAACAGTGGTCATCAGAAGAGACATAATATTATGGCATCTAGGCACTGTAATGGGGTGGAAGAGATGTAGACAAGAGTGAGGTCTATACTCTTGTCGCTAATTCTGCTCTTGTAAATGACTTTGAAAAGCTGCCTTTCCCTTATGGTTGTTGATGCTAACACCACTCCTAACTTGACAGGACCATATGTTCTCCCAAGAACATTCAAAATTACAAGTTAAAATTAAATTTTAATTCACAAAACAAGTCACTACCATGCTACAGGAATTTTACACAGAAAATTGTGCAGATGTGACATGCCAAGCATTTTGTTTTGCAGCTGCAATTTATAAACCAGGGAATCTGAGTGAACTTTGCAGGCGAGCTGTAGGACAAATTGGTATTTCATGCCTACAAACCTAAAAAAGTTTTCATATTTAAAGAAAAATGTGATTTTTTTGTGATTGTTATCTTTCTGTAATTATACATCATAATTCTCATTCTTAAATAGGTCTGAAATGGTGGTCTTTTACAGCACCATCAATCCAGCAGGCAAATACACAAACAGATACCACATTATATAAGTTGAAGTAAACAGCAGTTTTCAGTACCCCTTTGTACATTGTATCTACCATGTTTATTAGATACAATTTTGCTTGCAACATACTACCTTTCTGACATAATTAGCCAATACATTATGTCCTAAGAAAATGCCTATTACATAAGCGAAAGTTGCCTAGAGGGTTTATTCATTTGTTGAGCTATATTTTTTGGGTTGGTCGGTTTGTTTGTCTGTTTTAATTGCTAAATTCAGCTTAACTCTTTCAGCCTTTCCTTAAATTCAGCCTTCCCTTTGATGCCTCTCAGTTCTGTATATTCCTTTCTCTTTGGAAAAGAGATGAAAAATCTGAAAGCATTCCAAGGATCTAACTTGCAGAACACATATTAACAACATATAGATTTAAGTTTCATGTTCCATTACTATTCTATTTTACTTACAAATCTTGGACTTCTTAACTGGGGTACTATTCCCAGCTTACTACTTTCTATGTAGTTCAAATGCACTTTGTTGCAGTGGAACGACCTTGTCTTGTGCACTGATGGTTCTATCAGCTTTTTCATTCGAACTATTTTAGCTAAGGATTTCAGGGTCAGCTATAAGCTATAATTTGAGAACATAGCCTCCTCTCAACACATTTATCAACTTAACTCATAAACTTAAAGATTGGAGAGTCTTTTGTCATTTTAAAAAGAATATATCCCAGGAATTCTCTTAATTTCTACAGCAACTTTCTTTAAATTAAGTATTGAGCAAAAGTAGCAGTTGTTCTGGTCTTACAACATCTGCTGAAAGACAACATAGAACAGTGGAGAATCCACCCATTGTCTACTTTATAAATACTGGTGGCTTTGAGGTTATTAATCCTAACATTAAAACAAGACAAAAGTCTTAATCCATTCTCTTTTGGGATAAATTGATTCTATGATGGAATTCCTAATTATTGGACTTACTACTCTGCAATAGTTTATGAATAGTGCATGTTGACCTTGTTAACTGTAGTAGTACGTATACTCATTTTCATAAAGTCATCAAGAGGAAACAAAATGCAAAAGGAAAAGCAGTGTCTCAAAGTAAGTCTGAATGAAAAATTAATTGTAGCAAAAGTACTTAACACTTAGCCTACCATTGGAATTGTATATTTTCATGAGGTACAGTTCCACAGGCAGCTAAACCAAATTAACAGCTTTTTCACTTCCAAAGTAGTAAACTCTGTACTCCACACAAAGCTTCAGAGTCTCACTCTTTCCTTGCACTGAATCTTGCATTCAACAGTCGTCAATGGAAAATTTACACTGATTGGAATAAAAGCAATATTTAGCCCCAAATTTGTATAATTTGTTAAATGCTGTAACTGATTGTCCTGGTTCTGGCAGGAATAGGGTTAATTGTCCCCAGGAATACCCCAGGTATTCCATCCCATGAGAGTCATGCCCAGGTGTATCTGGGAGCTTGTCGGGGAAGGGGAGGGGGGGTACAGTTGTGGTCACGCAGGGTGTGGGTGGTGAGCAGTGAGCGAGCAGTAGTATCTCATCATGTTTGTATATTCCTCTATTTGTGTTGCTGTTATTTTTTTTCTTGTTCCTTTTGCTGTTCTATTAAACTGCCTTTGTCCCAACCCATGAATTTTGCCTTTTTACTTACAATTCTGCTCTTGAGGCTGTGTGTGTATGAGGGGGAGGGGTTTGAGAGAGTGCGTTTCCCCCGTGGTTCTTTGTTGCCATCTGAGTATAAACCACAACACTGATATGTTAGAATCATAGAACCATAGAATTGTCTAGATTGGAAGGAACCTTTAACATCATCTAGGCCAACTATCAACCTAACTCTGATGAAAAAACATCACTAAACCATGCCACTAAGCACTATGTCAACTTGTCTTTTCAATACCTCTAGGAACGGTACCTCAACCACTTCCCTGGGCAGCCCATTCCAATGCTTAATAACCCTTTCAGTGTAAAAATTTTTCCTAACATTCAGTCTGAACCTCTCCTGATACAACTTGAGGTCATTTCCTCTTGTCCTATTGCCTGTTACTTAGGAGAAGAGATGGACCCTCGCCTCTCTACAATCTCCTTTCTCCTCCTCAACCTCCTTTTCTCTAGGCTAAACAATCCCAACTTCTTCAGTCTTTCCTCAAAATCTTAATCTCCAGACCCCTCGTCAGCTTTGTTGCACTTCTCTGGACCCGCTCCAGCACCTCAATGTCTTTTTTTTGTGGTAAGGGGGCCAAAACTGGACACTTGAGGTGGGACCTCACCAGTGCTGAGTACTTGGGGAAAATCACCTCTTACTCACCAGACTGTTCCTGATACAGGCTAGGATGCTGTTGGCCTTGGCCACCTGGGCACACTGCTGGCTGATGTTCAGCCAACAGTCGCCCAACACCCCCAGGTCTTTTTCAGCTGGGCAGCTCTCCAGCCACTCTTCCCCAAGTCACTCTTCCCAAGCCCAAGCACTTCATAGGATTGTTGTGACCCGTCTTAAACAAATACATTTTCAGTGAGTTCATTAAAGTTTAATCTCAGGAGAAGCAGCCTAGTGACTTGGTTAGAATTAATGTTAATTAATGTTTAATTTTTTTTGGCTTTACTATCTGCACGAACGCATTCAAAATTTCTCATAACTTGCATGATTATTGGCATTTCAACTAAACCCTGAAAAATCAGATATTCCAGTATAGAAGCGAGATTTGACAGACTGCACGCACTCAGCTATCTCTGTGTGAAGTAGAGCCCTGTACACTTCCATTCTGCATTGCTGCACTACTATTGCATACAAAGGAGATAAATAATTCTCAGAATTCTGAGTTGGTTTGGGTGGTATTGTCAAGGTTTCTGTTTTAACCTACCTCTTTTACATTTATGCAAAACTTTCTTCTCCTTCAAATGTTGAGCTGGGAGGTCCATCCATCTATTAACATGCACTTCCATGGGGCAGTGCTCTTCAAATATGATGTCAAAGAAACATTCTAGTTTCCTCTCCAAATATCATGGAGACAATAATTAACATTATGGTAATATTTATATATTAGTCTCTCCTCTTTGAAATAGCAGGAAAGATGGATGCATTGGTAAATGCTTTTAGATTCTCCTGAATCAAGTAGGTTCTCCATCTGGGAAACTTTGATCCTCATAGTCCCTTTCACTTTTCTTCTCAAAGCTATTGTGCTCCTGGTAGGATGGGGAAGATTTTACCCTTCATTTGTATAGTAATTAAGAAGGGATAACCTTTATTCACCTAAGTAACTAAAACAATCTGATCTTTACTGGGATGTTACACTTATTTTTAAGTGTTTTACAAAGTTTTTAAAAGTTCATCTGCCACTCTATCTGAAGGGCATATCCTAGTCAGGATATACCTGATTTTTACTTTCTGTGCATGCCAGAAGTTAGATCTGTTTTGTGTCATTACTCTGTCTTCTGACAGTCCGAGTAGAATTTCTAGCAGCCCCAGCAAGTATCCATAATATACTACACGAGTAGTACTCCCTAAGAAGAGAGTCTGGAATTTAATTAGCATTTATAGACCAATCAGGGAACCATTATGATTACCATTTGTACTGGTAAGAAGCAGAAGATGACTTTTATTATTATGTCAAATAGTCAGACAACCATGTGACCTAAGCCAGGAGGGCTCAGAATTTTATATATATGGTAGCAATTTGCACGAGAACCTCCTCTTGTTCTTTTAATTATGATGAGAGGTCATTGCTGTGGTCATTTTTGCAGAGAAAGTACTTGGGAAAAACAAGCATTATGTATTCTATTAATCATAAAAATAGCCAATCTCAAAATTCTTCCAATTCACTTTGAGATTGTGATAACAACTATGGTTTGTTAGCTTTTGATTTATGCTATATTTGTCCAACCATTTTCCAAATAGCAATTAAATTTTGTGTTTCTTGATTTACTCATTGAATTTATTACTAAAACAGATGGGCTTTAAACTCTTTATGAGCTAATTTAGTCTAGCTTTGTGTTTCAGTAGGAATCTATCTATCCATCAGAATGTAGTTTTAAAAACTTAAAACTACAACATATATTATGAGGAACCAAATAATGGTGAGCAGTTCAGAAATTAGTTTTGTTGTCTAATCTCTGATGTATATACCAAACAAATTCCAAATGCTTACTCTGACTTCTCCTGCATTTCGTTATGTAAGTCATATATCAAAATCTTTTAGGGTATTTTTAAAGCTAAGTATAATCATCCAAAAGATGCTTTCATCTCCTATACACATGTATGAAACATTATTTTGTATGCAATAGTTAAAAAAAAATATTTAAAAATTATAAGCAAATTCTCAAACAGTATCAAGACTAGTGTAACCAAATTGTCAGTAACAAAATTAATATCAACCCAGGAAAAAATACAGTAAATTTTGCAAAACATGAGCTGCAGAGAAAGCTATCATTTCTTCACCTGGAACATGGAACAACACTGGAAAGCCATTATACGGTCTCCCTGGAGCCTTGTCTTCTCCAGGCTGAACAACCCCATCTGTCTCAGCCTGTCTTCATAGGAGAGGTGCTTGTCCTCTGGTCATCCTGGTGGCCCTCCTCTGGACCTGCACCAACAGCTCCCTTGTGCTGGGTGCTCCAGAGCTGGACATAGTACTCCTTATGAAGACACTAGGTACTTACATTGCAAACTTTTTTTTTTTTTTTTTTTTAATTTTGGGAAACCAGACATATACTGACAATATTCCATTTCTAAGTCATTTTCCAAACTGGTGACCAGGAAAATACAAAATATTTCTTTATCTGGGACTCAAAAGTGTTCTGTCTTCTGTTTTCCTACTGAGCAGACAAAATCTAGCAGTTTAATTACTTTTAGCTTGGTTTCAGTAAACACACAGAAAATCATAAAATATTGAAAAAAAAACTGTTTAGAGCACTTCTTTAGGAATTCAAAAACTGCTGAACAGACCCTGCCATCTAACATAAGACAATCCCATATTTTTATTATAAATACAGGGCATATTACTCTGGATTTTTTTTACAGTATTAATCATCAGCAGCAATAATTTCTCTAATTGCAGCCAGGTATGTTGAATACCCATCACTCTTCAAATAAAGACATTTGCTATTTTATCCTGGCACCTCTCAAAATCCTAATGATTCAAATGCCAGCAAATTTGTCAAGAGGTACTTTTTTAGGTATTTTTTCAGATATCATTATCTTTAGAATCTCTGTCTGATCACATTTTTCCCAATGCAATCTGCCTTTCTTGTTAAAGTGTGGAGCAGATTTGTTAAAGGTATCTGCGCTAGCAAAGCCAAATTAAGAAAGACTATGTGAAGTCAACCCAGAGAAGCACAAGTACTTGAACTACCTGCTTCTTACTCATCACAGAGGAAAAACTGTAACATGAGAGCCAACATAGTATTTTAAGAGCAAAATTCTAATTTCCAGTAATGTCTGTTCTGAACTCCTTTACCTAGGTGTTTTAGCAACCACCAATCAATTTAATACCTCTGTGTTTTCTACCATTAACATACCTAACTGACGATTAGCCTACCTATAATCTGATATCCTTTGCATCTTGCAGTAGTGAGTTTTATATGGTAACCATATTTTTCCGAAAATGAACTTTAATCATTCTTTCTTCTATTTCTTCTAATTTGTAGACTTCTGTCATAATCTTCCCAAATTGCCTTTTCATCAGGATAAAAAACCTTTATTTAATTTCACTTCATATAGAAAATTTTCCAATTTAATTTCTAACATCCTTTTGACATTAAATAATTGTAGAATCATACAATGGTTTGGGTTGGAGGGAACCTTAAAGATCATTGAGTTCCAACCCCTTGCCATGGTCAGAGACACTCCCACTAGACCAGGTTGCTCAAAGCCCCATCCAGCCTGGCCTTGAATACTACCAAGAATGGGGCATCCACAACTTCTCTGGGCAACATGTTCTGGTTTCTCACCACCTTCACATTAAAGAATTTCTTCATAATATCTAGTCTGAATCTTTCCGTTTAAAACCATTTCAGTTTAAGGGGGTTTAACCCCTCTTTCAGTTTAAAAAATTTTCCCTTCGTCCTATTGCTCCACTCCCTGATAAAGAATCCTTGATAAAATACCCCTTTTAGGTATTGGAAAGCCACTATAAGGTCTCCTGGGAGCCTTCTGTTCTCCACAGTGAACAATCCTAACTCTCTCATCCTGTCCTCATAGGAGAGGTGCTCCAGTCCTCTGATAATCAGATCTGCGTGCAGAATTTAAGATGCAAATGTAAGTGGAATGCAAATGGTAATATAATTGTTTTGCTCTCTGGTCTTCTTAATTCCTACGATTTTATTTGCCTTTGATTATTATAAAGAAATTAATAGATAGTTTCAGAGCTCTCTAGATCCACATCTTGTTTTTTCTTAGAGTGATAATATCCAGCAGCTAGAAACAATTGCTACATTTTTATGTCTGGAATTACTTTTTTGAAAGGGAAGCTAATAAAAAAAAAAAAAAAGATGATGAATGCAATGGAAGCATCTACAAACCTCACAATATCTTCAGCAAATTAGCTTAATGCTTTCACCTATTTTCCAATATGTTCTCTTCTACATATGTGACTAAGTATTATATCACAAGTACATGAAAATACAACTGTACATTACTTAGTCACTTCAACAAGCATGAACTGAAATGAATAATTCTCTGCTATTGTAATAGAATAACATGGATGACACAAGTGTGTGTTACTTGCCTGTTGTATAAAATATTTAAAGTATTTTCTCAAATACTCTAGAAAAAAGTTCCAAAAATCCAGATCTGTCTTTTAAAGAATATCTAACATTATTAAAAACCATTATATTAAATAATTTTATATTTAAGAATTAAAAGGTGAATGCTCTCTTAGAGTAACATCAAATATATAACTCACGCAGCAAAAAGTAGATTTCAAAATGTATGTGCAATATATAAGCACTTTTTTCCCCCTCAATGAACAATTCTGTAGTATACAATAATGCTAGTAGGAAAGACAAGCATCCAAAAGAGCAAGGAGCTCTTTTTCATTCCCAAAGTTAGGCCATTTGTTGTTGTACCAATGTTCTCAGTTAACAGGACTGGGAAAAAGAAATCATCAACAGGAGATCAAATGGTGTTGTCTTGAAGACAGAACATGGATTCAGTAAGGTTTGCAGCTGATATCAACTGTGAAACTGGGTGAGACAATCTTACTTTAACTCTGTTACAGCCAAAACTAAAAAATAAAGAAATGGGAAAATAATGCAGATGTTTTCTTAGTACTTTGCTGTGATGTTTCAGCAAGCAGATAGCACTAAGAGGAAAGTAAACACCATGAAAACTAAATGTGATTGAATAACAACTCCCATGCCAAACCAGAATCTCTACTTGGTGTGACAGTACATAATTAACTTTTCTCTTAACAATGAATAACAATTTTGAACATCTGTTTGCATCTCAAAATTAACTTTCTACTTCTTACATGCAAAATTCTTCAGAAATATTAATAAATCCTTCACTGACACTCCCCAAATTTGCTACCTGTTTAAAATATTCAATAAAGTATTTTAGACAGGTGTTGGAATCTAATTTACAAGACCAGCAAATTTAGGATTTGGGAATATATATTATATATGATAAAAGATGTGCTCTAGAGATATGATGAACTAAAACACTGTGGTAGATAGTCTTACAGCAGTCTTTGTGGAAAGAATGGATTCTTGACTTGTATAAATTCCCCTGTTGTCCTTAACATTAATGGTAGGAACTCTAGCAATTTATACAATTTCATATCCTGACCTCATGACTACATCCTGACCTCTTACCACTTTTTTTTTTTTCCCTCCAGAAAGAAAGTCTGGGATGAAATGCAAAGATTTTTGTAGTTGGAACTTTTCACAGGAGAGAGGGCTTAAAAAAAGTCGAAATCTGGGGTTCAAATAGCAAGTTTTTAGAAAGTATTTAGCTTCATCTGAACTATTATGTATATCCAAACATTTATACACATTTCACAGAACTCTAGAGCCTCACTGTTTACCTCATTGGTTTACCACTAAGCTACAGTTTTCTCTACCAATATGTGAATTCAGACTATATTTCTCAAGAAAATCTAGTAACAGAATATGTAATGAAACCGTTTAATGCTAAATTCTGAATAATACATACCATAGAACAACTATGGGTTATATGAATGAATATCAAATATCCAACTTTAAAAACCAGAATATATCTCTTATTTTAAAGCTGATGACACTTTAAATTAGTATAGGGCAGGATAGTTTTGTTAGTAGTATTCACACATCATTCTTATATTAAGCACCAGCCAAAACAATTCTTTCATTACATTTCCTCTCTAATGTAATAAGTTGTCTTACTGATAATTTTGGAGTGGGTAGCCCTCATAAGGAACCACCCCTTAAAGTGCACAGATGTTTTCACTGTATTTGAGTTCTCTTAAAATTTCTCTCCAAAGTCAGTTGTAATACATTACAGAAAAGTTTCTTTTCAAGGAAAATATTGACATAAGCTTTCATAAATCCCTACATAACTCTTAAGGATTGTAGTATGCAAGATATATGATGAGTATATATGATAATGTAGCACATTTCAGTAAAAACTAGAATTTGTTTATAATAAATACACCTATATTTGAAAGGATTAATAACACCAATTTACTTATTGGCTGTGGAAAACAAGTAGTGTATGGAACGTCTTTACTAATTGCTTCACACTCAGTAGCTTAATCAGCCAAATTAGTGAATACTCTATAAGCTAATAAAAATTTTTTTTTTCTTCTGTATAGTAACAAGATAATTCACACCATTCAAGGGCTGTTAGCACAGCATACAACTCTGCATAATGTTACCATGCAAAGTTATATACCTCGATGTCTTGTGAACGCTATTCCTAATGTATTTCATGCCTTACAGATTTTGTAGTTTCTAAAAAGTATTTTTTCTTTCTTCCAGTTCTTAATCTTGAGGCTGACATATTAATGGTTGAAAGACTGTACAGAAAAAAAGCAAAGCAGTGATTCTTCATGTGATTTAAGTATTTATCAGTCTACCTGAAATTATCATGGAAGTAGTAGCTTTGTTAGTCCTCCTCATGGTACAAACATTTTCCCCCAATACTTTTGCCTAATTTAATATTGAACAAACAGTGTGAAGATTTTGGAGGTTTTGTGATGAATTTGTGCTGCTGTCCTAGAAATAGAAAATCAGCTTTTCTTCTATAAAGAGACTGTATTCAGCCCTTACACTGAGACAGCTTATTTCTGAATGTTATAAATAAATACAGAACAGCCAAATATAAAGTTCTGCAAAATGGAGATAAGACTTTTTTAACCACATATTCTTATTCAGATATTTTCCTCACCTCCTTTTGCCCTTGTAAGTAAGAGTTATTTTACTTATTTCTGGTCCATGGATCTAATGATGTATGGTCAGACATATTTTTATTGCAGTTGCCAGTTACCCCAACCAAACATGATAAGTATCCTTCACTCTGGGTCTGGGTTTGCTCTTCTACTGATGAATGAATAAATGACTCATTCTGGATCCAGATCACTTTTCTACAGCTTCCACTATCACAATCTCCAATGGTGACTCAAACTTTTTTGGTTTCTCAAGTCCTTGTGCTAAAAATGACCATTTAAAATATACAGCTGTGGCTTAGTCCAGTGTGCTTTCTTGTTTTTTCATTCCTTGCTAAAAGTTCTGATAAATGTGCTGACAATTCCTGTCAATGGGTTGTCTTCCCATTCCTCAGGTTGTTAAAACCTTATTCGTTGCTTTCAGCCAAAGTGCCTGAGGACCATCAGTTTCCATAGATGAGATACAATGCTTGATTTCCCATAACCATATGAAGAATTGATAAATGTTTCAAAAAGCTAAATCCTTCAGGAGAAACTTTGTAAAATTTGAATGTCATGTTAAAGAGAAGTTCTAGACTTTGTGGTTAGCAGGTGTATCATAACTGGACTCAGTCTAGAAATGAGCTTCAGCTCTTTTATTTATCATTATCCTATTTATATATAGCTTTATGATCTCCTTAACTTTCAAAACAAGGTCATAATGCAAGCTGTGAAATAAATTTTCTTTTCCTAAAGAAGTCTGTGTAGAAAAGTGATTTCCATTTCTGTTTTCTTTGTGTACAGTTTCAATTATGCTATATGACATATTATTCAAATTAGACTGGGCTACCCAAGAAAAAAATAACCTTGTTTTAATCATTACTTCATTTTTTTTTTTTTGTAAGCTACACATCTGATGAAGTCAAACCAACAGTGTGAATTTGGTATCACAAATACATAGAAGAAACTTTTAATGAGTGGTTTGCAAAGGAAGATCCATCTATACAGGTTTTTCAGTAAATAGTTCTAAATGAGGACAGACATAATAAATATTATAAACAATCCCTGGGTAGAAGCTGAAACTCATAGCATAAATTACTTCCTGGAAGTATGTGATACCCAATATCCACAAAGTAACTGCAAGTCTAGTATTAAAATCAACTATATGCTCATCAGCTGTCACCAATACTGCATTTGGAGACACTCCTAACCAAGCACTGCACAGTGTTTTGAAACAGCTGCAAAATCCCTTTCCTTCCATTCCTTTTGAACTATAGCACTTCACTGGTAAGTGATTTGCAGAACAATTTGTGGAGCTCACAGTGTGAGTGCTTATAATTAGGATGATTTTACATCACTGCTGCCAGCACCGTACCTGCACTTAGTCAAACTGATCCCACTCATCTCTGAAATAAATAGATTAAATGACGCCATTATATCCAATTGCATGTCAGAAAAATTATTTTTCTGTTCTGAAATGCATGACTGTGTTCTAGTAAAAAGAGTGAAAAATTCCATGGCCGCTTTAATTTTATTGCAGCTAATTATATATTGTACCTCATGGAAGCGGTTTCTTCAGATGACACTTATTACCCATAATAGAGTAACTCTTCACTGAGAGTTAATTTCCAGGAGTAAATTGATCCAGAAAACCAGTTAAAGTTCTTTCTGGTTGCAATGGGAGAAAAGCAGTCACATAGTGACTGCAGCCTGAATTATTTAGGGATAAAAGAGAATTAAAGTAATTTTTGCTTGGTTTTTAAAAGGAATTATTGCAAAGGAATGGCTGACTTCTGTATTTCTGACTTACACCATAGGAAGTAAGTGATCTAGCAATCCACAATGGCCAATTAATTTCTTTAAATGCATCTTTTTAATAACTCACAGAGATCTCATTTAGTAGGTCACAGGTTTCTAAGAATGAACCTTATAAGTATTGACATTGATCTCACTGTGAAAGCTCTGGAGAACCCTGCACCTACAGATAACTATGATTTCATCCACAGTCCTTTTCCTTTTACATACGATAGCTCAGTATAGAAAAAAATTGAGTGGAAAAGATTAAACTATTTTCTAGCTGCGTACAACAACATGAATTTAGAAATAACTCAAGTCAGGTCATACCTATTATGTTGAATTAAAGACTGCAAAACTAATTAACCTTTCTTATGATCAATTCAGGCAAATTAATTTGAAACGTTTTAGATAATGTATCCACATTTCAGTATATATGTAAATGAAAGGTCTATGAACAAATGAGGCCAATAAGTAAGATCTGAGTGTTAGCAATTCTGATCAATTTCTCACTTCTTGATCTATCTGCCTCCATCATTTGTTACAGGCAGTTGGGTTTTTATTAATATTAGACCTCATAACATACCATTCAAGTATTTTGTAAAGTATAGAGTGTCATCACATTTTCTTTCTTACTCCTATCTGAAGAAACATTTTAATGTCTTGTAAGATATTGGGAAATTTTTATTCTACCCTTAATTGAATTTAGTTAGGTGTATTTGACATAACTGATGGTACTTTCGGAGAGCTGCAGACATGATGGCTTGGATCCAGCTTCCATTGAAATAAATGGAATCACTTAAGTTGATTTAATGGGTCTTGGGATCCAAGGTGCGCTTTGACTTAATTGGACTATTCCTGGGAATAAGTGCAGTACCTACTTGAGTACCCATATGCAATGACTGTTTGTAAGATCTAGTCCTTAGAAATGAGCATCTGAGTGACAAGTAGAGCCACACTCAAAGTACAACTAGCTAAAAATCACAAGAAATAAGAACTGTGAAAGTTTTGCAAAAGAAAGAATATTTTTATAGTAATGTAGTGAAATAACACACAAGGGATATATCTTTCACATTTCTGTGAAACATCAGTATACATTTTTTCACATGTTATTGAAAGATAGACTCCCAAAGGGTTAGAAAAATAGATGCAGTACTGAGTTATATAAATCTGGTCTTGTAGCTAACTAGTCATTTCTTTGTGTGGTTACTTAATGATACAAACCAGTCACTGTATACTCTCTCTCAGTCTTGGGAGATCTTTTTCCCTCTTTACTGTTATAAACTAATTAGTACAGGTAAAACACTGAAGAGATGACTTAATATAATCTTAATCATAATGTGTTAGACTCTATTAATCTGAAGCTATTTCTACAAAACTGTGACACAATGCCTCTCCCAATTCCCTATCCACTGCAAATGTGAAATCCCTTCAAAATGATTTATTTCCACTTGGTCTTCAAATAAAAGATATTTAAAGAGCTTGGCAATCTCTGTGTTAATTTCCCGTATTAAGCTCTGAACTCAAAAATTGTTATGATTCTTCAAGTAGTGTTGTAACTTTAGAAACATCAGGCTTATTTAATTAAATTATACTACCCATACGACTGATTTCAGAATTAGCATGTCAGCAACAAAAAGCCAATATGGCAAAACAGCATTAAGGAAAATTAATGATCCCTAAGTCCATCTTAGATCAATCTTCCTGTAACAAGTAAGACTTTCCCCTCATATTCCCTGGAGTTTATATGAATTATTTTAATTGGAAAAGCAGCATTTTCTGAAGTATTATGGTACAATGGTATTTCCTCAGAAATGATTTTGTGATGGAAATTAATACTTAGAATCATAGAATCATAGAACGGTGTGGGTTGGAAGGGACCTTAAAGATCATCTAGTTCCAATCCCCCTGCCATGGGGGGTTGAGCAAAATTAGAGAAAATTAAAAAGTAGGGGAACAATTAATGGAATTAGCTTGCAAAGACATACAACTTCTTTGTCAAAATGTCTAAGTTATAAAATATGAATTTACAAGGATGTTTTCAATTCTAACATTTGGACTGCCTGATTAAGATCTCATTTATACTTAGTTCCTGAAATGAAAAAACTATGATCATTTGTATGCTCTTAATAATTGGGAAAAATTAATAAAATCTACTTTCAAGCTGATTAATCACTCAAGATTAAGAGAAAAAAGGTCTACTACTAAGAAAACAGTACTTTTCTAAGAAGAATTAGTTACAATAAACAACGCAAAGATGATGTAGTCTGTTAAACTTGATGGTATATTTTGATGGAAAGCAGTTCAAATTCTGGCCCCAAAACTTAGCCCAATGATACTGAATATTCAGGACCTTATTTTTATAGTGGACATTTGGGCAAATTGGCAGAAACTGTCAAATATACTACTTTGTTCTTTTCTTTTTAATAGTATGACATTTCAAGAAAGAAGCAATATCAGCATCACAAAACATGCACAGTATTTAGTCTGAATTGAAAGTCTGAAGTCGACATGGAACTCCACAGCTTTTCTTTTTTTATTACATTTTTTCTAAAAAAAATAAGTAATTAGAATTTTATGATATTCACAACTCAACAGCTTTTTAAAAGCTGCTCCCCATTAAAAGTTTCTACACTGATTCAGAGATTTGGTAGTATGATGTTGTGTTCTGCTTTCACTTCAGCTTTGCCTTATTATTTGGATCCGCCCTCAGCTCTATTTGATAGTGGTAGTAGTCTTATTATGATTCTCCTGCACATAAAGCACTCACATCAAGTCTCTCACGCATTTTGAGAAAGAGTATTTATTTTGGCAATTTACACATCCAATTTCTCTTACCTAAGGGAGACAGTCCATCAGTCTTACAGTTTATGAGATACAGTAAAATCTGGCTTAAGTTTGAATAAATTGGTCACTGCTACAAAATAGAACTCAAGCATGTTCTTTCTTCTTTTTTTTTTTTTTTCTTAACCCTTTTACAATAGAGAGATTATAGTATCATTTTATTCTTGAGGTAAGAACACTTAAAGCACTGACACACAAGGAGGCAATCATGCCAAATTTAGGCAATTCTATCACTTTGAGTTGAGTTTCAACCTTGAGAGCATATTTTATTTCTTGGAGAGAAACACATCTACAGCTCTGTCTCACAGACATCCTCTGCCTCCCTGCCCCTACCCCCCAAAATCATCTGACTTGTGAGCAGTTTGGCTTCTGGCAGCTGTGGACACTTTGGTGGTACCTGCTGCATCTGATAGTTTCTTCCAGACTTCTTCAATCAACCAGTGTCAAACTTGAAAGCACAATGGTGTGTACTCTCTCTCAGCATCCAATCAGTCTGAAATGGTATGTTTGTGAAACAAGCAAAGCTCTTCAACATGAGGCCTGGGAATACAGGAACAAGCACATGGTGTCATCAATCTATCAATTTTCCTACAGATACAGCATAATTTGTCAGAATTTACATTTTCCTGAAAGTAGCTCCAGGCTTTAAAAATGAAGCTATATGCATTCTGAAAACAAGATTACTTATGACAATTCTCTTCACTATTTTAATGGCATCAATTGATAGAACTCTGTCTAGAAGGTGGGGGAAGGCTATGCAGCTAAGCTCTCTAGAGGCCCACTGCTTTATCCAGAGTCCCACAGCACATACCAATGAGGAGAAAGGCTTTTATCATTGGTGCTTTTAAGAAGTCTTTTCCATTATACAAATAGTTAGCCAAAGATCTGCTTCTTCTAGGAGATTCTCAGTTATGAATGGACTATGAGGAAAATCCCAAGCACCAAAAAAAGGGCCATAGCAGGTCAATCCTTCCTAATATTCAAGACTGCTTTAACCTACTTTAAGAGAAAATACATGGGAATTGAAGTAAAGGTCGACATCTTTTTTCTGCCGACATCTACCTCAGACTCACTTGAGTGAAGCATGTATAGAAAGAAGGCATAAACTCCTTTATAAGCCCCAAGTTACCTTGCAAGGTGTCACTAAGATCTGTGCATCTAAAATTAAAATTAGGAACTCCCATTTCTTTACCCAAAGGGCTATTATTTTTCCACAGAAGTCTTTCCTAGCTCAACCTTTTTATCCTGTTGCTGAGAGGTAAAGTTCAGCTCTTCCTGCTAGGCTGCTCCTAGCAGGAAGTACCAGAGGACAACACAGAGGTCTATACAGAAAATTTTAATTGGACTGAAAATGAATCAAAACTATAGTTGTGCTCTGCAGAAGTCCTCCTATTTCAAAGCTGAATTTGCAAATTGGTGTTGTTTTTATTCTTCTCATGCTGAAAAATCAACATCTGAAAAAATAGTGTGGGTTACAAGGTTAACCTATCTGTTGAACAGACACTTTACAGTGAGTGCAAAATGTCAGCTGAAGAGAAAAAACCCATATATTTATTTAATGTGTGTATTTCTGAATTCCCAAATCAGAGGTAATGAGGAGAATAAAAATTTTTTTTGTCTTGGGAGACTATCTTTAGTGGCTCAGCACTACACCTGGATACATAAGGAATTGTTTTCAGATCTTTTTGTTTTGCTTTAGCTATAAGATGAAGTTTGTTTTACTGCAGAAGTTTATTGGTTTAGTTTTGGCTCCTAATATGTCTGATCTATAGAGATCTATTTCCACAGCTTAGTGTGCTTACAGTGATAAGTCAGTACAGGCTTTCACTGAGATGCTCCCTCAAAGCCCTGACTCAGCCAGACCCACCCTGCTTTATTTATCATTGAAGGTTTTCTGTGTCAGTTTTGTTCTCAAGTTTTATTAAATAAGCTTGAGAAACATATATTTTCTATGTTGAAATGCATGTCTCAATCTGGACAAAACTGTAGCAAACAGTTCCAAGGTCAAGGAGCAAGCCCTGAACTCAAGTCAGGTTCCTCTCAGCCACAACAATAGCAATTAGGCCACTGTAAAAGGCTGATTAGGACCACATCTCGATGCCAATGGAATTATTGTCCTCTTATGCCATTGAAACAAGAATAAAATTAGCATTTAAGTTAAGTGGAAAAATTGTCTTCAGTCAGTTTTGGCCTGGGTCCATAGGCTTTAGTTTTTGAGGCCTGGTGTGAGGGACAACCTTTCTTCATTGTTCATTTCTTGTGAAAGGTCAAAGGTGTAATGAGTTCTGCCAACTTGACAAATAAAGTCTAATATGCAGAAATGATTGAAATGCTCAACTATAGATATTATGAAGTGCTAAATTCAGTCCTACTTATGGTAGCTTATTATCTGTGACTTGCATGAGCATGTAAGTAATGTTGGTTCTCTATTCATTAATGCCACAGCTTTTGCCTTACCAGGCTGTGCTTCCCACCACACAAAACCGGTGCAAGGGAGAGCACTGACTTATCACGTCAGTTGACTTGTTCTCCAGTGTCCTTGCAATACTGTTTCTCAGGTAATCAGCAACAAAATACAAGTGTTTCAAACATAAAAGAAGATAATGGCTATGCTTTTATCAGGTGAGTTGTTTATGAATTTCACTCATTCAGAAATTACTGACTATATTTTAGTCAATGTGGTTGTGATTCTTCTTTAGCTATTTCTATGAGGCAAAGGAATTTCACAGCCCCAAGCCTTACCACAGCTGGCTTGGTTCACACCCTTGGGAAATTTACCCTCCCTGCATGGACAAGGCCCATACTATGTTGTTTCATTGCAGTACCAGTCATGAGGAGCCCTAGGTTTCTAGGGCTAGGAGGGAAGCTTCCTTTTGAGTAGATATTTAATTTTTCAAGAGACTAAATCATCACTACTTATGGCAACATCACCACAATCAGAACATCATCTCCCTACCTCCTGCCTGTGGATGTGTCTGTAAAGCTCTTCCCAAACAGACATGTTGTCTATGAAAAGAAAACGATAGATCTTCTCTTTATGGCATATCCGGGAGGGAAGATAAAAACAGTCCATATAGACATGGAAGGGAGCACAGGCTGGAGACACAGGGTTTGCACCCTCTTTCCACTGCACACTGTATGCTGGGGGGAAATGACTGGGAGGTAATGGTTGCCACAAATGCAAAACTTTCCAACTGACTCCTGGAGGATGGAGATCACAAAAGAGGCAAATAGGTCTTTTAATAACAGTCCAGAAACTGTCTCATCTTATTACCAAGGAATCAGGGGTCATATTGTAACCAAAGCCAAAAAGAAAAATTTGGTGCATGAAATATACATGTTTTTCTCAAGCTCCTTCCTATCATATCTAGTGGTATGGTTCAGAAAAATGCAGATACATGCGAAAGTTACCTGTAATGTTCCCATACAGCTTTCATCCACCTCACTTGTAAACAGAAAATAGATTAGTTTCTTTCTGGCCTAATTTACCACATGTAACTGCTTACTCTGAAAAACTTCTGTTTTTTCAGGCTGGAATCATAGAATGGTTAGAGTTGGCAGGGTCCTTAAATATCATCTAGTTCCAACTCCCCTGTCATGGGCAGGGACCCTTCCATTAGACAAGGTTGCTCAAAGCCCAATCCAACCTGGAGACTTGAACACTTCAGGGGTGTCATGGTTCACTCCTTGTGTGTTCTCCTCTCTTGCAAAAATCCTGAATGTTGCCAGGGCAGGATAATGAGGGAAGCACAAATCTCAACCATCCACTTTTTAACTGAGAAAAGAAGAAACTAGTCAGCTATTATAGCTCCCATGTGGGCATGGAGCTTTACTACAGCAAACTGCACCTACTGTGGTACTAACGAGTTACAGGATGAAATATTCTTTTTGAAAAGAGATTTTGCTAGGCACAAGTGCTGGTACTCACAGGCTCATCAAATTGCAGTACAAACTTACCAGCACACTGTGGGACCCTGGATTACACACTAGCCTTAGTTTGAGAAGAATACAAAGGGAACAACATCCCTGTGAAGTAGATAGGATAATGTTCTTGCTCAGACTTTCAGTGTACTGATCGTTGTAACAGCTAGGCAGTAGTGAAGAGATAAATATCTTATCTGACATATATAATTTGTCACTGTGATAGGACAATAAATACAGAGCAATTTATTGTAGCAATTTTTTTTTTCCATCTTCACTTCCCTGCCAATCAGAGTTTGCACTATGACTATTAATTGTTATTTTATAATCAAGCTGAATTATAATAGTTTGATTTTTGCAGTACTTAGAAAGACAGTTGATAAAAAGAAACTTGGTGAAAACAAAGAGCTGTATGTGATAGAAAAATACAGCAACATCAAAGAAATTATGGCTAGATGAGAAAGTAAGTATAGTGAAAATGAAACTGAAGGCTTTGTTACAATTATTTCACCAAAACCTGTCTGTCTTCAATTTATAAAATGAATATTTTGTCAAGTTCTGAAGGTGCAGTAGAGCACACTTTGGATGTTTCAAACTACAATCACTATCATTCAGGGCTCAATGATTCATCCAAGAGTGTTCATATAGAACATTTATAACATTAATGCATTGAATTAATACATAGCAGATGCTTGAGCCATTTGTACAGTACCAGGAGCAATGAATTTTGGACAGACAATTTAAAAAAGAAATCCAGCATTGCAATATCAACCTCCCTCCTGTATCTCATTTACTCAGCTTTGCAATTTGCAGATTTCTTCCAAAATCTAGCAGTGGGTTACTCTTTAACAAATTGTGTTTGTCTTAAAAAGTCACTTCATTAACACAATGGGTTCTTCATTCTTAGCTCCCACTGAATAAAACCCAGAAAGGCGACAATCTGAATTTAATAAGCAACATTGACCTGTTGATTCATCAAGTGACAGGAATAAATAGGTAAAGTGAACAAATGTAATCTAGAAGTCAGGATTAATATTTCTGTAAACAAATTCATAAATTGCATTTTCTAATTATGCGATTTTCTTTTACCCATTACTGACATCTTGCAGCCCATTAATTTCAATATGGTCTCCTTTTCTGAAGGACACTGGAATAGAAATGGTATTTGATTTGAGATTTGTTTTTCTTTGTCAGAGCATAAGACTCAAAAACTGCAGGAATTCAACTGAATCTCTGAACAAAGTCTGTTACTAGGTTTTATCATAATGTTGACATTGACACTGACAGGAGGTAAAAATCATCTAGGTGATGAAGAAATTGAGCTTATAAGAATTTAAAGCTTACTTCCTGAGGAAGCATGCACATAGCCTCCAAACAGATTCATATCTGTTTATGATAATATATTCAATCCTGAAAAAAGAAAGGCCCCAGAAAAAGGCCTTTGGGGCCTTTGGTGCAGTGGAAAGAGTACAGAGCTACTAAGAGTATTAAAAGAACAATCTCCAGTAGCTCCATCTCTCTCTTGTACTGCAGACCCCGGAATTGCACAGAGTACTCCCCACGAGGCTTCACTAGTGCTGAATAAATGGAAAGGATCACCTCTCTCAACCTGCTGGCAATATACTGGTAGCTTGCTTTGTCACCAGAGCAGAGTCCTGGCCTATCATAGAATCATCATGGTGTTGGAAGGGACCTCTGGAGATCACCTAGTCCAACCCCCCACCAGAGTGGGTCTACCTAGAACACGTTGCACAGGAACTTGTCCAGGTGGGTTTTGAATATCTCCAGAGAAGAAAACTCCACCAGCTCCCTGGGTAGCCTGTGCCAGTGCTCCACCATTCTCACAGTAAAGAAGTTCCTCCTCATGTTTAGGTGGAACTTCTTATACTCAAATTTGTGCCCATTTCCTCTTCTCCTGTCTCTGGGCATCACTGAGAAAAGAGCAGCCCCATCCTCCTGACTCCCTCCCTTTAAGTATTTGTAAGCATTGACCAGATCCCCCCTCAGCCTTCTCTTCTCCAGACTAAAAAGACTGAAATTCCTCAGCCTTTCCTCATAGGAGAGATGTTCCAGGCTCCAGGTATGTTGTACTTGGTGTTGACCAGAACCCCCCTGATTTGCAGCCTGTTGGCCCCTACGATATACTGGTGCTTTGCATAGTTCATAGAGGCAGAACTTTGTACTTTTCCTTTTTAAACTTCATCATGTTCCTGCCAGCCCATTTCTCCAGCCTGTCCAAGCCCAACTCAATGGCAGCATGAACCTGGGGTGTACCACCCATTCCTCACAGTTTTGAATCACCAGAAAGCTTGCTGCAGGTACACTCTTCACCATCATCCAGATCATAAATGAAAGCGTTGAAGACGATTTAATCCAGTAGCAAGCCCTGGGGTACGCTTGGTGGCATGGTCGATACGCTGGAGGGAAGAGATGCCATCCAGAGGGACCTGGGCAGGCTGGAGAGGTGGGCTCCTGCAAATCACATGAAGTTTAACCAAGCCAAGTGCAGGGTCCTGCATCTGAGACATGGTAATTCCAGGCACAAATACAGGTTGGGCAGAGAATAGCTGGAAAACATCCCTGAGGAGAAGGACTTGGGGGTGTTGGTGGATGAGAAGTTTAACATGAGCCAGCAATGTGCACTGGCAGCCCAGAGAGCCAACCGTGTCTTGGGCTGCATCAAGAGAAGTGTGGCCAGCAGGTCATGGGAGGTCATTCTGCCCCTCTACTATGCACTCGTGAGACCCCACCTGGAGAACTGTGTCCAGCTTTGGAGTCCTCAACACAGGAAGGACATGTATCTGTTGGAACAGGTCCAGTGGAGGACCTTGAATCATGATAGTTTAATATATTAAACATGACCAGACTGATAGTGGTGAATTGGGCATTGCTCAGAATTTAAACCTAGCCTCCCACCTCGGCGAGGAGTGTTAGAATGCAAGGGCATTTATTTTTTACCAAAACTGTTTTGTCTCTTGAAGCAACAAAGGGGGACAAAGGATCTACTGCTCCTTCCTTCTCTATCCAGCCAGTTATTTCACCATGGAAAGTTAGCAGGTTGGTAAAGGAAGAATCGCCCTTGGTGAATCCATGCTGACTACACCTGATTCTCTTCCTTCAAGTACCTAGAAATCGTTCCCAGGATTAGCTGCTCCATCACCTCTCCAGGGATTGAGGTGAGAGTGACTGGCTTGTAGTTTCCTGGGTCCTCCTTCTTGCCATTCTTGAAGAGAGGAATGGCATTTATTTTCCTACAGTCCTCAGGCACTTCTTTCATCACTAGGATTATTAAAAGATTATCAGAAGAGGCCTTGCAATGACACTAGCCAGCTCCCTCAGCACTTGCAGGGTCATCCCACCAGGGCCCATGCATTTGTCTGCCCAGCTTGCTCAAGCATTCCCTGATCTGATCCCCTTCTGCCAAAGTCAGCCTTTTTTTGTTCCGAGCTTTCCTACTTCTCTCTGAGACCTGGGATTCATGAAGAAGAAGGACAGTCTTGCATTCAGTACTTCAGCCTTTTCCATATCCTGTGTCACCAGGTCCTCTACCCTGTTTAGCAGTGGGTCCGTATTTTCCTTAGCCCGTCTTTTGCCACTAATGTATTTATAGAAGCCCTCCTTGTTGCATTTTATGTCCCTCACCAGATTCAATTCCACTTGGGCTTTGGCTTTCCTAACATCATCCCTGTATGCTCAGACTGCCACTGTATTTCTCACAGCTTACCTGACCTGGCTTCCACCTTCTGAGCGCTTCTTTTTTGTGACTGAGTTTGGCCAGGAACTTCTTGTTCATCACATAGGCTTCCTGACATTTTTGCCTGACTACCTGTTCATTGAGCTTAGAGGACATGATCTTTCCCAGGCAAGCTTTCCTCATCCCCTCTTCCCTACAGTGATCAGAACAATCAAAGCTGCATTTTCAACTTTCTCACATCTTCAGATCTCAGCAAAACTTGGACAGAAAAAAAAATAGTTTGCATTACTATGTTTACAGTTTCCCATTCAGTGAGGTATTGAAATCAAGTAGTGAAAAATATTGTGAAAAAATAATTGATATAATATTAAAAAAAACCCCATACATAAGAGTATTGAACCTAGTCTTATGCTACTATGTAATGGCAAAATTGCAAATAAAAAGACAGTATCCCAAAGTGCTTAAGGTTAAATGTAAACTATCAACAAATATCTGTATTCTATGCTTGCTCTATCTTTTCTGATCCAATAGAGTATCACATAATGGCTCAACTTCATTCATGTAGGAACAACTGCATTTGCAATTAATATTTAGGACAAATCTGGTATTTAGGAGGACAAAGTTAGGAAAAAGGACAGGTCCCTTAATGAATGCAATAGCCTTTAAAAACATTGATAGTTCATTTATGAAATTGCATTCAACACAGACTTATCCATAGCTAGAGACTGATGTCATGATGAATATTTTCCTGTTAGAGACTTCATAACTAAGGAGCAAGCTGGTAGTGCATCTGTGATCCCTGCTTCATAATACCTAAATATAACTTAGCCAAATTCCCAAATACACCATGGAAGCCAAGATACTAGTCACCTTTTACAGAGGGTTACTCAGTGTTTAGCTCATTACATTGTGGAGTGAAACTTAACACCACAACTGTACTCTATAGTAAAGTTACAGTTGTTGCTTACAGGGACAGATTTACTGAGATGTATTGAAAAGCTTTTCTCTTTTATGACAAAGATCCTTTGAGAGAATTATTCTTACCTAACCTGATTTGTAATATAGATATGTGGAGTTGCATTGCAAATATATTCTATTGACATTTCTCCAATAACCAGGTCACCTTGGTTGCAGAAAGCTTCAGTGGCCCCTCAAGGCCCATTTTGTTAGTTATGAGACTAATCATGGGCACAGGCAGCAACAGCTGACCCACAGTCTATACTATTAAATTTAGTGAGAAGCACCATAGTACTTAAATGTTAAGAATAACTTAAAATTGATCCTTAAAGTTATTAGTTTCTTTAAAATCACCGTTTACCTATTTTTTCACCCTTGTGAAAATAGATGCCCCACATTTTAAAATGGTGAACACTCTCCGTACCTTCTCACTCAAGAGGGAATGAGTAACTGTGTGATCTGTGAAATGAGTAGTCCTATCATAATAGGCATCAGCCAGAACATGTGGAGTAAGCAGAGACGGTGACTCAATTTTCCAGTCTAGAGTTGGCATACTTCTTTGCAAAATCAGAATGTGCAGTGCACCTGGGGAGATATCTTAATTCTCTCCTAGCTCTGCAACTTTGAGATTACTTTCTGTGAAAGCTGCATCAGAAATATGAAGTAGTGTGAGCAGAAGAACTCATCCAAAAGAATGTCCTTTCTTTCAGTACAGACTACTGCAAAAGCTGTATTTCTGGATTATGTTATTTCCAGTGCATGATAGATCCTACATAAAGGTACATTCAAGCTTTATTGTAATTTTCCAAGAAATATTTTCATAGAATCATAGAATCTTCTAGATTGGAAGGGATATTCAAGATCATCTTGTCCAACCATCAACCTAAGTCTGACAAAAATAAACACACACACAACAAACAAAATGCAACACCATCACTAAACTATGTCTCCCAGCACCACATCAATCTGTCTTTTGAACACCTCCAGGGATGGTGCCTCAACCACCACCCTGGGTAGCCCATTCCAATGTTTAATAACCCTTTCAGTGGAAAAGTTTTTCCTAATATCCAATCTGAACCCTCCCTGGCACAACTTGAGGCCATTTCCTCTAGTCCTGTCACCTGTGACTTGGGAGAAGAGACTGACGCCCACCTCTCTACACCCTCCTTTCAGGTAGTTGTAGAGAGCAATGAGGTCTGCCCTCAGCTTCCTTTTCTTTAGGCTGAATAACCCTAGTTCCCTCAGCCTCTCCTCATAAGGCTTGTGCTCCAGACCCCTCACGATCTTTGTTGCTCTTTCTGGACCTGCTACAGCACCTCAATGTCTTTCTTGTGGTGGGGGGCCCAACACTGGACACAGTACTCAAGGTGGGGCCTCACCAGTGCCAAGTACAGGGAGATGATCACCTCCCAGGTCCTACTCACCACACTGTTCCTGATACAGGCCAGAATGCTGTTGGCCTTCTTCACCACCTGGGCACACTTCTGGCTCATGTTCAGCCAACAGTTGACCAACACCCCCAGGTATTTTTCAGCCAGGCAGCTCTCCAGCCATTCTTCCCTAAGCCTGTAGTGCTGCTTAGGGCTGTTGTGACCCAAACATTTTACTAATAAATTACTCTCATAATCTTTTTTTAGAGTGCAAAACATCAGTCTCTGACCACGTCTGTCTGGTCTGGAATATTAGCCCTACTTGTGCTGAAATAATTTTTATTCCATGGTGCCATGATGCTGAGATCTGCCAGTCAGCATCCCTGTGGACAGAAAAATAAACTCCTGAACAGAATGAAACAATGCTCTATTTGCCATGTACTTAAAAAATGAGGCTTGAAGTTTTAATACCAAACTGTATATTTGGGGTTTTTTTTCAGTAAAGATTGCTTCAGAATAGCAGTTTACATTATCTTAAAGACTGTAACTGAGTGATGTGTCTGCTGGGAGTAAGGATGTATGAAAATCAGTGAAACTCAGCAGGAGCATCAGCTCTATTTCCTCAAGCTCCCTTGGAGTACAATATAGGCATGTAAAGCTCTATTTGGGCTCTAGCAAATAAGAGAAAAATATATGTGAATGTGAGATGGTTTTTTCTGCACAGTTACATCTTCTAGTATTTAGAGGCGATACTTTTAGCTTTTTATTTTTTAAGATGTGCAATATCTACAACAGAAACAAATCATGAATATTTTCTGTGACAAGAATAAGTGGTCTGTTTCTTAACAAACAGATTAATATATTTTAAACTCATGATTGCTGGTGACTTCAGAACATGTTAATAGTGTACACTGGACACAATAATTTCATATACTGTACCTTAACAAGCCTTTCAGCAGGTGCAGGTAGGAAGCGTAGACCAAAGCCAGGCTAGAGCTGTTTGTTTTGTGGACTGTTTGGACTGGATTACAGCCATCAAACCATATGTCATCATCTTCTCCCTCTTACTGACCTCATTGTAAAAATAAGGCTTTTTAACTGCTGGATCTAAACTCATTATTACATCATTTTAGCCAGACTTATAAAGAGACTTTTTGAAAGTGGTGTTTGCAAGGCTAGAACAAGGTTTCCACAACTAGGTGAATTCATCCAGAAATATTTTTGAATAAGGACTCTATTCATGGCAAAAAAATGACATTTTCCTGGTTGGTTTGGATGAATTATACAGTTTGCCTGTGTGTAGTGTGAAGGAGGGATTCTAAAGTACATGCTATTTAAAAAAAGCTTTGTGTGCTGTTGGGGAGTGGAGGTACACCCCAAAGAATTCCTCTGCCATTGGCATCTGTCTGCATGCTGATTCTCTCCTCTTTCTACTCTTGACTCACTGTTTACTCGATTGTCCCTCTGTGGAGATCGAAAGCCCCAGCTCAGTGCTTTTCCACCTTTATGACAGATTCAGCTCTCTTCTATGTTCCAGTTAATGACAAAGCAATTCAAAAAACTGTATTCAATGCAGATAGCAGATAGGTTTGGTCAGAAGTTTCTATGAAAAAATCCAAAGAGATTTCATTTTGTCCTGAGAAATTTTAGGATATTATTGCAGGGCTAACTGTAGAGTCATCTCTCCTACATTTAAGCATGGAATTAAGTAGTAATGAAACAAGAAAAAATCAATTATATTTACTTTGTTTCCTGATTTCTATACTTTTAGGATGCTTTCCATTCAGGTTTTTATGATTTAATTTGCAAGCAGCTGGCTAACAGGCACTCTTTGCAAATTTAGATAATTCTGAATTTTGTAACTTTGTTCTTGCTTCCAGAAGGCTTCAAGTATTAGTCTCTCACTTTCTTACTGTATTAATGATGAAGTTCTCCTGCTGAAAATTCTGAATGCTGTGGTATACTAGATCCAGCCCTCATTCCTTTTCCCATAGTAGAGCTTGTAAAGCTTAGTAGAAAATAGCATTGAGAGGAACCTGTTATCACATGAAATCCTAGCCTCAGTTGTCTCCATTTATTCTGGTGCAGGCAAGTTTCTGTCGGGGTAATGAAGGGCTCTGACAGGGAAACATGCAAAGGCAGAGAATAATCCTACTCCAAGGACATGAAGATAGGCTGGAGTTAAGAGAATGATGGGTCAGATGCTTCAGCAGATCAGACACATCTCATGCAACTGTGTTAAAGTAGAGCCAAGAAACCCACCACTGTGTTGCGGGTTAATAATAAACAATTCCAGTTCTCAGATCAATCTGGCTGAAGCCAGGTATCAAAATATAAATAGCATATACATTGTATGAAACCTACATGGTTTTTGTACAGTATGTTCTGGCTATACCTAAGGGATGCTGTTCAGTGTGTGGTTTTTGTGGATGAAGATGCATTGGCATTGCACTCAAGACACAGAGGAACCCTTCTTTTCTTCTCCCCCATCCCTCCAACATTTTTTAAATTTTGAAAGCAGTGAAGTTGAGAGGGTAGAACTTGTTTCCCATAAATGATACCAAAATCACTCCGTAAGCTTTTCTGGAGGACAAAAGAAAGTTCACGAAAGTTATGTCTTCTCAATTTAGAGTTTTTCTCATTGTGAGAAGCTACTCTATATCTGGGAATCTAAAGCATTGCTGGCTTATTATTTGTCCTGCTGATCGACATTTTGTGTTGTTAATGATAAACAATGAAGCAGGCTTGAGATTGCCAAGTGACAGGTATTTCCCCATCAGAGATTGACACAGCCTTGTTTTCGCAAAATGTTGAAGGGAACTTAATTTTGTGAATATATAGTTTCACCTTCTTTGTCTATACACACCAGCACATCCCTAGCTACCCTAATGTTAGTTGCCAGTGGTGACAAGCTATGTTTCATGAATGTTGTTCAATTTTTTAACATAAGTAAATAGCCATCAGAGTCTGACTGCATCATTTTGATATGACATATTTTATTATTTTCCCTCTGGTTTCCATTAAGACATTTTTTATGGGAATAATGGGAAGCAATATTTTACCAGTATTTTGTTGAAATATGAGTATCTCTCAAGTATTGTTATAACAGATTCTTCATCTAAAAATTGAACAATTGATATGCACAATCTCCTATGTACTTGTGTTTTACTAAGACTGTCTCAGGGAAGGTAGCGGATAATTAATATTTTTTGTGTCAACAAGAAACTCTGCCTCTTCCAAGGGCTATGTTTTAAATTGTTGGAAATGTCATTTATTGTGCTTGCCTTGGCTTATTTTTTTGCCATGTACATTTCTCAGCTTATTTGAAGCTAGAAAAAAAAATTTCCCAAATCGTCAACTTCTTTTAACATTTTATTTATAATGAAATTTCATGTCCATTGGATATCCCTTCCTGTGCTGGTGTACACAATTAGAAAGGCAGCATGTTCTTTGCAAGGCTGGCCCACAACTCTTTCTATTCTTTGCTAGGAATAGGCTATGGCCATGTGTTTGTAAGTTAGAGATGAGCTTAACCTATTTTACGGTCTTTATTTCTGATCTATAGCTCCTACTCTAGAGCAGAGTACTTTGGCTCTTTTAATATTCTTGTGAAGTGTAGTGTATGAAGGCACGGACCCTGATCAGCGATGCAACCAGAATCATTTGTTATCACAAATAAGCAGCTAATATAGTTATAGCTTATATAGGAATTGCCCTCCATCAGTCAGGCTGTTAGGTATTGCTTAGTCCTGGGTTCAGTCCTCTTCAATATACTCATTAATGACCTGAATGAGGGAACGGAGTGTACCTCAGCAAGTTTTCTGACGTTACAAAACTGGGAGGGGTGGCTGACACACTGGAAGGGTGTGCTGCCATCCAGCAAGACCTGGACAGGCTGGAGAACTGGGCAGAGACAAGCTGATGAAATTCAACCAGGGCAAGTGTAGGGTACTGCATCTGGGGAGGAATAACCTCATGCAATATTACTGGTTGGGGGCTGACCTGCTGGAGAGGCAGCTCTGAGGAGAAAGACCTAGGGGTACTAGTGGACAATAGTATGACCATGAGCCAGCAATTTGCCCTTGTGGCCAAGAAGGCCAATGGCATCCTGGGGTGCAACAGGAAGAGTGTTACCAGCATGTCAAGGGACGTTATCCTGCCTCTTTCTCTGCCCTGGTGAGGCCCCATCTGGACTACTGTGTCCAGTTCTGGGCTCCTCAGTTCACGAAGGACAGGGAACTGCTGGAGAGGGTACAGCAGGGGGATACAAAGATGATTATGGGCCTGGGGCATCTCTCTTATGAGGAAAGGCTGAGGGACTTCAGTCGTTTAGTCTGGAAAAGACTGAGAGGGAATCCAATGAATGCTTATAAATACTGAGAGGGTGGGTGTCAAGAGGATGGGGCTGGTCTCCATAGGGAGGTGATTCTGTCCCTCTGCTCCCCTCTGTTGAGAGCCCATCTGGAGTACTATGTCCAGCTTTGGAGTGCTCAGTACGGGAAGGACACAGACCTGTTGGAATGAGTCCAATAGAAGGCCATGAAGATAATCAGAGGGCTGGAGCACCTTTCCTAAGAATGTCTTCTTAGGAGAGAGCTGGGGTTATTCAGCCTGGAGAGGAGAACACTCTGGGAAGACTTTATAGCAGCCTTACAGCATCTAAAGAGGCCCTACAGGAGAGATGGGGAGAGACTCTTTATCAGGGATTGTAGCAAAACGACAAGGGGAAATAGTTTCAAAGTGAAAGAGTATAGATTCAGATTAGATTTCAGGAAAAAATTATTTATTGTGAAGGTGGTGAGAGACTGGAACAGGTTGCCCAGAGAATTTGTGGATGCCCCATCCCTGGAAGATTTTAAGGCCAGTCTGGATGGGACTTTGAACAACTTGGTCTAGTGGGAGGTATTCCTGCCCATGGCAAGGGGATTGAAACTTGATGATCTTTATGGTCCCTTCCAACCCAAAGCATTCTATGATTCTATGGTATTTACAGTGGTCTCCTGTGACAGGTCAAGAGGTAACAGGCATAAACTTGAACATAGGAAGTTCCATCTAAACATGAGGAGGAACTTCTTTACTTTGGAGGTGGCAGAGAACTGCAACAGGTTGCATAGAGAGGTTGTGAAGTCTCCATCTCTGGAGAAAATCAAAACTTGCCTGCACACATTCTGTGCAACTTGCTCTCAGTGGACCTGCTCTGCCAGAGGGGTTGGACTAGATGATCTCCAGAGGTCCCTTCCAACATCATATCATTCTGTGATTCTCTGTAATTCAGCCCAAATAGCAAATGACCTGATCTACTTTACTAATTGCACCTACTATTAATCAGCTGAACATCAAGCAATAGTATCAGACATTCCTCAAAGAATCTCTGCCTGGTAGATAACACAAAATAGGTCCTCTTTTTATTATTTTTAAAATTAGTATTAATAATTATTTTTCTTCATTTTACTTATCCATTATAAGTATATATTACTTATTTCATACCTATGTAATGATTTTGGGTTTTTTCAGGCAAAGTATTCTGTATTGCAGTACTTCTAAAGAAATATATAGCACTTGCAAGAATTATTTTTGAAAAAAGTGTAGTGAGAGACAGTGATAGCAAAAGTGTTTTACTGTTATGCAATTGGTACTATATCTTTTCTGATCCTGTTAATGGCTCATTAGTAAATATGTAAGGCGTCAAGGTTTATATGGGAAGTATAGCTTGTTAAACAAGAAAGGCAAGGTCTATCGATTTTTATTAGGTAAAGAAAGTATTCAGAAGCTTTTTTTCTTCCTGCATCACTCTTTAGCAATATACAGACATCAAACTTTTTCAGGGATGTTAAAGCAAAAAGTGTCACCTTTGTCCAAAATTTTGTGAAATTTGGTTATGTTCTGATTTCTGAATAAAATTTGGCTTGCAATTGCATTTCCTGTATGCATCTAGATTTCTGAGTGAGACCTATGCTGGGTACTAGATTTTACATACATCACTAGCAGCTACATAGAAGGTACAGGAAAGGTAGATGTTTCTGCATTAGGTGGAAATTTAATTACAGTACAGAAAAAATGCTGATTTCTAGCCTCTCCAAATCAGTCTAGGACAACAAACTATTTTCGGGCTTCTATGGACTTTTGATCAACTAGTGTCCATGCACCATACTTCACTTAGCCACTACAGAGGCCAGTGCTGCAGTTGAGAACTATTTTATAAAGGAAACTTCACGGAAAAACCTTTGAATTGCAAGCTTGCAACCCATTCAGGTTGGGGAGAGAAGAGAATGACTGAGTCACTTTAAACTGACAGGAATTTAAATAATCTCTTGTAATTTCAAATAAAACAGAAGAACAAAACTTGTCAAAAATATGCTCATTTGGAAATTATTTAAAAGTACTATATTATTTAAACATTGGCAAATATACAAAATCATTATGTAGCACTAAACAAAATAAGTAGATTTTTATTTAGATCAAGGTTAAAACCTAAAATGAACCCCATCATTTTTATCTTACAGATAAAATCACTCTTTCATTCTTACAAGGTTTTTTGTATGACTGTCAGTTTGACTGCCAATCTCCTGACAAGGCAGTCTCAGTCTGTTGCCTGCTTTCTCTTGGCAGAGAGTATTTTCATGGCAAAAACCGGCATTTCATTTATCTGGAAATTTACAATCTTTAGGCCAAAGTTTCCTTGTAGATTACAAAGGGAATGCTTAATGTTTCAGTCTCTAGTGATTCTGGTAATCTGAAAGTCTTTATCAGAATTCACATTTAAAGATTTTACAGAGGGAATTTTAAAAATACTGAACCTATTTGGATTATTTTTGCAATCTGATGAACTGATTCAAATTGGGTGAGTTGTATTGGATGATGATGTAAGGCAGGATTGGAATTATTATATAAGCAATAAAAAAAAAAAGAAAGATGCCAGTTAGACCTGTCCTTGCCTATAGAAAGGGACATGGGAGTTAAATCTTGACAATATCAGGAAATTTTTTCCAGATGTCTAACACTAAAATACGGGTCTCTATAACTACAATCTATTTCCTTAGGACACACAGGAATCTTAATCAGTATTAAAAAAATTTCATACCCAGAAACCATCAACATTTAAGCTTGTGGTACAATGACATATCATAATATTGATCATAGGACCATAAAATAAGGTACATTATTTTTCCTATAATTTCTTTTTGAAGATAAAATTTTAGGGCAAGAGCTGACTCAGGAATGTTATACTCTAAAAAATTATTACATAATTGCATGAAATCCTAATACTTTACACAATTCTGCTTCCTTTGCCTTTCCTCAGGGGCAGTAACAAGAGAAAGGGTTTGGGTTAGAATTGCAATGGTGATCAAATTTATATTTGGGTAAAAATAAAAACCTTAGTTTTAACTTGACATTCTTTTCTGAGGAAGAATATACTGTAGAAATTCTGTAAATTGTGTGTTAGAACATCATTTTAACAAATAAATAAGCAATGTTTCTCCAACCACCACTTTATTTTTAAGCCATATTCATTATAACCTATTGCTGTTGCCAACAGTATATGGGGACCAACTACAAATGGATTATTTCTATAATTTTGGTCTGTAAAATTCAGTTTTTCAGCTGAGGAAACCGCCTTTAGAAGTCTAAGGACTCTGCAGTTCAGGGAGTGCAGCTCACACTTAGTATACCCACAATATTAGAAAGAAATTTGCATTGGAGATGACAATAGAAATCTTCTCCAGCTTTAACTATGAATTCAACCTTAAAAGACCTTCTATTATTCTATATGATTTCAAAGTCATTTACATTCCATTATTTTAAAAGCATGGTGATATATGTGCATTTTACTCTTAAACTTATCATTTATCTCCAATCTGCATTGCTTGATCTCTCCTCCTTTATCCCTACTTTCCACCCCCCAAAAAGAAAACTTGAAAAATGCTCTGATCCTGTCAGTTTGTTCTGCTACTATGAGTTTAAAATTAAAGCTTGTATAGTCAAACACTTGACACTTGATACCTCCAACAATTTTGCCTTTTCAGAACATAGTTTATTCTCCTTTTCACACATTGACATGGCTTTCATGCATTGACATGGCTTTCAGATGCTCTTCAACTACATCTGTGTGTACTTCCATTGATAAACATACCAAATTGACTCAAGCAAAATTGAATCATAGAATCATTTTGGTTTGAAAAGACCCTTGGGATCATTGACTGTCAAAGAGAAAAAGATTAGTAGAAAGACATTTTCCTATAAAAAAAAAAAAGTAGTAAAGAAGAGAAAATCAAGTATTTTTAAAAAGTAGGCCAAACTAATACAAATATTGCTCTCAAGGGAATAGTACTCAGGGAAGGCAGCCATAATAATTACTTGCAGTTATAGAATATCTTTCATCTGTCAGATACTTATAATGCATGCAGGGTATGTAGGAGTTAAGTATGCTTGAATGCCTGTTTACACAGAAGTGGCTGTCTCTTGTTCTTGTAACCCATCACTCTGCAAAATGGGTCAACCCAAATGACTGCCACAGTTTACATGGGGCTACCCTGCTTGTGCTGGTTTTCTCACTGCATATAGTTTCCCTAGTTTATGCAATCTCACAGCTGTTTGCACCTGTTGGAGGATGCTGCTGTACAGCACACCTCACTCTGACTACTGTCATTGGAACATGTTTGACATCCTTAACATGAGAACACCAGAGCAACCAAGAACCCCAAACTGTGGGGAGCAACAAGAAGAGGCAGTGGGATTACCATCTTAATTTACCTGATGTGGCAGTGATGAAAAGAGCTGGATCTAACCTGTAGTTGGATGCCTCAGTGAACCTTGGCAGCTTATTTGGACACAGATCCATGGCTGGAAGAAGGAGATACTGCAGCAGCACCTGCAATGTGTTAAAATAGGAATTTTCCGTGATGACTTCTGAAGGCCAGACTCCTGAGAGCTAGTATGAGGCACTTCACTGGTTAGTTTTTAAACAGTATCTGTTTGGAGCTGCTAATTAAAATAGGTCATACCATACATTAAGATAGGATAGGAGGCAAGGTATAGCTGAAGTAGCCAAAGCTGCATGATAAAGTTGTTACAGATGTGCAATTTTTTTTCACTGGCTTTGACAATTTGCTATGTGGTCAAATTTAGTCCCCAGCTATTTTCTCACCCGCCAAATTCAGACCAGGTGATTGTAGTGATGTTGCATTGAATTAGCTAGTGGAAGTTAATTATACCAAGCTATGTCCTTTGATCTGGTTTTGTTAAGGCAACTTGAAGCAGTTAGTCCTTGCCAGCAGGAATGTTCATGATGATTTTCATTTCAATGATCTGGCAAAAGAGCCAATGGTGGAGTGTCCTCACTTACTGTTTAGTTTTGCCTTATGGTGTGATGGGCTGAATATTGCTGTGAAAAACCAGCTCAGGAGGAGGAGGGAATCAAACAGTTGCTGGTGCACAGTGTTTACCTGAAAGTAATATTTCATCACTGTCAGCTAAGCAGTTTTATGATAGTAGATCATGCACTGGGGCTGCTGCCAGGGATTTTGATGTCTTTATTCAGAAGCTGGCAATGCCCACAGTCAAAGGAAGTCAGTGAGAAGGTGAGTTATGGATGCTTTTACACTGATGTGGACCTCAGACTGTATTAATAGGACACAAGTTGCCCTAAGCTAGATGTAGTCACTATTTGGTAAAGTTTTGCTTGTATTACACTGGAATAATTCCTTCTAGTAAGTGCTTAAACAAGGAAAAAGTGGGGCCAAGGGTGGGAGGGGAAGTTTATGTAAAGGAGTTGCATTAGAACGTGTTTCAAGAAGAAGAAAGTAAATGGGATTCTCTTATGAACTGGCTGCACTCTTTTCTCATCATGCACTCTCAAGTAGAAAATTAAGAAGCTTGTAAGAGTATTCACTGTCCTTGCATTGATTCTGTTACTAAAATAATTGAAGTTCTGGTAATGGTTTTCCTATACTTGTGAGGTTGTGGAAAGCCAGAAAGGAGTGTTTTGTTTAAAATTATGATTAAATAAAGGATTCTCTCAGTTTATTGTCTCTGAATTTTGATATTCTGTCCTTTATACCTTCCACTTCATTTTTCTGAAGTGTTTTCAATAAGCAATTCAGTTACATTTCTGTCTTAATGGAATTCTAATGGGATAAATTCAGTTACAGAGAAGATCTGTTCTAGTTGTGACTTCTACTTTAATTTATTTGTTTTCTTTTGGCAAAATTCACCATAACTGTAGGCATCTGGTACATAAAAAAAATTTGATTAAGATACATGTGTATTCCAGACCACAAAAGGCCCTAAAACCTGGCACTAAATTTTAAGATGGACACTCTGTCCTTGGAAGATCAATTTAGGAATCATTCCCAGTCACTGGCTGTTCTAAAGAACGTTGCTGAAATTGATCATTAAATTCTTTTTGTGATGTTTTTTCACTATATTCCATTTTCTGAGCAGTGCTGACCATCGTGTGCTGTCTTTGGTACTGTATTTTGTAGTTGAATCACTTGCAAAAGTAGTACTCTTAATTCCTCAGGCTATAGGCAGGAGTTGATACTTAAGGCTGTAGGTTTAGACCCTTCTGCTTAGATAACTCTAAGAAAAAACTTCTGTTCAAGTACCTGATTTGAAAATATTTGCATCTGGTCAAATATAACATGGGACCAAACAGAATAGATCCCTAAAAAGGAGGAGAGTCCAGTGTCTGGAAGGACTGCATGTGGAAGCATGCCCTCTGCTAGATACATATGAGTAAGCTCACTTCTACTCAAAAGGGAAACTTCTTGCTGTAGAAAATTCCAAAATTCTAATCTTAAAAACTGTGTCTGCAGGTACATCAGGACAAGCATACAACATCTGCTCTGTAATCACACTGGCTTTCTAGTCAGTTGTTTCAGTTCTCACGTCTGCTGAGCAGCAGCGTACAAGGCAAGGAAAAGTGGATGAAAAACTATACAATTCTTATTACCAGAGGGCAAGAGACCTGCTGTGATACTCAAATATTGAGAAACAAGTTATACGATACACCAGCTTCTTCAATTGCCCTAAGTTATCATTAACCCACAGTACAATTAACACAAGACAAGGATTAGTTAAGTTCCACTGCTGACAGAAAGATGAAGGAATATAAACTAATACCAAGTTCAACACCTTGGGGAAAAAGGTAAAAAAAAAAAGGTCCTGTAAACACTAACATCTTCAATAAATAAAAGTAATACTAATTATGTCTTTGAGTAAAGAACTGAGCTTTCCAGTGACTTTAATGGTGTTTCATTGTGGCTATTTCTTAGCAAAGAAGGAAGAAGTTCATATTAAACTCCTGAGGAAGAAATTTCAAAAATTTAATTCTATCACTAAAACTTTGAAGTAGGTCTCCTACTATTCCATGTTATTGCAGAGTTTTGAGACTTAATCATCAGACTTCACTTATAAGGCTAATGCTTATTAAAAACATATCAAGTGCTTTAGAACACAAAATTCAAGATGAATTAAGATGTGCCTTGGTCCTGAACTTAAAGATAAGCTTTCAGACAAAAGCGTATGTACATTTTTTGCTAGGGACACCACCATTTTCATGTTTAGTCAGGTAACTAATACCCTAGTGTAGGCAACAGAGCTCCTGGGGTATAAGTGGCATCCAGGCTGCTGGTCCATTTCCCCTCAGTAGACTCTGCAAACTCTTTCAAGCCACTTCTTTCTATGCATGCTACTTGCTCTGTAGGCTATCCTTGTAGCAGCAGCATCTTCAGCCCTGATACATCAGGCTGCAGGTACATCCCAATCCAGTCTTTTCCTTGACCCTGGGAAAGACAACTTTTCATAATTTATGTTTGAACACTTGGAGCCACTTTCTTAGTTGCTTTCATCTTTGCAACACTCCATATGTGGCAAAAATAAGATAACAACTAAAAATGGCTCTTGGTGAATACAGAATAAGCACAGCTCATCTAAGGTTATGGTTTTCATTTGAGGGGTTGGAAATGAGGGCTATGTACCATAGATCTTCCTCTCTGGCTAGCTCCATGCTAGCAACCCAGAAACCACTCTAATCTGTTCTGGAGTTCAGGAAAGAATAGTTATGACCTGAAAGCGTTGTGCTTTAATGCACTTTTTTGTTATGCCCCTTCTCTGCTTCATTAAACTATATCACAACAGCAGAACATTTGAGCTATAGGCAGCAAATGCCAAATGTTACTGTTTTGCCTTCTAATGCCATTTTTCAAATGCCACAGACATCCTTAAAACCGTCATCAAGGTGTTACTAAACTCTTAAAGTCTATTTTGTGCCAGCAGGTCTCAGTCTACTAATGCCATCTCACATCTAATGAGCTGCTAAGAGCTGTATGTTTGAAATCCCAGTTGTGCAACATCCCAGAATTTAAAGCCTGATGCAGTCCAAACAACAACAACAAAAAGGATAGATTTCCAAAAGGATGATAAGGGCCTTAGTTCCCATGGTGTTCACTGAACAAAATCTTAATTCTTCGAGTATATTCAAAGATTTGTGTATACTATGGACTTAGTACATTGAAAAGAGTTCAAAAAATTACAGTTGTGAAGTTCATTTTATAATGATGATTAGTTAAAGTTACATGTAAGTAAGTACACTTAGGGCTATGTACCATTTGTGGAATATATGCCCTGAGTTAGGTTTCTTTCCCAAATTCTTGTGTTTTAAAGACAGAGTAGGACTTTCCATCTCTTTACCTAACTGATATAACTGAAGAAGAAAGGAACAGCTGTGGCATGGCATACACTTAGTTAAATCAATTACAAATTCTTCAATTCAACAGTTTTTCTACAATGTACATCACTAAAACCTAGAAAAATATGGGTTCATGTATAATGGTACGTTAATTAAGACTATATTTAAAATTAATTCTAAAGATTCTAAATGGAAATACCAAAGGAATAAAGTCCGCTGATGACTTCTCTTGTGTACCTGCCTAGTGCCTTGTTCAGCCAGGGGTTGAGGGTGGGTGGTAAGGTGTGTGTGTGGAGGGGTGTAAGTTTTGAGGGGTTTCTTTATCTAAGGGGCAACTTAGAAAAAGAATAAAGGTATATTCTGTACCCACTCCCATAAACCGAACTTCTCTGAAATATATATGCTGGCAAATTATCCAACTGATTCCTGTTTTCAAGACTGTGGAGTGTCCTAAATATGTTGTGTACTTAGTGGAAATGACCAATACTGAAAAGTGATTGTAGGCTGCCTGGTAATTAGAGATCTCAGATATGTTGCTTGCCAGTCTGGTTATTTAAAAACTGGTTGGGGGTGCTTGCCTAGCACCAACACTCCTTGATACTGAAATGAACTTGGCATTTCAGCCCTGGATGTAAGACAGCTGGCAAAAAGTGCAGAGAGATGATCAGGGTGAAGCCTACACAGCATGCAGCTATTGCAGTTATTCACCAGGAAATGCTGGGGCCATAAGAAGTGCTGAAATCTCACTCCTCTAAAACCTGACTGTGCTATGTCAGCATATATACCTCTTTCTAAGGGACATCTGCATTCTTTCTTTAGGATAGGCAGATGGACTGTCTAAGTCAGTGTAATGTCTTTGTACTTCCTAGGTTCAAAAGGACATTTTAACCACCCATTGTGCAAGATTGCCCAACTTTGTGGCATTTTAAAGTAAAATAGCAGCTCCATTTTGGAAAAGAAATTTCTGTGGCAGTTCAGCGTGTGGTCTGCGTTACATGCTTCACTGTGACCAGGGAGGTGCCTTAGACCTGTTCTCCTTAGACCTCTCCTGCCCTGGAGGGCAGCCTGAGGTACTCAGACAGCTCAAGTCTTACCTAACATATGAATTCAGCTGAAAGCAGAGCCAATGCCTTCTCCTAACTGTCTCCATCTTTATAATGCTAGAGCTATGCCAGTGTGAAATACTGTGATATGTTCGCCCTGTTCTTGTGCTGCTCCTTAGGCATCTTCTTGAAAAGCAAATACAGGCTAGATGGACTGCATCTGACCTGGTCAAGCCATCTTGTTAAGAAGTCGGGAAGATTACTTGGATTCTTGCCAGTCTAAGAGTATTTGAATAGACAGCTCTTACTTCCTAGCAATATGTCTCAATCCCCTAGAAACACTGGGAAATGCAAAAGTGTATTTGGAGTCAGAGAGAAAGTTAACAAGAGACAATTTGGCTCTACTGTCAATGACAAGAAATCTTCCTGGAAGAGAAAGGTGGATCAAGGAGTCATCATTTTTTTTCTGGGCAGGATCAGGGCTTGGGACAGTCTTCTCTTCATGTTTTTAAGTCCCCATTATTCTTCTTGAAAATCAAAATAAAGTCATTAGTCAGTTAATAGAATTTCTAATGTCTTTTTTTTCTTCCTGGGTGACTGGATTAATATCCCACATTCTCAACACCTCCATTGCTTCACAGGCATAGGGGCAAAACTATTCAGTTTAGAAATGTTCTGATGAGTGCTCCAGATGCAACACTTCTCTATAGGTACAAAAGCAAGTTTGCTTGACTGTTTATCTTTTAGAGCGGCATATGAAAACTGAACTATTTCATGTCCTGACTCCCTCTTTCCCAGAATTTTTATGTACCCGTTTGATCCTGCTGTATTTCTTGGCTGCCATACATGAAGTCTATGTTAATTCTGATTTGCTTCCTGATATTTCTGTATGTATGTTTTTTAACAAACAAAAAGTGCTCTTATATTTCTCACAGTCCGCTGAGACTGAGGGAACCACAATGTATCAGGGACATACACCCCTTCATTTAGCTATACATTAATAATGTATAGCTATATCAAAAAGAAAAAAATAAAAGCCAGGTTAAAAGCAATGCAATGATTTCAAGGGGAAGTTATTTTTATCAAATCTGAAATTTTATCAGGCATTAATCTTTCCTGTCTCAAATGGACTATCCCTTTGCTGCATGGCGATGTGTAATAGAACAGATTAGAAATTTTAAATGTATCATGTTGTACATTTATCAAGAATTAAAGTTTACTTACAGAACCCATCAAAAATCTCTCTGAAGTTAATTTTTTCTTTTGACTTTTTCCTCCAGGAGCAGCAACCTGATCACTTCTTTAAACGAAAACCAGACATTGTCAACCATTCAAATTCTTATAAAAAGCTCCCCCACATCTCTCCCCCCGAAAAAAAAGCTCATCAAATTTTGATAATATTAAATTCACTTAATTTTTCTCTTCTGTGAGAGTACATACACATACTCATATGATATTGGCTATATAAATAAGAATCTTACACCAGGATTCTAACTATAAAGGATACTCAGAAGAATGTGGAGACTGCAATTCAGGTTAAAGTATGCTAAATAAGTCTATAACATGCTCAAGAACTAAACAGTGTCTGTCTGTAAGCAGTCTAGATTTAATGTGTGGTTTTCTCAGTTTTTCAACCATAATAACATTATCCTTTTAGGGTATGCATCTTAAAATTTTTTTCCTGTCTCGCAAACGCAGCATTGTTATTCCCACACTGCCCTTTCAGAAAATAATGCTAAAACTCAGAATAAGGTAATTCAAACACTAGTTGATTTAGTACACTAAATCAACAAAGATTGCTCAGCAGTTAAAAAAACATACTATAAAGTATTTTGATCTACCATATGTCTGGAGAAAACCTAAGCTGATTCTGTGCAGTTATTACATTTGTTTAAGGAGTGCTTTACACTCTTGAAAAAGCAGAACACGTGAAGACATAATCAAAGATCTTCTAATTTGTGAATCACAACAGAATTTAGACATCATCACAGACCTTTATAAAGTGAAACAGGTTATTTGAGAAATTCTACCAATAAATTTTGTTCTGCAACCCAAGAGATGGTCTTTGCCCTGCACAAAAGAGGCACAAATCTCCATTACTTTGCCAAGTTCATTTATATACAGATGACTACCTGCCCTTTGATATCCCTGTACCCAGCTGTGGGATGGGGAAAATTTGGGGTCAGTTAGCAAGGAGAGGTCACAGGAGTCCCGATTCACTTATGTGTTAATTTCTGTGAGTTAATAAAAAGGAAATTAAAAGGAAATAAAAAGTGATTGGTCTTCTCACTACATTCTGGTGTGTATCCATCTCTGAGAAGGAGCTTCACAGGAAGTTGTGTGCCCAGAACAAGTGCGTAGTAGGTGACCCACAGCTTTTGGTGTAACACACACACATTCTGAAGACCTGAATGTAATGTTCGCCACAGGAATAAGAACAGAAAAAGGCCTGTTACTTCACTTGTGTCCCAATTGCCATTCCAAATGACAATGCAAGTTTAGCTTTTGTACTTGAATCAAATTCTTAAATAGGTCACTTTACAATTTTTCTTGGAATTTACTTTATAACCAAGCTGTGCAATCCAGAAAATGTTGCATGATATTCCACCAAAGTATTATTTTTATTTAAACTTTCCTTCTGTTTGCTAGTAATGACAGGAATAGGAAGAACAAATTATAGTAATCATCTGAGAGTTTGCTTCTTTTAAGAGTTTGGGACATGGAATGTTTTATTGTACCTACAAAGGTTTTACACTTAAGTGCTATTAAAAGTCAAGATTTTTTTCAATATAGAAATGGCCATTAGACCTTCTTTAACTTGTCTCCTAGGCTTTGTAATGTGTTTCTGTAAGTTATATCTAAAAAAAAAAAAAAAAAAGAATCATCCAGCTGGCTTAAAACCACCACAATGAGAAACCATTGTTCCCCTTAGCAGGAAAAGAGAGTTACCTGACTTTCATTGATATTATTTGAGATGCCAATGACTTTTGAGGGAGAGAGATATAAAGGGGGTAGGGAGGATTTTAAATAGTTTTAAAACCTATTTTGTAACTGACTGTGATAAAATGAAAGTTATCAATATATAGCATTTTGCAGATGAAAATTTTCTCATAGAGAAGGCATTTATGGGAGGACAAGAATAAATACCAGCGTGCTGGCTATGACTGCACCACACCTTCTCCATGGCTGAGGAACTATACTGTGTCTTCTCAGCTGCTAAGCTAAAATTGCGGTTGGTTATTAGTATAAACATTGAATTATTCTGAGCACTTTCAAATGCTATGTAGAAATACTGCTTTGTTGATTACAAGGGGAAAAGGGAAGAGGAAGAAGACTGCTCAGATCTTTTCATCCCTGTAGTATTTCTGTGCAATATTGAGCCTGTGCTAGTCCTGCAAAGGAACTAGAGATTTCTTTGTTCTCCACATGGATCTCTTATAAATCCAAGAGAATATCAGTACCAGCTGTCGTAAAACCATTTGCAAACATCTGTAAAATCAGTAAAGGTGTCTTTCTGTATCAGAATTACAGACCAAATTTGTACCCGTTTATACAAGGAGTTATAAATGGACTTTGACATGGGATTTTGTGAAGTGTTATTTCAAATAATCTCATCTCATCTGTTCCAAGGAAAACTTACTAAATTCAGTCAAAATTAAACTCTAAGCCAAGTAGGTGTTTGCTTTACTCTATTTTTAACTCACGCAATCAGGCTTTTTGAATAACTAGATAACATTGGTTAGAAAATAAAAGATTAGTTAGAAAGATATTTAGCACTTATTAAAGTAAAAATCATTGCAAGGTCAAAATAGCTCTTCAGGTTTCAATCAGTAGCTGTTGCTTAGATGGTTAGCTACTTCTGGGTTTGAAAACATTTCAGGGGATCATTAAATTTCAACAAATGTTCAGCAAAACTGCAGGTTGATATTTCACTGTCATCTGGAAGCTATACAAACACTAATTCAGACAGCCTGTGAAATTGCTTTGCTGCAAAATTAAGTGATTATCAAAAATATCTCACAGGTTGTCCAAGAAGAATTTGGTGTATTTTCTTTCTTCGTTCATGACTAAGTAGTTGAAATTCTGATAGATTCCTACTTGCAAATAATTGTCTTATCATAGCACTGATGTACAGTTCTCAAGGAACTCTCAATTCATCAGTAGTTGCAACTCTGCTAATTTGCAGGGGAAAAAATAATTAAAGAAATAATCCCTTTGTTTAGGACTGCACCGTTTTGCAATACTGTCACACAATCTAGTGAAACCTGCCAAAGGTCATGCAGAAGAGCATATATCACAAGGGAAGTGAATGTTTCTTTGCATGACTTTAAATAGAGACAGTTACTGTTTGACCTGAGTTGCAAATTCAATTCTCTGCAGTAATTTATCATGAATTGCTTTAGAGATCCTCATATATCCTTCTAGGTCAATTATTTTTTTTAGCATGAATTGAAGAGAAATGCTTTGTGGGGACTAACACTTGGGCATATTTAAGGAGGCAATGCATCTACTTATGTCTTTAGAGATTATATTAAAATCAGTATGTTAGGACTGATAGAAGAATATGGAAAAAAATCCAAAGCATCCTGCCAAGTGTGGAAAGCCATGATTTACCTTATGAGGCCTAAAAGTTACAACTCTGGTGGTCTCTATTATAATGAACTGGCCCTTGACCAGTGAGGGAATGGCAATCATAATTTGTAAATCTCAAGGCCTGGGCACGAGAGTTTGCAGGCTCCTCTTAGTCATCCAAGGTGGATTTAATTTCCAAATGCTGAAGGCATCCTTTGTTGCTGGGAATGTGACAAGAGGTAGGTTTGGAACTGAAACCACGCTGGCCAGGAACAGGATTAAAATGAAAAAGAATGTATTTTCCGTGTGGATTGTTGTAGCTATGCTTTTTGACTTTGTCTGGTGGGGGAAAAGTACATGCACAAATTTTCTGAAAGGTGATTTCAGGGAGAAGAGACAAGATGGAATCTCAGTGTACTTGGTGGCAAGGCTGGAAATGAAAAGGAATGGTGGCATGTATCTGCCCTCAACTAGGCAGCCCAAAAACTCGCTGGGAAGGCAGCAGATGCTTCTTTGGGACCCTGGCTTCTGGTTAAATAACTCTATTTTACAAGGAAGAGGTATCTTTACATGTGCAACAAAACCATCTGTTCCACTCCTCACAAATTAACTGTTCCTTTTATGTCCTGTAATTCATTCCCTTACAGGTTACTAGCCAGCAGCTAAAGTAATTTTCTTTCAAAGCCTGCATCACATCTTTTTTGTCCTTTAATTTGGAACAACGAAAGGTTAATCAATTACCAAACAACTTTCAGAAAGAGTACTCTCTATTCTAAGCCAACAGCAATGCAAAAGGAAAACACTCTTAAGCCCCATCCCATACAACAGTGAAAAGTTTAACCAGTTGCTGATCCACTTTTAGCAATCAGATAACCAGCTTTTGCATGGTCCTTGCCTCAGCCTATGCAGAGGCATCTTCACTCAGGGGACGTGTTTGTTCTCAGATTGAGTTTCAGTGAGCACTCTCTCCTTCCATCTTGGCTGTTGTAACAAACTCAGAAGACAATTTCAGTACTTACTCTCAGGTTTGCAGAAGGAAGTTAAATATGAGAGGGGAGAAAAAGCTTAAAAAGAGTCAATAATATTATTGCTTTCACAGTAAATAAATGGTACTAAATATCTAGGGATCTATTACCTGAGGGCTTACTTTTTATTTGGCTCTCTCCCAAAAGTCATATGGCAAAACACTGAAGTAATTTTTCTTGAATGTGTCATACCACCATGATGATGAAGACATACCACCTAAAGATTTCCACTTCCTTTCCTCCCTCCTTCCTCACTGCACAAGCACAAGTGCAATGGCCATTACTGCAACCACACTAGAAAACACTAACATTTTTGTGAAAAATGCAAATTAATTCAAATAGCTTGGATGAAAGTTGTATCATCTGTTTCTCTAGTGTCACTGTTAAATGCCATTACTGCCAGTGCTGTTCCTGCAGGTGTGATGCAATGTAGAAAACCAATTTCACCAATGTCCCACCCTAACCCTATTATATGTATGTTTCAGCAGTCTTTTTTTCTATATTAGATCAGACTTTCACTGCCTCCTACAGAAAATTGAAGCATTTGTTTCTTGTGCAGCTATGTGCAGCCCTTGTACTTACTTTTCTCATGATTAAAAATATTATTTGATCTTCTGAGATATAACATTAATAATAATGATGAAGACATGACAAAAAGAATGTAAATACAGTTTAGTAGAAATAATACATTGAGATTATAGCAGAAACTATCATTAGTTCTTTACTGCAAGGCAGTGCTCAACAGCATTCCCACTAAAGATAATTTAAAAAAAGCTTCTACGCTACAGCTACATTTTTGTGTGCAATAGTAGAAGCTTTCATTGCTCAACTATTTTGCCTTCCAAATACTATCCATTCTAGAGAAATGGCTGTAGATATAAACACGGAGATTCTTTTAGCATTTGACTTGTTATCAAATGCATGAGCATTTAATTAAAAAAGCCAATTGACCTGGAAAATGTGGTAGAGCTGAAGACATATCCATCTTCCTCTTTTCTACGCCTAGAAGGATTAAATGATACAAACCTTAGGGCAGAGGAAAATAGCTATATCACAGTTCAGTGACTGTCTCTGTTCTCTGAGCTTCAACTTTCTTGAAATTCTGGAAGTAGAGACTGTTGCTGTTTGTTGGGTTTTTTCCCTTTTTGCTCACTTGGCCTCCATTTGATTTATATGGGGTTTTTGTTCAGGAGACAAGAATAACATATGAAACAGCAGACTTTTACTATAAGGGAAAGTATACTTGATGTTGTTTTCAGAGCAGAAAATTTGTTCAAACAGATCAAGAATGTTTACATACAAAGGAATCACTACAAAAAAAACAAAAGGGGAAACATTAGATGGGTCTCGGTATTTAAATAGAGCTCTTATGGCACTCAACTTCATGATGGACTCACTGCATAACTCAAAAAATTCTTCTTTTACTATCCCTCAGAAGCACACCTTTTGCTATGCTGTGGTTTAAAAGAAGGTTTCTTCATTCTTTTTATGCATAAGCTCAGCTTAGGAAAGCTTCTGTGCCTCCTGCCAGTGTTTGGCTCCAAATGGAAGGACAAGGGCAAGCTCTAGGAGCAGTGTTTGCTCTGAGTTTTGCTCACTGAGGAATTGTGCAGGGATGATCAGACCATCAGAAAGATCCTACACTGTTCTTAATTTCTCAGTCTGTTGCTGAGTTGAGTAGACACAGCATAAACTCAAGAGAAACACAGTCCATTGAGCTGAAGTAAATACTGATTTACAAGCAGAAAAAGAACCACTGCTGAAGGACTGCATGAAGAGGTGAGAATAAACATAACTCCAAGTTCGAGAATACTTATTAAACATGTAACTACTCAAATAAAAAGAAATATGCATAAACCCAAAGAAACATCAAAGCTTAATAATACCATGACTGCAAGTGAAAGAAGTATCCGTGAGGCAAGTCCCAGTAGCACAGCAGTGCAGGGTAGGGCAGATTTAGATAAAATATTTAGATAAAATACTGTATCAAAGTTAAACCTTGAACAATTTGCTCTCAATCCACAGTCACATTCATTGATTCAAAAGTCAATTTTTGGTCAGCTTTGCTCCAAATAGCAAAGCTTTGGTTTATTCAGACAACAGTTTATTAATCATTCATGGGATCATAAAGTAGTTGGGTCTTACTGACCTTTTCCAGAGCATTCTGAATCTCTTCAATGTGTTGACCTCGCACTAAGCATCAGCTGTTACACTGAAATTTTTTTAAATTAACTCTCTATATTGCTGGTTATTGGGCATCAAAAACAGTACTGATACTACTGTGGAAATAACTTTATTTACAGGCTTCTGTACCAGATAGATATTTGTGTGGAATGCTTAGCTGAGAACATTGTGTTTTCAGCTTTTTTTTTTTTTCTTTTTTTTTTATGGTAGAAGAAAATTCCTATAGGCTGATGAAACTTTCTGTGTCAGTCCAGAGCAAAGTTTTTGCTAAAGTCACAAATACATTGTTTAATAAGTTTATCAAATGTTAAAAGCAAAACTTATGGCTTTTGATCAAGTAGAAAACCAGAAAGTTAGAGTTTTATATTATTGATTAAGGCCTCAAAATACCAAAAGGCTTAATAGAAAATGAATAATTGTCCATGGTGTCTTGAAACAGAGCCATTTCGTCTTTTTCATCGCAAAAGCATAGAAGTTTAAACTGGCTATAGACAAATTATCTTCAGATAATCTGTCAAGAAGCCAATCTGACACCATAAAAAAAAATCATAAAGAAATATTTACGTTACCCTTTGGAAGCAGAATGCTCTAGAAAATCGGTATTTTTATCCAATGTTTCATCATTTTTATATAACGATTTTCTCTGCCACTGTGTCTATATAACAAATCCCATAGTAGAGAGAGCTTCAAAGATCAGGGAATGCTGCATACTAACCTGTTCTCTCCTCCCTGCTTGCTCCCTACGCAAGCAAGGCCAGTCAAATTGTCAGAAAGCAAAAGTCAGTGAAACAATCAATCAAACATGAAAAAGAGCTAGAGCCGAGGAAAATCAATTCATTTAAAGAAGAAAAATGTCTAATTATATGACTAACATGATACTTTAACAAAAACTGAAAATAAGAAATGTCAGGTAGAATAAGAACTTGAAATCTGTCCACAAGAAATAGTGTTCTTCAGAGGTAAACCTCATTAAGTGATAGAAGGAAAAACTAAGAGAGTAACTGTATTTAAATGGTATTGACTTCTGATGCTGGAACAACATGGGCTTTTGAAAGAAAAATATGCTTTCTCAAGAGTATAGTAAGTTTGCATAACAATGAATAATTTGCTACTAGCTTTGACAGCATGCCAGACTTAGTGAATAAAATCTTACATACAAGATTGTTCATACAAGTGTAAAATTGCACTTAAATCTGGAGCTCCCTCGAAAGCTTTCAACTAGTATCTATTTTTCAAATTATAGTTGGGGTAGGTTGAGTTTCCAACAGAAATAAAGTATTTGCACTACTTGCTTAAGGCATATTGCATCTGACTTATTATCTAATGAGGGCTGATAGAACTGAAAATGCTGAGAAGCACTCAAAGCTTTTTGCAATTTTTATTTCTATGCTAACATGCAAGGCGGGGGGGGGGGGAAGCAAATCTTTGTAAATTTTAATATATTCTAATCAACAGTACGATTGACAGCAATGTCTCTAAAAATAAAAGAGTGCTTGGGGTATGCCAGTATTTAGAACATATCTGGCACAACTTGTCTTTTAGGCATATATCTGCTGACCTGAAGACAGAGCAATGTCATTTGTTTTTCCAAGCTGGACTAATTGAAATAAAAAGCATTTTGATATGTCTAAGTTACAGATCGATAAAAAGGAATTAAGAATAAGGAAGGGGAACTCACAAAATTAAAGATTCCTTTGCTACATTTTAGCAAAAAGCCAGTGTAATCCTTTGCTCTAGTAATACCCACAGGAGATGGAAGTAGGAGAAAAATTTTTAGCTCTCTATTTGACATAAGGTGTCAAGCTTGGAGTTCTGCAGAGACTTTTTGTTGCTCTTGCTTTAAAAAGAATAATACTGAAAAACTGGCAATAATGCAGGAAGACCATAAAAAATAAGTCAAAGAATGAAGAAAAAGCCTTATACAGACTTGAAGAGCTTTAGCTGTTCAACTTATTTAAAAAATTGATAGATCAGTGGTACAATTGTGCTCTCCAAGTAGGCTCTATTTAGCTACAATAATAACAACAATAATTATAAGTAGCAGCAACAGTAGTAGTAGCAGTAGTAGCAACTCTAGCAACTGTGCCTAAGCCTTGTTGAAGGGCAAATTCTTTTGCAGTGCTGGTCTCCTGACTGGGCGGACGCTTCCTGCCACTGAAAGGATCCTTTTTGTGCAGGACATGCAGCCACGTTACCTGAAATAAAAGCTCTTGAAATCAGAAGTAGTTTAGAGAGGAGATATTGCTTTATTCAACAATGGGTGCTAGGTGGGAATCCACAAATCGAGCACACCTTACTAATTATTTTACACAAAAGATTCTCATAATTCCACCTACACAATACATAATTCCACTTCAGCTTACATAAGCATTATGATGACTGAATAACCCTTTTGCACATGTTTATTAAATTTTGCAGTGTCCAGAAAACACTTCTGCACAGCTGTGAGTTCCCCAGTTGTTGTTTGGGTAGGGATATCCTTCCTCACATTTCCCTTTTAAGGTATTGAATCGTCACGGGATGGTAAAAATTTACTTTAAGTTTGCCAGGTTCATGAGGATGATAAGGATGTCCTTTGAAGTAGCCACCAATTAGCTCTGTCCTAATTGGTATAGGAGTACATGTTTTGACATATGAGACAACTGTGAAGTGATGAAGTACTTCTAGCTGTTTCCTCATTATCACTGTCAGCTCGGTGACTAACTCTTTTCTTACAGAGTAAGAAGCTCAGTGATTAACTATTTCCTTACACAGTAAGAAAGTTAGTAGAAAATAAACAACATTTTAGTTAGCATATGGTGATTAACAAAGCAGAGGCCTGTCTTTGGTAACAATGGGGCCAGGGTGTGTCCAGCCAGGACAGGTTGCACAGTGATTGAAAGAAGGATCAGTTCAAAACAAATGAAATGTTGTTTCAGCCACTAAAAATGTATTTTAATGAGATGGATATTTCTGTGAACATCGTAGTGACTTCAGAATATCAGGACTAAGCACTTTTCTTCAATACATGCTTAGCCAAGTCCAACTGAACGGGTTCATACTATGTGGAACATGCCTGTGACTGCCTGTATTTGAATTTATATACATGTTATGGATAATCTTATGGCTGCTTTTGAACTTAAACACTGCAAATTTATGCACAAATATTGGCAAAGATATAATTAGGATGCAAATGAATTGCAAAACATAGGTGGGAAGCCGATCGGATTACCTGCTACTTGTACAAGCGGAGAAAATAGGAATTAAGCCTTATTTCCTAGGGCTAAAGTGTGTACATGTGAGGAAATGCCTTTTCGTACAAAGACAGCATACTTTATGTGCATGCAAATTAATGATCATTTCAAATTTTCGCATTTAGTGGTGTCACAATTTTAATTATGGCACACTAACAATACACTTTAATACTTGCAGTAGCTGGCTGCATTTAGACTCTATATTGTGTGCACATGTGTTGTAATACAGCAATCTGTTGTGGTTTAGCCTCAGAGGGCAGCAAAGAACCAGGTGCCAGCCACTCTCCCACCTCCCTGCCCCCTGGCTGCCAGGGGAGAATTGGAAGGAAAAGGCAAAACTCATGGTTTAGGACAAAGGCAGTTGAACAGAACAGCAAAGTGAACAAGAAAACAACAGCAATAACATTGAGAGAGGAATGTACAAACCACTGCTCACTGACCAGACCCTGGATGCCCCAGCCTGCTCATAAGCCGGAACTTCTGGCCTTCTGCCCCAGCCAAACCCAGCTATAGACTGGGAATGGGATGGGACTCACATGGGATGGGATACCTCTGTCCCTAACAGGTCCTTGCGAAGATTAACCCTATCCCCACCAGAACCAGGACATAATCCACCACTATAACTGTTTATAAGCATGGTGGGAGTTTATTACAGAACCCCAAACCAGGATATAGTAGCTGATGAAATATTCTATCAGCAACTGGCAGAACTCTCATAATCACTTACCCTTATTCTTGTGGGAAACTTCAACTTGCCAGATATCTGCTGGAAATACAACATAGCAGAGAGGGAACAGTTCTGGAGGTTCCCAGAGTCTGTTCCTAGAAGAAGACAACTTCCAACACAGCTGGTGAACAAACCAACAAGGGAAAGCATCCTACCAAACCTGCTGCTTGTTAACAAAGAAAGTCTTGTGGGGGAGGTAAAAGATGCACATCTTGGGCAGAGTGGTGACGAAATCATAGAGTTTTCAATTCTTTCAGAAACAAGACAGAGAGCCAGCAGAATGGCCACCTTGGACTTCTGTAAATCAGAATTTGGCCTGTTTAGGAGAATGGTTGAGAATGCCCCTGAGACAGTCCTGAAGAGCAAAGGTGACCAGGAAGGCTGGTCATACTTCAAGGAGGAAGCCTCAAAAGCACAGGATAAAGCCATCCCCAGATCCCGTAAAACAAACTGATGGGGAATAAGGCCAGCCTGGTTAATAGAGAGCTTTGGCTGGACCTCAGGGATAAAAGGAAGGTCTACAGTCTCTGGAAAAGGGGGTTGTCTACTTACGAACAATATCAAGGTGTAGCAAAGGTATGCTGTGGAAAAATTAGGACAAAAGCCCAAAGAGAACTTAACTTGGCAACAACAGTTAAAGATAATAAGAAGAACTTTTTTCAATATATCAATAAAAAGGGAGAGAAAATGTGGGCCCGCTAATGAATGAGGTGGGTGCCTTGGTGGTGGAAAACACAGAGAAGGAGGAGTTGCTGAATGCCTTCTTTGCTTCGGTCTTCACTGCCAAAGCTGACCTTCATGTATCCCAGACCCTGGAGAGAAGGGAGAGGGTCTGAAGAGAAGACATCCCCTCTGTTGGGGACAATTGGGTTAGCAACCACTTGGCCATACTAGACATCCATAAGTCTATGGGCCCTGATGGGATGCACCCACAAGTGCTGAGAGAACTGGCGGATATTATTGCTAAGTCACTCTCTATAATTTTTGAGATATCTTGGAGAACAGAAGTACCTGAGGACTGAAGGAAGGCGAATATCACACCAGTCCACAAAAAGAGCAAGAAGGAGGACCCTGGGAACTACAGGCAAATTAGTTTCACCTCTGTCCCAGGGAAAATAATGGAGCGGCTCGTGCTGGACGTCATCTCCAAGCACATTGAAGATCAAGAAGTTATCGGTATTGGTCAACACTGATTTACCAAGGGTAAATCATGCTTGACCAATCTGATAGCCTTCTATGATGTTATAACTGGATGGATGGATGAGGAGAGAGCAGCAGTCATCTACCTTGACTTCAGCAAGGCTTTTGACCCGATCTCCCATAACATCCTCATTAGAAAATTAATGAAGTGTGGGATAGATGAGGGGGCAGTGAAGTGGATTGAGTTCTGGTTGTGTGACAGGACTCAGAGGGTTCTAATTAATGGAGCAGGGTCAAGTTGGAGGCCTGTGACCAGTGGTGTCCCTCAGCCCTGTCCTGTTCAACATATTCATCAATGACCTGGGTGAGGGGACAGACTGTATCCTCAGCAAGTTTGCTGATGATACCAAATTAGGAGGGCTGGCTGACACTCCAGAGGACTGCACTGCCATCCAGCATAACCTGAAAAGGCCGGAGAGCTGGGCAGAGAAGAACCTAATGAGGTTCAACGAGGACTAATGTAGTGTCCTGCACCTGGGGAGGAAGAACCCCAGGCACTAATACAGGTTAGGGATGGATCATCTGGGAAGCACTACTGAGGAGAAGGATCTGGGGTCCTGGTAGATAGCACACTTTCCATGTGCCAGCAATGTGCCCTTGTTGCCAAGAGGGCCAATGGGATCCTGGGTTGCCTAGGGAAGAGTGTCACCAGCAGGTTGAGGGACGTAATTTTTCCCTCTCTGCTCTGCACTGGTGAGGCCACAGCTGGAATACTGTATCCAGTTCTGGGATCCCCAGTTCAAGAGAAACAGGAACTACTGAATAGAGTCCAGCGTAGGGCAACTAAGATTATTAAGGAAAGGCTCAAGGGTCTGGGACTCTTTAACCTGGACAAGCAAAGGCTGAGGGGAGACCTTATTTATGTTTATAATTATCTAAAAGGTGGGTTAAAGGATGTTGGAGATGGACTCTTTTCAGTGGTTTCCAGTGATAGGAAGGGGCAACAGGCTCAAACTGGACATAGGAAGTTCTAATCAAATATGAGGAAAAACTTCTTTACAGATGAAAATAACCAACACAGGCTTTAAGCAGATAAATGGCAGTAGAAATTTAGGACAGTAGAATCATTTGGCAAGAATTATGGTTGGTATGCTTCTATTGATGGAGTCCAGGATGTGGGCTGCCAGTGCACATTGCCACCTCACATTGCGCTTCTCATCCACCAACATCCATAAGTCCTTATTCTCAGAGCTGCTCTCAATCCATTCTCCACCCAACACGTATTTGTGCCTGGGATTGCCCTGACCCAGGAGCAGAACTTCATCATCTTCACCAGACAATTTGTCATAAAACTTGAGCAGATGCTCTGAACCACTGGTAGTCCATGAAGGCTTCCTCCCATCATCATTTTCTACAGTGTTATATTTCTGCACCGCATTAAGGGTGGAGATCTCTGACAGGACCAGGACACATGTTACTGCACACTAGGTGTGATGTCCTGAACTTTACTTCTTTAATAGCTTAAGTTTTGACTCCAGAAACCCTCTTTCTTTTCCTTCCAAACCCAGTAGCTCTTCCCCAGCACTTCTTTGGTAGTATCCTCTAAACTTCAAGAAAGCAGCCACAATTCACAATTTCCACTGGAATCACAAGTATGTGCCTGATAAATTAGTCATCCACCACTCTGGTTTTCTGTCCCTACATGTTGCAATCCCCACAACTGGAGAGGTGATTTTGGCACCAGAAAATAAATGTGCAACACCTTATGAGAATGTAATCCATCTGAACAGGAGCTTAGCAATTATAGAGCATTTATCACTATCCTCTTAAAATTCATTGCAGACACAAAAATTTCCTGAGAAATTGACTCATTACAGCATTTTTTAAAGAAATCCATATCAACATGTGGCACAAGCTTTACAACAGCAAGAAAATTTATATTAGTGCACAGACTCCTTACAAAAATTCAAGTGTGGGTAGTTCAATAGAATAAGTTCTGTCTTGCACATGAAGGTGAAAATTTACAAAGGACATGTTTTCTTCCTTGTGATGCTGACATGACTGATAATAAGACCATTCAAATTGTTCTGACTGTTTTTAAAGATTAGTTTTATCTAATCACAATTTTGTGTCACAAACAGATAGCAAATATTATTATTTTATGTTTATTTCCTTAATTGGGCTTGTCTTTCAAAATATGGACTTTAACTTGCATACTTAAAGCTGAACCACTTCCAGGGTCTCTAAATATCAATGTAGCAATGAAAGTCATCACCATATTGACCTCGTTGCACCCGTAAACGCATCTTACTCTGTTTGCCTAGATATCCCTTAACAATAGCTACATCCTCATCTAATCACAGAGCAGCACAGCCAGCAATAATCATTGCTTGGTTTTCCAACTAGAATTCTGCTAATTTGGAGGGCAGAGTATCATGGAAAACAGAAGCTCGCTTCAGCTGCTCAGAGGAATCTTTTGACTCTGTGACAAATTCTCCCAGCCTGAAGGAATTCAACCCATTAATGGCTTCTCTCTCTTCTGATTTTGTTTCCACATAACCCTCTCCTCCTCTTCTCCTTCAGTCTCAGAGTCTGGCTCCAGGAGAGTGAAAACAGCAATCATCAATAACTGTCAATCTTGTGGGCTCACCTCTGCCTGTGAGTCACACTCCCTGGACACAGCCTGTTGTCGTGGAAATCATGGTGCTGTTGTATTATAGAAATTCTCTCAGTGCTGAACTATCATTTGAATCTGCAATTTCCCCATCCCTGGGGAATGCTATTCACTCTCACTTCCATATCCTGGGCATTCAGACTTCAAGTATGTCAGAATTCAAATGACTGGAGTCATTCCTACATTTTACTTCATTCTTCTACTGTACCAAAGAATTGTCTCCCAAACAGAATACATAACTTTTAACCATGTGCAGAAAGGAAACTCTGCGAACACTGGCTGAAGTTATGAGCCACAAGGCATACTGGTTATGAGCAACAAAATCACAATTAAAGAGGAAGAGATTAGTGACCTGCTATGCTGCTTAGATTCACTCAAGTCTATGGGACCAGATGGGCTACACCCAAGAGTGCTGAAAGAGTTGGCAGACGTGCTCAACAAGCCACTTTCCATCATTTACATGAAGTCATGGCTAACTGGGGAGGTTCCAATGGACTGGAGGGTGGCAAATGTAACACTCATCTACAAGAAAGGCAAAAAAGGAGGATCCAGGAAACTATAGGCCTGTCAGTCTGACCTCAATACCAGGGAAGGTCATGGAACAGGTCATCTTGGGTGCCTCACAAGCCACATAATGGACAACCAGAGGATCCGGACTAGTCAGCATGGGTTTATGAAAGGCAGGTCAGGCCCGATGAACCTGATCTCCTTCTATGACAAGACAACACGATTATTGGATGAGGGAAAAGCTGTGGGTATTGTATACCTGGAATTTTGAAAAGTATTCAGTACTGTCCCCCATAGAATTCATGTGGAAAAACTGGCTGCACACAGCCTAGATGAGCATACGATCCGCTGGATCAAGCACTGGCTGGCTGGAAGGTCCCAAAGAGTGGTGCTCAATGGATTTAAGTCCAGCTGGTGGCCACTCACAAGCGGTGAGTCTCAGGGATCACTGTTGAGACCATTTCTACTCAACATCTTATTGACAATCTTGATAAGGACATAGGGTGTATCATCA
>BJBW01002705.1:0-55971 GCA_004320125.1 Scolopax mira
TTAGATTAGACATTAGGAAAAAGTTCTTTACTATGAGGGTGGTGGACCACTGCAACAGGTTGCCCAGGAAGGTGGTTGAGGCCCCTTCCCTGGAGACATTCAAGGTGAGGCTCTGGGCAACCTGCTCTAGTTGGAGGTGTCCCTGTGACTGCAGGGAGGTCAGACTAGATGACTTTTGAAGGTCCCTTCTGGCCCAGATGATTCTATGATTCTATGAAATATGTTTTTTTCTCTTGCTCTTTGACTGAGAATTATTGTTACTGTGAAAAAGTGAATAAAATGAATTGCAAGCTTTTTTAATACAGTGTTGTGAATGCTGTGAATACCTCTTCATGCAAGCTTTAGAGAGAACGAGTCAGGGTGCAGTGCTGCTGGGGCGGGTGGCAGGGAGGCACCAGGGCAGGTCGAGGCAGGGACTTCTCCCCATGGCCCTGTCCCACCACCCCAGAGGCAGTGAGCAGAGCCAGGCTGGGGACTGTGACTGCAGTCACAGGGACAGAGCAGCTCCAAGGCCTGGTTGGTGGTCAGGATCAGCAAAGGATGTGGGCAGGTATGGGTAGAGCTGCAGTGTAGCTTGGGCCGGGACCAAGGGTGAGGGCTGGAGCTGAGATGCAGCTCAAGCCCATGGAGGCTTCCCTGCCCCAAGAAAGTTTCCTGCAGCCCTTTCTCACACAGCTCTGGCCCCTGAGACTGGGCAGGGATATTCCACTGCACCCTGCAGCACCAGCCTTGGGCACCCATCTCAAATCCCTTTTGGGTTGTGCAGTTTATTCAGGACCCTATCAGAAAATCACAACATTTTATATATTTTAGAAAGCACCTTTTTCTGTGTGTTTTAAAAAAAAATCAACCGGTGATTATGAACAATAGTTTATGGGTTTGGTGATCATGAATTATATTTTTCTTTCTCTTTCTTTCTGAACTGAGGAGGTGATGCTTTTTGCCTGTATTTTAAAAGAGGCCTTTAAAATCTTCAACTCTTGTATTTCTTTTAACTCCAAATTGTGAACAGTATTGAATTGCTGCCATAAAATACAAGTCCCCTAAGGAGACAGACATGATTACAATATTAATATTCCATGTAGCAACAAATATATGAAGTGGTAACTCATTGCTCTGGGAAGAAATACACTCCAATGATTAAAGGAACACATCTGGGAGCAAGGCTGCTGTTCCCACCTCTGTGAGTGACTTGACATACAGCGTGCAACAAATCACTCGAGGCTGGGACTTGCAAAAGTTGTCTGAATGAGTGCAGACCACAAGTATGAAATTATACAACGCCATCCTCATAGTGCATTCTGTAATAAGAATGACCATAAATGTCCTTCATCTGATTTTTGTATTCACACTGGCTATGAAAAACATAACGTAATGGCTCAAGCAGAAATAAATTTTTAAAAATCTTTCTCCTTGAGAACAGGCTTCATGAATGACCATATATCCCATTTCATGACTGATGGGATTTTGTGGACAGATGTCTTAAACATTTTGTCCTTCTTGGCTCTTTCCCCACAGATTTGCATCTGTTTCTCCCATTCTCGGTACGGTACACCTTTGCCCATCCTACATAAGCATTCAACGATCCCTTATTGCAATCTCAGAGCTGCTTACTAACAGGGATTTTGATCCTGCTCTGCCGTGTTAGATATATACACACGCCTTACATGTTAGATATCTTCTAAAGAGCATGTTTCAAAAGACTTTAGATTCAAAACTCAGAGGCACTAGCATCCCTTAATGGAGAGATGTTTGTGACTGACAGGCCTCCATCTTCTGTCTCAATTAGTAGACAAAACATAGCCAGGACTATCTCACATCAGGCTTCTAAATTTGGTGCCCACAAAGGGAATTGCTAAACTAAAATCCCTAGAAGCTATTACATTGAAGGAACCATCCTGCTCTCTATATGCTCCTTGATATAAATATATGAAATATATATGAAATGTTTTTCTAAACAGCTATAAGCCAGCATCCAGGAAGCCTCTGATAAGGCTTTGAGTTGTGTAGTCACACACTTTACAGAAAGAAGGTCTCTGTGTGTATTTTTACCTGCTACATTTCTAGAGTGACAGTTTAAAATCTTAAAAGATTACAGACACTTGAAAAGAACCACCATCTCCTGAGAGTGATATCTTAGCTAACAATACTTACACTTTTATACCAAAGCTGGGAATCTGAGTGTTATTCTGTTGACTTCAGAGCTTCCCACCATGTCTACCAAGCTAACTAGCAGATTGCTTTGTTGAGAAGAGGGTGAATTCACCTATTCTCAGTATTCCTAGTGCTGTGGGAAAGACCACTTAGGCTAAAATTGCAGCAAGAAAGATTTGCACTGGATGATAATGGTAAAACTATTCTAATGGTAAGGCTGGTAATTCAGGAGGCTGTGAACCCTCTCTTGGTGGAGATTTGGGAGAGCTGAGTCAGAAAGCATGTAAGTATGTCTGTGAGGGGACAGACTAAGAGCATCTTCTCAAGGTTCTGGTTGTCTATGATTCTCTGACATAAAATATGTGTCTTTTTGGCCAATCCAGGAAGAAAAGCAATATTCTTATGCTACGCAGTACTGCACTGAACTCAACTGTGAAAGTTGTCATAACAGCATTCATCCAACCGTGCATACAAAATGCACAGTCGGTTACCATAACCATCGTATGACTAAATGTGTGTTTACCTACAGCCGTTACTTGCCTAGCCTTGCATTTTCTGCAGGCATTGACTGATACACGCAATTACAGTGACTCCATGCATAATTCAGCGCACAAAGACTAGGCAAGGTTCATAATGTTTTTTTCCAAGGAAGCATCAATCTTCTCCACAGGAAGAAAAAAAAAACAGGGAAAGACTGGTTAATAAAAATAACAAGCAAGCAAGCAGGTTAGCACCACTAGCCCAGGAGTGTCAATTATAATTCATTCCATTTCAGCTGTAACGTTCAAAACACATCATGAGCATCACGCACCAATGCATATATTCCAACACCGTCTGAGAGTTGATCATACAGCAATATGACATATACTACAATCACTACCTGGATTTTGAGTCTCCATTCCTTCCTAAAGACATAACAATTTCACCAAATTCTGTGGAGTTTAATCTAGATTTACTTTGGCAGAAAAGTAAAGGAATGTATTGCAGAGCTGTCTGCTTCACTCAGAGTCATTTAGTGAGAAGTTCTTAGAGAGAAAGGTTTGGGTAAAACCAGCATGGAAATCTAAAGATTAAAAATACATTGGAAAAAAACAGCAACCCATCATAACCAAGCAAGGTATTTTCAATGACTAATGCCGTAACATGATGTTAGTCATGATTTTACCAGGGAGCTTGGGAGTGTATCTGAACAAGAGGCTTGACTCACAAATAAACTTCTCAAAACAATGTCATATTCATAGGCCAAGATGCATAGCCTGAATATATTCATGCTAAATGCCAGGCATTGGGTGAGTTAAAAAAAGAATACGCATTTCTTACTGAGACATTCAAACCAGGTCTGTTTAGTGCAAATGGAAACATCCACTATTAATATTTGAATTACTATTTTTCTTTTCTTTTTTTTTTTAATTAGGCTTCTGGATTGCCCAATCTTGCCACATTGTCGAGTCTGGAACGGCTGTTTCACTGGCTTGCCCTTCCCACAATGCTTCTGAAAAAGTTGTATTTCTACCCTTGTTTAAACGGAAAGCTCATTAGAAAATGGGGAGCTTACTCTGAAACAATTGTTTCTGGATAGTTTTATTGACATTACAGAATCTTATCTGAAAGTTTTCATCAGTCTTCTTCAGAGATGATGCATAATCATCTTAAAATAAAGAGAACAGATATAAGACTAAATCACTCTTCACAGTGTTATTGGATTTATCACTTAGTGTAGAAGCAAACCATTTTTGGTCTCCTCTCTTCAGAACTTTTCAGAACTTACTTCTCAGAACTTTTCAGAACTAGTCATAACTCTCCTGTTCCTTATATTTTATATATATTTTAAACTGTCTTTTTGGACTTTTAATTGAAATACTGATCTGTTGTGAACTAGGACAAATTTCACACCGTCTGGGAACATGTCCCTCGCTACCCTGCCTTAGCATTGACTCTGCATATGGCTCTGACTCTGATACACCTCTCAGAAATTAAAAAGTAGGAAGCAGAAAGGGAGATCTGAGATGAGGACAGAAAGGACTGACCTTAAGTAGGCTCAGCCCCACCCAACACCTTACAGGATTTTTCCTTCCCAACGAAGCTGTGTCAAAGCAGGCTGATGGCAACAGACTGGTGATACATTGGGTGACAAAGAAGTTTTCCGCTCACATGTTCTGGATTTAGTGTTGAGTCCTGCAATGTGCAGTATAATGTCTTGACCCTTGACAGAGTGAACAGCAATGATCCTACAGAGCAGGCTATTGATAATCTCCTTGTTGTCTCTGCAAATGCTAACAGAAGCTCTGCTGCTTGTACGGTTTGGTCCCAAGACAACCATGCCCTCATCTTTAAAGGCTGTACTTACAGGAGCACTTGGCTGAATGGCTCAGGGTCTGTTATCTGGACCCTTGACACCTGCAGATCATCTTCATCAGCTGGTATTACTTTAAACATTAATCTAGCTCAACTTGTCTCATTTCTGGATGAATACAGACTTGGAGAGAGGGGCAATGTCTTTAATTCTACATTTGAACTGGAATTTTTATTTTTCCCAAAGCAATGCTGTCTAATTTGGCAAGACTTACTTCAACAACATGCATGCATTTTCCAGAGTTAGCAAAACTTAAGCTTCTGTGTACATATGCCAGAATAGGAACTATGTATGTGCACACTTAAGAGAAATGGTGAGAATGTGTGTACGTGTAACTACCTGATGTATTGAATTTATCAGCCATGTTACCCATACATTATCAATGTATTGAATGCATCAAAATTCACAGCCATATTTCAGCTACTTTTCACAGTTGATACTTTTGGGGCTAAATGTTCCTATCCATAAAGAATTTCTGGAAGGACTCATGGGTTGCAGAGTCTTTAGTATTGTGTTGCAGAGTCTTTAGTATTGTGTTCACCTCTCATTTTCATGTTGTGACAAACACATGAATTTTAATTGCTGACTTTTGCTTTCTCAGCCCTATCAAGAAGCAGCCTTGAAAATGGAATGCAGTTATGTTAAAGCATACTGGGGTTTTTAACTAGCATCCAGTGACAACAGTAAAATGAATATCTGTCAGAAATTGATATCCAGTGGCTGTTGTCCTTCTATGTATCCTCCCCTTTATCCCAGACAAGATTCAAGTTACTGTTTTTCAGCCCCCAGAGGCAAGAGAGGGAAGACTATATCGCAGCAGCGATTAGCTGAGGGATATTGAGGACCTGGGAAGCCCAGTGGCAGGAGCCCAGCACACTCACAGTAGATATTTTCTCATAGCAGTGATGGGAACTGGAAGTTGGGAAGCCCAGTGGCAGGAGCCCAGCACACTCACAGTAGATATTTTCTCATAGCAGTGATGGGAACTGGAAGTTGACAACATGGTAGTGAAAGGGAATGTGTCAGGGAACAAAGTTTGCATGCAAAGAGTATTAAACACATGATTCTCAGGGGAAAATTATGCCTAAGGCCACGCTTTCTTACTGTACATCATGGCATCACAATTCTTGCACAAACATACATGCACATATCTAAATACTATATATGCTTGCAAATGCATGCACACACACACAGCTAATCTCAAGATCCATAAAGGATCCATAAAGGAGCAAAAAAATAATTCTCAGGTATGATTAAAACTGTTTAAACCCTCAAGTAAAGTCTCATTAGCATACAATACTCCTTATATTCCATGTAGCTCTATTGAATATTTCAGTTCAGAAATTATCCACATAATTTATTGCAAACATCTCCTGCTGTCTGAGCCTTGGCCCACCAAATGAGGCACTTTCCTGTAGCTTGAAAGCTGTTAATCTTCTTTTCTGGCCCCTCTGAGATAACTTCTGAATGAACTCTCTAAGCTCCTTATACTGAAAGATGATCATATTGCAAGGCCAGAAGTTCCCAAGTACCCTTCAGAGGGTAGATGCTTCGTGGGCTTGACCAGTTATCAGTAAACACCAACAGATCTCAACCACTTGTACAAAAGGGTCTGTGTATACTGGAGCAGATATATATATATATACATGTAGTAGGAATTTCCTCATGACGATAAGAAATCAATAGGAAATTATCAGGAGAGAGAAAAAGACAAATATTTTTAAATGAATGATCTGAACCTTTCCCTTTGTGACTGATTGAAGTAAGAGTTATGAGGGCTGGATTCAGCCTTTTATTATGAGACACTGAGGTTCTGCAGTATATATTTTTTGTTTCTTTAATTTAGATCCATGCAAAAAATTGGCATGAAATACAAATAAATGACAAAGCACTGAGAATTAGGCCATTTGTCTGTAAAGCCAAATATAATCCCCAAAATAGCAAAACACAGAAAAATGCATCAAAATGTATTAGAGATGACAGGCCATATATTACACAGGCTATTTATGCAACTATAGATCACAGATGTTACCAGTGAGTCACAGAATCCTAACATTATATGTAAGAGTCATCATACAGATTAATATTAATTAAAGTAACAATTTCTGTTAAGCGCAGCATTCTGCCAGATACAGTGACAGAGAAAAGACCAGTGAGGTGTTCACAGTAATGAGCAACATAAACATTGCCACCCTGGAATATGTACATATGCACACATATGAGTATATATTGCTAGTAGGAAAGAGTTGTGGAAATATATAAATCTCCATGAATACATCATTTTAAATGCTACAATAATCTTCCTCATTTCAAAATCTTTCCCTGGGACTGCAAGTTTGTTTAAAAATTCCATAGCTGTTGCCTTACACAGTTACTATAGGTCATGAGAGCCAGTGTTCAGCCTTTGGATTTGGCCAGTTCATTTGATTTTTCATTCTCTGTGTTTCAACATAATTTCATCTGGTTTCAATTACCTCCAAATACCTATAGTCAGGGCACAGTGAGACGAGGGTGGGCAGTCTGTGACAGGGACCTCCCCTAGCATCTTCATCCCCCTGCACCCAGAGGTAGCCAGCAGAGCCAGGCTGGGGGTGGCCTTGAGGACAGGGCACCTCTGGGACCAAGTCAGGGAAACAAGAGGGGGAACAGCAAGGCAGACAATTAGGGATAAGTACAGCTGCAGCACAGCTTAGCACAAGGTCTGGAGCTGAAATGTGGCCCCCAAGCCCATCGAGGTGTCTTCCTGCAGCTCCTTCTGGCCTTGTCGCTGCTGTCCCAGCAGTGAGACACCCCAATTGCCTGGTGGCCCAATATCAGAGGTGGCCTCGTGCACAGCAGCTAAATCACCAGTGTTGAAGAGGACATGGCAGAGCCTGTCCATGACATTGGGGAACTTAATATTTCCTGCTGGAAGTCTCCAGATCTCCAGTTTTACCTGGACAATAAAAAACATGAAGTGTGGTAAAATTGGACTAATGGGTGTGGCCCTTAATGTCAGAGGGCCACCAAAGAAAGAAGCTATGCCACGAATTTAACACAGTGACAGTATTTTCTTTCCAGTGCCCCTCTGGCATCTTTTAATGAAGCACCATTTGTTTTAGACAGATTTACAGCACTGCATCCTCTCTACCTCTAAGTACAGATATAAGAGGTTGACATCTGATTCTGCACTGAGTTCTTGCACTGATTCTGCACGGAATCCCTGCTAAAGTACCTGAACATGAGGGATGAGTCAGACCCACTCTTCTGATCACTTTCACCTAGGAAACAGTGAACATGTTTCTTTGCAGGCCAAAATCTTGAGTCTTACTGGCATAACTATGCTGCAATGACTGGAAACTTGCAGAAAAGCTGTACCAATAGGAAATGACGAATTGCTGTGTGTCCTACTTTCATCAGCGAGGATGTGAAAAAAAGTATTTCTTAATTGGAGTTTGAGGGGATTTTTGTATAACATGAGTTTTATGATTAGATCACCACAGTTTTTGCCTGGTGATACATGTAGGCAGGGCCATAGGTCAGAGCACAGACCTGTTGAGGAACGCACATGCCACATGGCACTTCAGGAAGGTCCATAGAGTCACCTGAACTAAGTCGATCAGTAGCTTTCAAAAAACATCTCCATACCTTATCACCTGAAGTCAGGCAATCCACTTGACCTTTGAAATTTCAGATCAATATAGTAATTGTCTGAGTAATCATGGTATTGTTTGCCAAGGTGGCATTCATTTCTCACTAAAAGATTTCTGTCCTCATAGATTAGAGGTACTCTGGTCTATCTTGGAGTCGAAAGGGTTGTACCCTTTCTGAATAACATTTGTAGCTGGAAGAGAAAAAGGTCATTCATAATTATTTTTCTGGTATACTGGCTTAGCTACTCATTTGATTTATCACGTGTCCTTTCTGACACAACATGAAATAATAAGAGAGTTAGATTGTCTTTAGGGAAAACAGGCATCCAGCTTACAGAATACATCAGTTTCAATAACACATTTCAAAGGAATCCAGCTCCTTTCAGTATTCGGGGATTTGTTCACCAGTTTGGGTTGAGCTGCTTGCAAAATAGATAGAAGAAACCTCTTTGTGTGATATAACCAGATGCCATTTGCAGAGCCTGTGACATATGGTCCTTCAGACGTGGAGATAATCACAGAGGATAATTCTTGAGAGCCCGTTAGGATTCCAGAGTAGCTGTCTCTGCCATGTGGTGCTTGCTGATGTCTAAATATGATAAATTCACTCACTTTATTTTCAAAAACACAGCTGAAAGACTTTTAAAAGGAGTAGCATGAAAGCAAGAAAGTATCAACCCTAACTACTCAATCAAAGTGAGAAATATATTCCTGATTCCATCCAACTTCAAGGCAAATTAATGAACTAAATAGAAATCTGCAGCTGAAACTCACTGATATGAGAATAATCTAATTTTCCACAATGAATGCAATGCGGATTTCAAGGGAGCCTACACAAGCTTTTGTTCAATACAGGGCTTGGGCAGACAGTGGGCACATCTTAGCCCATAACATTCCCACCTCCTAAAAAAAATAAAATAAAATTTAAAAAAAATAATAAAAAAACAATAAAAAAAAACCCCACCCAACCCTCCAAAAAACCTAAACCTTTGTATTCAATGCAAGAAGCAAAAAACATAAGTCTTATGTCGTTATCATAGAAAGTATCTCAAAACTATCTCAATGCAGAGGCTCTAGAGTACTGGCTTCTCCAGCTGTGCACATGGGATCCAGGTTGGTATTTGCTCATATACCATTGTCACTCTGCTGTTGCCCCTCCAGCATTGATAAAGAAAATTCTCTGGGAGGAAAAATTACAGTAGACGGTTGGGAGTGTATAAAACACCACCAGTGCTTACACTGCACACCTTTATTGTACACAACAAGGACTAGAGTTTAAGCATTGAACCTTTCCTGGCTTCTGTGGATCTTTCCACTACTTCCTACCACGATGCCTGGGAAAGGTACTGGGGCTACATATGCCAAAGGCTGGTCCTAAAGAGAATGTGGACAAGTCTACATCAGCATTGGCTTGACACAGTCTCAGCAGGCTCTGCATCTACAGAGGCCACCACATGCCTTCATGCACTGTGCGTGCTGTTTGGACACAGACAGCCACGTTTTATGTCATGAAACCACTGATAGGCTGGCCTGCAGCACAAACTTTACAGAGGAGATCAGATCTCACACATTTTCAAATGAAGCTCATGGAATAATAGCAATAATCAGTGAGCCACAGGCTCACCTGAAGTCCAGAGGCAAATGCAGCCAGTCTGCTCTGGAGAGAACTTGTCTTAGATAGCATGGATGCAAGGCAGTTTGTGCCCCTTAATTCCAAGACCAGAGATCCGGTTCCCTGTCATGTTAGTGGTATGTAAGTCCCTCCACTGGGATGACATACCTAATGAAAAATGTGGCTCCACAGACCAGGATTCTTGGAGCTAGAAGCTTCTTCAGACAGCAGTCTACTCCTGGAAGGTATGAAAGGACACAGTGTCATAACTTGAAACACTGAAATAAAGATTTTAGTGGTTGCCACCACAATAGCTGAAGGAAGTGAAAGAAATTCTTATAGACTTTCTACAAATTCTGCAGGAAGATGTAGTACCTTGTATTAAGTCAGCTGATGAAGCTGTTTTTTCTGTAAAATATTTGCTGTCTTATAGTTGATTTTTCTTCTGACACAAGGAATCTTTCTCGGTTTTTTTCCTCAGTGCGATGCAAGGCACATTGGATGGAACAGCATCTTTTACTGTGCAGAGGGTGAAAACCCTTCTGGCCTTAACAGATCTATGAAAGAAATATGTGTGAAAGTGGTACCACAGTGTCTCATAGATGTTTTTAAACTGGTACAGTTTGAAAACTGCTTAGTACCTTAATAATACCTACCTTAGCTGAGTAAAGGAGACTAAAATACTCTAACTGGATATAGCTCTAGAATACTCTAACTCTAAAATACTAGCTGGAGCTAGAATGGGATCAGGTGTTGGCAAAAATGCGTTACCTGTAAGGCTCCATTGTGGTACGTGGCTACACATTTGCTATGGAGAGTAATAACCAAGCTCAGCTGTGCAGACAGCATCCGGCAGACCTCTCTATGTCTTTTGGATCCAGCATATCAGAGACCTCTCTATCCATTCAAGCAGAAGAGTCCAAAAAAATCAGTTGCATCTTCAATCTTTTAAACATGGATTGCCTGAGAGGACAATCAGTTATTTTGCATGGATTGTATAAAGCTTCATGTGCAGGCTCTGGAAACCTATGCCTGAAGACATTAGCAGATAAATGGGGGAGAAAAGACTGTTTCTGATTCACTTGTAAGTTTTTAACTGCTCCATAGCTCATCTATGACACAAGGCAGCAGCAAATTTGCATTATGAGACTTGTGAATGTGAATTTTGTGCATCCCAGAGTAACAGAACATCCTCTGACTCGAGGAGGAGAATAATATGAGCTGTCAAATTTTCATATTTGTCATACCTTACATTTTAAGAAATGAATGTGCTTCACATGCTTTCATTAAACTCATTTAACAACAGAGGAACTAGAATAAAGACACGGTATTTCCATGCAGCATGAGATGCTGATCACTCTGGATTTGTTTCATATGAAAAGGACACAGAAAAATAGAATGTGTGAATGGAAGAGCAGAAGTTTTGCACAACTGTGATTCAGGAATTTTGGAAATTTTGGGTTAAAATGAAGCATTTCTGGGCATTCCAAAGCCAAAGCTTTTTGCTTAGATTCACTAGCCTGAAATGAAACTTTTTGTTTTGATCTGAGTCAATGTTAATCTCTGTGTCTACTCCAGCTACCAAAAAGCCTTTCGGGAGTTGTCTCCCCTTATCCTCCTGTTCTTCCAGATGGGCACTGTTCCCTGGCCAGACTGTATTTCTCATGGCCTCTCTGCAGAGCAGAGGTCTGGGAGCATCCCATGATGTATCACACTGACTCAGTCACAAGGAGAAACAGCCATTGTTTTTCATTTTTCATGGGTACAATTTCATCAAAGTCTTTTTTCCTGTGGCAAATTTCTATTTTGATGAAACCACTGTTTCTCATAGAAAAATATGTGATATTTTTCTACAGGCTACTAAACATCCCTCAGAAAATAGATCTGAAGAAAAAATGAATGAAGATCTATACCACTGAAGGCGGATTTTTCCCTGTCAAGAAAACAAATAATATATGAATTCATTTGGTGGCTAATTCTTCTTCAGAAATGATGGAGGTTTATCATGTACTTATTTGTATATTTAGCACTCAAAGTCAGAGTAACATGGTCTGAATCTAATAAACCTGCATGTTCACATAACACCAATGACTTACTCGACTTTATATGACATGGCTTGGTTCTTTTTTAGAATTGGTATATATTTATTAAAGTAGTGGTTTAGGTAAAAAATACAGTATGAATATCAAAGTTTGGAATCAATTCTGTTGTGCTTCTTTTTTCTGAGGGGCAAATTTAATTCAATTCACATGTCTTCCAATTTAGACATATGGGAAGAAAAGTACTTTTAATACCCATGGCAAAATAAACTATTAAAAACTTCACATTCCTCACAAATTCCAGTCCTCTTTCTCTCTAGTAATTATACACTCACAAGTCTCAATTATCATAAAATACTGTGTTATTGATAACTTGCTGTCCAAAAAGTCAACAACAATATTCAGGATTTCTCTTAATTTGCTAATTTCTCCCAGTTATTGATAATCCTGGTGGATCATAACTGACCATCTGAGTTGGATGAGATTGATTTTCTTACCCAGTTGGACGACATCCAATCTGAGGGAGAGGAAGAACAGGTAACAAATGATGGAGAATTAGAAATGCCAAATGTATTTATTTTTGATAGTCACAGACAATTTCAATGACTCCCACCAGGCATTCTGGTACGAGACCAGATCCAACAACATGAATTCAGAATTGTAGCTGATTTTGTCAGGGGCATGCCGGGGTATTCCTCCCGTGCTTAGGTGGGAGTCCAGCAAGCTCCAGTGCTTAGGCACTGCGTAGGAGGCTGGGAACCAGAGCTCGTGCTTCCCTGACAGATTTCTGAAATAAATCCTGGAGACAATATAGACTTCGGTATAGGTATAAGTGTAGGTATATATACTGTCCTAGACAAACAAGAATAATTTAGAAATCGAGATTTCCTTGGTGCCCTCCCAGAGGTGTCTGATGAAAAGAAAGACGAAGAAGATGAAGTTTCCTCCTTACTAGCCACAATGTCTCTCCAGTGCTGCACTGTCAAAGTGGGGAGAAGGAAGAGCTTCCTGCCGGATTTGGGGGTACAGAGCTGTAAAGCAAAGTAGCAAAGAGCAATTTATACAAAGAAAAAACATACTTCAAACTCCCCTTGCCTGTCAGGGCGGTCACCTAGAGGCTATGGCCTCATGGCTATGGGGGACTCCTTGGGTCAGAGACCCAGAGAACACGTCTTCCCAGCTGGGATGAGCTGCTCCAGGGAGCAGAATCACGCAGCGAGGAGCGTCAGGCTGCAGCCAGTGACAGCACCCTCTCCTCGGCACAGCAGGGGATCACAGGCAGCGATGGAGGAATCTCCTCCCTCCAGCTTTAGCAGCTGAATTCCCTCGCCGCCACGCTGGGAGCTGGCGAGGAGGAGGGCCTGTGCGAGGGCTGTCGTTACCGATGTAAATTAAACAGTTACCACCGCAGGGTGACTCTCTGCTCTTTTCCCCGAGCAGACAGATGCTCTAGAAAACACATGCTCAGGCTGAAAGGAAGAACCACAGAGATTTTATTTATAGATGCAAAAGGCAGGTGTTCGGCACTTAATGCCTGCCCAGTAAGAGCTGGAATTGTCTCTTTGCCCACAATGACTACGTACTTGATTACTTTCTGTGTACATAATGCATTATATATACTCTACATCTTTCCCTCCCCATTTGGATTCTGTGCATAACCTCTATACAGCTGCTCTGCCCTCCCTCCTGCAGCAAAACATATACTTGATCTTATCAAGACAGAAAGAAGAAGTGCCACAGACTGTGGAAAACTGAAGTTTAGTGGAGGAGTTTACACTGTGGTGTGTGCCTGGTGTGTGTCTGGACGGCGGGAGAGTGCCATGCAATGAACTTCTGTCCGTCACTTCAGTATGAAACGTCACATCAAGCTTTGGAAAGCCATGTATGAAATATTAATTAATTACCACTAAGTCTCACTATACTGTTGTGAAACTGGCACAGTGCAGTTTTGTGCAGCTTGTTTTCAGAAATTGTTGCCTTTTTATTTCAGCTACATGATCATAGCCCTCTGCATAATTTATACATCTAAGAGCCTTTTGTAGGGCACGCTGGTGAAAGAGTTCCTAAGTACCACAGAAGCTGGGATCTTGTCAAGATTAACAAGGATTTTGGGGGGTTGGTAAACAAACACAACAAAAGCAGTTCCTGTTCTTGTGCCAACTGTGATTTTGGTAGTGGCAGGTTTGCTACAATGACTTGTAACAAAGCAGTAAGAGAGCAAAACTAAGCTCTCCAAAATCCAGTATGAAACAAAAAGGACACCTTGCTGTTAATGCAAGATGCCAGCCATGCCGTGGCACAAAAGTATTTTGGAAATATATGAAAATGAACTTCAAAATTGCAACCCAGGAAGAAGGCAGATCCTTTCCTTTGGGAATGCAGCGCTGCGCACCAGCCACCAGCAATGCGGAGCACAGGAGACGCCCCTACGGACGGCCCCTGACGGAAACGGGAAATGCTTTTTCCACGTTTCTTGCTCAGAATAAATATTCTGACATGCCATTTTTACATTAGTGAAATACATCAGCAGGGTGAAGATAATTTAAGAACTCCCCCTCTCTTTGGAAATACCTCTTTCACATTTGGAAAAATAGCCAGGGGTTTTGTGGTTTAACCCCAGCCAGCAACTAGGACCACCAGCCGCTCTCTCACCTCCAGAAGAATGGGAGGAAAAAAGGAAAAAAGGGGGGAAAGGGAGAAAAAAACCCTCATGGATTGACATAAAGACAATTTAATAGAAACAATAACAGAAAAGGAAAAATAACAATAGCAACAATAATAATAATAATTAAATACTCTCACTGCTTGTTCAATGAGCACGGTCCCAAGCAGTATGGTGGGTTCCCGCCCTCCAGCTAGCTTCCATTTATATATTGACCATGACATACATAGGACAGAATATTTCATTGTCCATTCCATCCTCCTGCCTATGCTTCCATGGGAAGCTGAAAAAAAAGTCTTTGAATAGTGTAAACACCACTTAACGACAATGAAAACTAGTAGGTCTTATTGACAATCCTTTCACAGCAATCACAAGGAAAAAAAATTAAGTCCTTCCCATCTGAAATGAGGACAATGGGACAGAGTGGAGAATGGCTACTTGAGGGGCCACTAGTGTCAGCGAGACTTCAAGTTGGTTGCCTGTGGAGTGGACCTCAGCTGAAGTATGTCAGGAAGCACCACCACAATGCACAAGCAGGTAAGCAGCAGTGATGCACAAGTCGGGCACAGTAGAGTTGCTCCAGATCATAAGTGCAAGGGGGACATTACTCCCACCCAGTCCACCTACCTAAAAGCTCAATGCCTGTCCCAAACCAGATATCCAGACTCCCTTGACCTGCAGAGGGCACCTGCCCCTCCTCCTGGGCTGTGGAGGGAGCTCAGTGCCGAGCTTGCATTGAACCCCCCACCTTTGCACAGTTACAGCTGGGTGAGGGGGATGCGAGGCACATGCCAGGACTGAGAATAAAGCTCTCAATTTATTGCTTTCCAGCTCTACAATTAAACTGCTAAAGCGTGTTGACAATATGTCTGAATCTTGTTGGAACATCTATGATAGAAAAACAGCTTATGCCTGCGCCTGGAATTTCTTATAATTAGAACGTGTAATTAGGACGTGGACAAACAGCCAGGCTCAAATGCATACAGAGGGCTGTCCCTGTGACAGCAAAATTTTCAAAATGATCAAACAACAATAATCATGTTTTCTAGGCACTAATTTTCATGGCTTGGTGAAGAAACATATACAATAGCCAACTAAAGAATTCTGATCTGTTTACAGTTCTGCATCCCTAAAAGGCAGACTGTAATCAATATATTTTGAGAAAACCTGTGTGCTATTTTGCTTGCTCGACAAGGTCTATGCAGCGTGGAGCATCACCCTGGGCTGCACTGTGCACAGAGTGCACACCCTTAAAAAAGTGATGGCAACCTGAGTAAGTAATGACCTCCAGAGCCATAGTACAGATCAAACAAAAGGGTTCTGGCCCCAGGTATCTCATTGGAGATGGGTGCAAAGAGGTGCTGGGTCCATCTTCCATGGCTGTGGCTGCCTGGGGAAATAGATGCAGCAGCAGACAACAGTGAGAGCCTAGAGACTTTGGCGAAGGACAGCCCCCAGGTCAACACTGCATCTCTCCCTGCCTCTCACTACCCTCTCTCTCCATACTCCAGGCCCAAGTGCCTTCTCCTTGGCATGTATGGACAGAGACATAGCTGTAGGTAAGATCAGAGGCATAGGGCAAGCTGGGCTAGATGACCACAGGGAGGAACAAGCCATCTCGGAAACACGTGCCACAGGCCATGCTGAGACAGCCCATCCAGACTCTGCTGGAGCCCTCCACCTCACTGCCATCTGTGGTCTCCTCTGTCCACTTGAGCACAGATTGTGAATCCAGACACAGAGCACCCCTGATATCTATCAGAGAGCAGCTTTAAATGGAAGTGAGACGCTTTGCCACTTCTCACCTCCCTGGTGAGGGAGAAGTTCTCCAGAAAATGGAACGTATCCAAAGAAATATTCATGAACATGACACTGTCACAACATCTCCAAAGTCCCACTGAAGGGGTGATGCTGAGGCAACTCTTGCGTCCTAACCCTTATGGCACAGTTGAAGGGCTGAAAAGGTTGGGGGCAAGGACTGGAAATAAATTAATAAATAAATAATTGTCACAATGACCTCAGGGAAGGAATTCAGTGGATATTTCTGGCTGGTATATAATGAGGCTGCTTCTTTGTCACTGATGATTTTGCTCTCCACAGGTTCCCTACAGAAATGTAGGCAGGTACCAAGCCTGCTCAGCCTACAGAAAAAAACAACCAGTGTCTAACAAGTACAGCCAAAACCTCAGACAAAAATAAGCTTCACTCCGTAGTCACTCCAATGGGAAGAAGAGGCACAGGTCTATCACTTGCAGGCGAGCTCCTGAGAAAATGCACCTTACCTGAGAGGCAGCATTCAAGAGACGCAGCCCCTGATTTTCTCCATGCACTTTGTATCTAAAGCTTTGCATAGAAGCTAAAACAAGGGGAGAGGAGGAGGCAAATTTTGTCAAGCAACCTCCCCTGCTGTGCAAAAGACCTGAGGCTGCACAAATATTTCCAATCAAAAAGTCTGAACTGCAGCCTAAAATCCAAATATGTGTTCAGAGACATGTATTTCCCCCTGATTTTTGCTTTTCAGAAGTAACTTTTCAGATGGAGAGTAAAAATTATTTAAAATCAGTGAAAACCAAAGAAAGGCATCTTTACATGGACAGGACCAGAGCAGACGAGCTCATCGTTTAACTTCCACAGTTTTCAGTCATGGCAGGCTACTGAGTCAGCTTGGAGCTGACTTGATCCAATGTCCCCCAGTTGCAGAGATGAGGATTTGTTCCTACTTTGCTTATTTACTTTGCCATAATTAGTTTCTACATTGCAACAGACTTGGCTTCTCACCTGCCAGTGCGGCATTTCATCAGTGGCTACCCCAAAATTCATGTGTACCCTCTCACCCTTACCTACCACATCGCTAATTCCCCTGAGTAGTTTGGAAGAAGGCAGATTTTGCCTGTGGTGATCATTTAAGCATCCTACACATCCCTAATAATTTTTCTTACTAATTTAGCTAGTAATGAGGTAAAGTTGCTTTTTTCTTTTTAATAAGGGAACTATGATTTTGGCAACATTCCAGTCCTCCTTTTTGGTTGCTGGCTTTAATGATAGTTCATGTACTTTTGCTGACAGATGAACCACTCTTAAATTCTTTCAACACTCCTGGAATAATACCATCTGGCCCTAGTGATTAACTGTATTTCTAAATTGTTTCACATCTTTGTTACCTACAAAAAAGAAAGGCTCTAGAGTGGGCATTTCCCCTTTGTCCTCCGCAATGAAGATAAACCCAAGAAATCTGTTTCATTTTGCTGCAATCCTTATCCTCAACTGTTCTTTTGCAAAACAGACAGTGTCATCTGACTGACACATTGGATGGAATGCATTTGCAAAAAAATGCAATTTGTGCAATGAGTAACTTCTTTTACTTTTCCAACCAGCTCTGTGGTTGGCCAGCTGTCTTTTGACTGTGTAAGCAGCAAAGAATAGCACTGAACAAATGATTGGGTTTTTCCCTCTATTGATGCTTTTTCTAGCCAATTGCCACTGCTAGGCTGTTGAAGCTGCTGCCCCCTTCACAGACTCCTAATTCTGAGGTTCTTGGGAAGATTTTCACTTTCTTCCCCCTCCCTCCTAATTACATCCCTCCATACAGTGCATGTTCCTTCCCACTGACTTTACATAATGTTCGATCTTAGATTATTTTTTTCTTCATTTGCTTGCATAAGAATACAAATCGTCCTTTAAAATCATACAATCTAGCACCTTACAAAACTTTTAACACACCTTTATAGCAGGAATTTTTAAATATTACTATTACTATACCAGGGAATTCACACACCAAAAACCACTATTCTTTTTCGTGACATAAAAGCTAAGCCTGTGGATCCCAAGAAATTCACTATGCTATGGAAAAACAGATGAAAAAGACAGCCCTGGCCTCCAACAGCAATGAAAATGCAAGTAAACACTATGCCCACCTTTTCAAGAATTAAACACTTACCAGACACTATCGTACTTCACATAGTACCCGATAATCTAATTTATAATAATACCATGACAAACTAAACTAATAAGTATATCTTTAATCTCTGCACAGCCACACTTGGGGAAATGTCACTGTGGGCACAGCAGGAGTAACATGTAATAAATGTTTCACTGGCTCCCACAGGTAATATTTTTGCCAAGGCAGCTGGAGAAACTGTGCAAGTTTACTGGCCCTCATATTCAAGCTCAGCATCTATTTGGGGAAAACAGCTGAGGACTATGTACATATTTACATCATAAGAATAATAAAAAGCCTCACTTTCAGTGAAATGCTTAGCTTAGACAGCATTACTTTATTGTTGTTGTTGTTGTTGTTGTTGTTGTTACTAATAATGACATCAGTATCGCAATGTCCAAGACATGGGAGGCTTCGAAGTTATATATATAGAAAAAAAACTACTGCCCAGAAGCATGATTGGAGTAAGAATTGACCGGAGTTGGAAATACAAATCATTGCATCCATTCAAAATTCATTCCAAATATTTCTTTTATGACAGACTTTTTTCCAAGTTCAGTAGATTTGGATGTGCATAACACAGGAATGATAGAAGGTAGTAAAAGACAACATACCCACTAAGAGTGGCATCTAACTGAAATGTTGTCTTCCAGGCAAATTGAACTGGCTTTTCAGTACTGCCAGTAGTGAACAGCATTATTTCTAATGACTACAAAGATTTCCCAAGATTTTTGAAAAATCAGGCTACTTAATTGTCACCCATTGCTCTCACTCATCTCTGTACCCATTCTCACCTATGAAAAGCATTTGATAGAGTGTTAAGCATCCATGACAGCATGCTGTCATTGGCCTTTCATTTTCTTAAAGTGGTCCCAATTAAGGGAAGAAAGGTCCAGGTTTTTTCCTGGCCTGAGTAGACTAATCAAACCTGTACCTGGAGGACACTTATCGTTAATATCAGGAAAACATGCAGATATCAGCTCTTCCACAAGGCCAGCAACATTTCCAGGAGTCTGACTTTGTTAACATCTTCTGTCCACATCAAGAAATGGAAGCCAGAACTGGAGATGAAACCCTGGTGTTTCTGCTGTGGGTTTTTAACAGAACCCAATGCCAAACTCATTCCCAGAACATCACACTGACTCTGACAACATACACAGGGAAGATGCCTGAGGAGCCAGGAGGATGTGAAGTATTCTTCCACTTGCTCTTCCAAATGGTGGAGGGACTATGTAGTCAGAAAGTTATCTCAGTCCTTTCATTGTAGGCAGCTGACTTCAGGCTTTTATCTTAAAAAAAATATTGTCCACAGCTCGCAGTAACCACAAAAAGAAAACCTGTATTGAACATTCACCCCTTTTATCTTCAATGAACATATAAACAAGAACGATATATAGCAAGACTGAAGTATTTGAGTTTGCCTTGTTGTTCTATTAAAAATATTAATAAGGAAGATATTAGGTTATAGTGTTCTTTTTTCCTGCAATGGTAATTCTGATGGAAAGCAATATGGACAGCTTATACTGTCCCTGGGCAAATATTAAATAAACAAAGGGCTCAAATACAATAAACATTAATATTTCATGAAGTTGGGAAGAGCATCAAGAAAGCTTTTCCTGGTCACTTTACCTACCGCTCTCCCAGTGGGATTGAAAAAGCATTAATGAGAAGCAGAAAGAAATATCTCAAGCAGCAAAAGTACACAGTAAGTATGAAAATGAAGTCCTTTTTGGATCTCTCAGAGGAGCAGGTCTGTGCAGGAGACAATATTTCAGATGTCTTTGCCCACAGACCTTTCCAAAATCCCACTCAGTCAAAACTCTTTACAGATGCTGTTTGAGAATGGCAACAGCTACTCAGGATGGGACCATTTGGGCCAGCAGATAGATCTTAACGTTGTGGCAACCCAAAAGCACTGTGAAGTACCCAGGGTGATTTAACCATCATCTGAAAATGTGCAGGAAGGCCCTTACTCTTTCACTGCAGGTTGGAAGGGGTCCTGGGAATCTCAGGAATGGGATGGACTTCCTCAAACCAGTAGTCTCATGGTCATGGATGCCTATAAGGAGTTTGCATTTTAAACCTAGAGTGGAAAGTGAGGGAACCTTGCCACTGGTGCTAGGGAAAGGGGAGTCACAGCTAACTATGCAGGCATATGTGCTAGAGCTGCAGAGCAAGAGGCTTTTGGAAGTATGCCATAGCAAGGGTGCACATGGTGTTAATTTGTGTCACCTCACATGGGATTCGTTTTCCTTGATCTTAGGCAATTATAGCACAGACATCTTCATCTGAGCTAGTTGTCTAACTCCCTTTATAGTCAAGGAGAAATAGGTGCTCCCAGGGCATAATTCATCTCCTCCTCAGACAGATGTCTGAAATAGAACAGATGAATCATTCTCTAGAAGCATCTCCAGACTCTCCGTTGTCTCCACAGTCATAAAGGAGGCCAGCCAACAAGTTCAGATGTAGACTTCTGCTTTGTGGACATATAAAATTGAGACAATTCCCACCTTTTGTCTCAATTGCATTAGACTTGTATATGATTCAATATGAATGCAATGAAGAATACAATCACCTTCAAGTAAAACAAAAGGAAATAAACTGTAATTTTCATCAGCCTACTTTTTATTGAGCTGTGCCACAAATAGTTCCAAGTCCATTTACAAGAAAATGCCAGGTACCCACTATTCCTGAACAACTCACAGGAACACGTACAACTTCTTGGAGCATCCCTTTATGCATCCTCTGGTATTTGTGGTTTCCCAGAAGGTGCATCTGTGTGCCTTGTGGTTTCACAGAGCATGCATTGTTCTCTTGGCAGTTTTTCATGCCCTGGCTAGGAACTCTAATGTTCAGAGCGCGTGTGCTCCTGTAGCCAGTTTGTTTCTTTTTTCTTACTGAAAATCAGTCCTTTAACAGATGTGAAGGGTCTATTTTAGCCATGGCCATTTATAACTATAGTAGAATCACAGTTTTATGGTGACCCTATCTTCTTTAATTACATGCATTCCCTATAGATCTTTCTGATTTCTAGTGCTGCATGAGTCCAAACAGTGGTTGATGACTATTGCCCTATTCCAGTAGCAAACCACACCATAAAAATGTCTTCAGTCTGCAGCAGAAATTATATTCTGTAGCACTCTTTTATTTTAATTCAACTCAGCATTGCACAGTGATTCTGTTCCAGGAAAGGGAAGAGTTGGCAATCAATATGTTTAGACTATCTGTAGACTTTTCCCTGAGTTAATTACCAATTAACTCAATGTACTTTGCACATTTGTAAAGCCTACAATGGACACACTACATATTTATTTCTGGTTACAAATTTCTGTTTCTTATCCAAAGCTTATCTTCTAACCTTTTATGTAAATAACCATTTTTTAAATTGTTTTGATAAAATGGAAAAGAGTCCAAGACAGTAGACTTTATTAACTATGTTAAGTAATCACTGCTAATTGTCTGTTAATAATCCAGTATACTAAAAGTCTACAGTAGATGTATCTGTCTGATTTCTGTAGCAAAAGCATTTTTTCATTTATCATCAAACAGTACTGTGGTTACCTTCAGATACCGCTCTTCAAACAAGATCACAGCATGGAAGGATACAGCTTTTATTCTCGTACATCAGGATTCAAGTGGCACAGACCAGAACTTGCTCACTGTGCTCCAGTGGCCCAAGCTACCTGCAATAAGTCACATGAGCTCCAGAAGCGTCCCAGCTTTCCTGCATTTTCTGGACCTCTCTTAACCATTTAAAACCAGAATGCATTTGAAGACCACTGTGAAGCAAAATGGAAAGATTTCCAAAAATGAAATTAATGTTGAGATGCGCTGATGTGACATAGTAATTCATAAAAATTCCAGGTAATTCAGAAAGTGATTGCCAGAACACGTTTCCCACATGCTACTCACATACATCAGCTCCCAGCAAAGACTTCTGTGTTCACCTTTCACTACAGAAACATTTTCAGACTAATCCAATTTCCTCTCTATTTTATACTAGAAATAGAAAATAATTTAGAACAGAATATTGAATAAGAGTATTGAATAAGCTTTAATGTATTCATTATACCATAACTTGGCCTTTCTGTGATTTTAGCATTTTAAATTCACATTCTCCTGTAAGAACACTTTACCCAAGGAAAGAAAGATATTTTAGAGAAAGTATCTGGAAAGAAAAAACCGAGTTTAATTAAATAGCCATTTGCAGGTCTTTGTGGTTTATATCTGAAGAGCAGATTCTTTCCTAAGCACTAAAAGTGCACGTTGTTACATTAATTTAACTAATAGGCGTTAGTTATGACAACCTGCCTGGTAAAGGTTCTGAGCCAGTGTCATTCCTATAGATTTATACACTTGGAAATGCGCACTTTAAATGAGAATCTTGCCAGTGTCAAAATTAAATTAAACTGAATTAAATCATGTGCCTGATCAAAAGACCTGAGATTCTTTGCAGAATCAGGTCCAAATTACAATCGTAACTCTAGCCCGATTACTGAAGGAAATGAAAAGTCAGTTCCAACTTCATTATACCCTACTGAAGTTGCCAGCTGTGCACACACCAGGCTAAATCCTTACCTGGGCAAAGTGAATGGTACTGGAGAAGCTCTGGGACAGTAACACCCACCCTCACAATCTGAAAAGCTCCCTTAGCCCTGATGGCCTGTGGAGAATGGCTCCTTCAGGGACTATGATCATTGTTGGGTCAAGGACTCACAATGAGATGAACATCTAAGACCAAACTTCAAGTCCATCAAGTCCCCACTCCCAGGAGTCAAACTCCAGATCCAGGAGGATCTAGTAGCAAAGTGCTCTCAGGGTTTGTCTGTCAATGTTGACATGCAAATGTCGTGGTGGGTTGATGTCTACCTTGGGTGAAGTACGACAGCCAATTATAGACTGTCATGTCTTGCCTTAGAGCACACCAGTCAGAGCAGCCTTCACAGAAAGTGCAGTAGGTGGTGACTCTGCCTGATTTAATCCAGTAGTCACGTGGTTTATGTCTCTTAGGTGTGTCACAGCCTTGGTGAGTATACAATGCTAGCTAGTAAAGGTTTTTCCTCCAAGAGGGAAGAAGCTACTACTTACTCGTTGATGCTATATTGTCTCAGAGTAAGCCAGCATCCATCAGCCCTGCTGAATTCGGATTCCTGTAGGAGTAAGGAGCTGGGAACCAGTGCCTCTCAAAGATTGTCCTTTTGACTTTACGTGTCTCTCACCCACGCTGACCACAAGCAGCCTACCTGCTGTTTGCTCATCCATGCCAAGGGCCCTTATTCTACCTTTAAGCTACAGGAAACAGCAAGGTATGGGCAAGCAAATGTAAAATCTGTAATACAATGTATACTGGGAGTTTTCCCAGAAAGCATCCTCTCTCAGTTGTGCCACACAAAATCACAGACCCTCATGCAGACACGCAAATGCCACAAGAACTCTAAACGTGTAGCACAAGTCTCAGTAAGGATACTAGTCTCACAAAATCAAAAAACTAACACCATTTCCTTATGCACATTGCAAACGTAGGCTTGAGCCTCAGTTCTGTCAGTCAGAAATGGGATCACAGCAAGAAAATTTGGTTCTCATTATTAATCACAATTGATCTCAGTCCTCCAATCAATATGGCACTTGTGAAGTGGGGAATGGAAGGTCTGAAGAACATGAACGTCAAAGTTGCACCATGCAGCATCAGTTCAGCCATGTCTGTCTTTGCTGGCTAGACCAAACACAGTGCTGCAGCAGCCACAGACTTGTAAGAAATAGTGTTAGAAGTTAACATGAGTGAGATGAGCACTCACACTTTGGTGAAAATAAATCCTATCATGTGTATCTCTGCCTTAAAGATATGTGCTCATCTCAGGGTGACATTTAGGGACTGTCTCCTCATACAGCTGGATCACAGTCATCAAAATCAATCTATGAATCTGCCAAGTATCTGTCATTAATAAAAATGACCCTCAGTGGTCAAGGGAACAGCCCTAAACGGCCCCTTTGATGTCACAACATTAAAAAAAAAAAAAAAAGAGGGCCAAATGAAAGGAGACACAATGCACACTGAGCTAACATACCCCATCCAAAGTATGGGGGGCTGTTAGGACTGGGGATGGTGGACATGCTGTGCTGGCGGCTCTAGGAACACACAGCTGCCCTGGAAGTGAGAATTGTGCTTTGCAGCTGTTTCAGGGTGTGATTTTTAGAGATACTCAAAATGCACTGGACACCAAGCTTGTCCCTAGCTTCCTCCAGCTTCCCAAAGCCTGCATAGCTCAGCATTCCCAAGGATCAGCCCACTGGTTTTCCACTCCTCTCTCTCACCTGCTCAGAAAGCACAGTACCTATTTCCAACAGATACCTGCCACCATCAGGAGCCAGCTTTGTTCAGCTACTGTGCCCAAAGGCGACCTCTTGACAGGCAGTCTCAGAAGTCTCTTTGAAGGCTGGCTTATTGGCTGCCTATGAGAAGACTGTGGCAGAGCGAGTTTTTCCTTTTCTTTGTATTTTCTTTTAAAGAACTTTTCTTTCTAAGTGATGCTCAAAGGAGTGCTTCTCCTCCATGCAACATTCTCTATGGGAGGGGAAAATATCACAGTTCAGTGTACTGTAGAGAAAAGTCAATTATTTTAACAGAATGCAACTTTTACTGCTGTGCTTCCAAAGCATGTACAACAAATACGTGAACATATAGCACACCTATATTTGGAAATGAAGTCTAATAGTCCAGTTTTTCCTGAGGCTGAGAGTTTTCTCACCCATCAATATAGCTATCATGTCTCACTTTTAATTTTCCTATATAACTTTTAAAACTGTTTTGCCTGTCAATGTTTCCACACACATCTGCATTCAAAACAAGCTCATCTGTGCCCTCCTTCAGGGAAGGAATGGGGTGAATGGAATGAGGGATACAACAGCTGTCCTGCCAGCTCTCAGCAGGGTAACACAAGCAAAATCAGCAGCCCACTTAAATATCTGAAACGAAGAAGCACATTCCTGTGGCAGAGTGCATTATAAGTACTATTCGGCAGGGATCTATCCCATCTGTGCACACTAAAGGTCCACAGCTTGAATAACAGAAGTGTTAAAATGCTGATTGCATGGCATAAGCTCTCTACCTGTGCAGTACAAGGCAGGATTAAGCCACAGAAGTAGCTGCAGTGACTTCCTAAAGTCATCTGGATTGCTGAGGCAACCCTTAATGATATGGTTGCATCGTCCATATAGAAACTGGGAGCAGCCATAAGGGGGGATCCATGGGCCTCACACCCTCACCCTAAAATTCCTGACATAAACCCTACATGGTCCAAAATAGTCTTGCTATTTACACCAGGACACTGGTGAAAAGCTAAACCTCTGCTATTTTTGCCATCAGAAACTGAACCATCCTGCAAGATTCCCTGGTCCTTAATGAATGACCATTAATCACTGGGTATTTTCTAAGCACAGATTAGAGGTTAAATAAATGCCAAACAAGGAATTAACAAGTCCGTTATCGAATCAAGAAAATGTGTTCCTTGATTTGGGATCACTGCAGCAGGAAGGCTCAAAGCCAGATAAACAGGGTGCTGTATTTCCCAGCCTTTTCCATGCTCCTGCATATTCTTCCACTAGTTGCTCGTAAGGAGAAAGGCAGACTCACATTCTCACATCTGTGTTTTTATAGAAGAAATCTGGCTTGTCATTGCTCCCCCAGAGGAAGAAGGGAAATGAGGGAGAGAGGTTCCTGATCCAAATTAGAATGCTGCGAGACCCTCAGCTCACCCATGTACAATTGTGGTGTCAGCAAGAGACCCCTTTAGTGGAAGGAAGCCACAGGAGGGAGATGGTTAGATTAAAGGCACAAAGCATGTACCTTTTTCAAAACACAAATGAAACAGCCCTATCTCCACCTCAACTTGCAGGTCGTTCCTCCTCTCCCAGTCACCTCCTGCCTGCTCCAGCTTAAACCACAACTCCTTGCTTTCTGTGGAGAGGGTGGCACATCAAATCCAGTACTAACTTGCTCCCTGTCCTGTCTCTCCCACCATGGCTACGATTTATGGACAAACAGCCTGTAGGCAGAAATGGAGCACAATTTTAACAACCCATTACAAGTGCACAACACGAAACCCGAAGAAATGTACAATTTGACTTAAGACAAAACATAACCACCACACATGCCAAGCAGAAGAAGGTAATGACAGTAGCATTGCCCAATCACAACAGTTGGCTGCTGCACGGGCTGATGGCATTATAAATGCACGCTAGGAAAAAAACATCAAGCTGAGCTGAAACCATCTGGACCCAGTTAGGCAACAGCGGCTGGCTGGGGGGTACAGAGCGTGGTTTGACAGGGAATATTGCAATCATTGGTTTCTTTCTTGATGGCAATTCTCTAAACCACTTTACCCTCTCTTCCCACCAGGAGTCACTGACAGCCTATGTTACCCAGGGCAAAGTGCAATTGAAGAAGAAGTCTTTTGCTATGCAACCTACATTCTGTCTAGAAAATAAAAGAATAATGACTGGATCTACCAAGTCAATGGGAGAAGGGGCCCACAAGAAAAATGCTGTAGCAAAGGCAGTCACACGCAGTCAGTGCCCGAGAACTACCCCTGGCATAGTGACAGAGCTTCACAGCTTTGACTACATATACTCTGCCAGGTCTTCAGTGACCTTGAAACCTCAGATGAGCTCTCTCCTCACTATGGACCTCAGTGACCCCAACACAGATGAGTGCACGAGCCCGGCCAGAGAGGAACAGGATTTGTCAGTGTTCGCTTACTTTGCAGAGTTTTGACACAGAATTATTCAAGTCACTTAAACCAGATTTCATCCTTCCTAATAGTGTTTTTTCCACCCCTTGCATGTGAGACATAGTGTCCCCAGGCCTCACACATGCAAGTATCACAGCTGAAGCCAGTGGCAGTGAACCATGGAGCACATGCTGGCAGTGAGGTGTTCATAATAATCATGTATTTGCCATACTGGATTCATGGAAATCTGTTATTTCTTTTCTCCAGCCAGACTCAGACTCCTTTCCTACATGCCAGCCTGCCTGATCACCAGTCCCAGTTTTACCAGGGTCCCACTGAATCTCAGTCCCCCTTTCAGTTCTTTGCCTTCATCCCTGGCCCCATCTCAGCCTGCCTTTCCCATCAGTTGCTATATCCTGACACAGCCCAGGCCTTTCTCCCTCCCTTTTCCCAGGCTCTGTCCCCTCCTGAGATCCACCAAAGCCCTGCACCCACCTAAAACCTCACCAAAGCCTCCTGGGGCTAAAACCTTGCCCAGAGGGTCTCTGCCTCCTGTCTTCCCCAGTGGACACTCCCAGCACCTGCCCCAGCCCAAGATGCAGCCTTCCAGTCTCTGGATGGTGTTTTTTTAACCTTTTCTTTTTGCTGAGCTTCTCGGGTTTTTTTCCCTTCCCTATTTCACTGAATTTCACTGAATATTTTTAGAGTTGGAAGGGACCAACTCTAGAGATCAACTAGTCCAACTCCCCTGCTGAAGCAGGATTGCCTAGAGCTATTCTTCCCCCTTTTTCTGTCCCCAGTCTCTTTCTCTCCCTTCTTGCTAGCTTTCATTGTCTTCAGACTCAAGTCAAAGAAAGCTGCTTCTGTCTTCCCTGGAAGGGGCACTGGGAGATGGTCTCCCCTTACCATGCCAGAAGCCTGTCTCCACCCTTCTTTAGGAGAGCTGTGGCTTCAAGTAGCCTTAAATACCAGACTATGTATTCAGTCACACAAACTTCCTTTGTTCAGTGTACAAAATCTTATCAACTGCTGTGCATGTCCATTTACAAATTACTCCACCCAGCCCTGAAATTAGTTGCAGTAGAAAATGGAGAAAAACTTTAGCAGTGTAAAATTACATTAACATTTTTTAAACAAAATTGGTTGCTTCCAAAAATTTCATGGTCATCTTGAAAGAGCTTCCTTAAATACGTGTTGCCAAAAAGAAAAATAAATGCATTTTGGATCAGATCACAAGAACCTCTCCATATTTTGGGTGGTTGGTTATAAAATCAAAAACTCCATTAACATTGTGCTGATGAAGTGCACCTTTTAAAGCCATACAGGTGTAATATATGGTTCAGATGCATGGGCAGACATCTTATTTTTAAATATGATCTAATGTGTGAAAGACTGCACCTACATTTTATTCCATGAAGTAGTTAAAATGAAGTCAGTCCAAAATGTAACACTTATGTAGTATGTGTTTATGTATGACTCTCCCCCCAGTATATAGCACATCAAGCCTGCAAAGTCTTTAAAATGGATTTTGAAAATGCAGAAGCCTCAGAAAAGAACTGCAAAAATAATTCCAGGGCTGGAGATAACACTGCACCACAAGGCATTTTAAAAGCTTGCCAGGGAGAAGACTCAGATGTCCCTGGATTACAGTATCTAAAGGCCTCTGGGGGATGCTTTTCCAGGTGGGAGGGGACTGTTTAATCCACCAGAGAAAAGTATGTCAAGAAATAATGGTTGGAAGCTGAGGCTGATCAGGAATTAGTCAGGTGGTTTTAATAGTGAATATATTAACCAGTGGGATAAGTGGCCTTTCTAGAGGTCTTTAAATCAAGACTGGATCCTCTTCTGGAGACGTGATTTAGCCAAACGTATATTATCAGGATCACTATAAGAGTATCAAGGTGAGATACATAGACCTGTGAGTCCCAGTCATTTTAGCAGATTATGTCCTCTCTAAATGTATAACCTTCGTGATTTCTTCTTTGTCAGAATTAAAAAGACTGTAGAAGGATTTAGTTTCCCAGGGTATGTTGAAATGTGGCAAGGATTATGAGATATTCCACATTTTAAACACCGAGCCACGGGATCTCTAATACCTACAGATGGTCTGACCAGCAGCTTTACACCTTGTTCAGCAGCACTGTATCCTGATATCATGCTGAGGGACAAGTATTACACTGTCTCTGACCAGAATATCATTGACTGAATTCCTAATACCATCTATTGCAGCACCAGAGATATTCATAGAACGGTTTGATCCCGCAACCTGCTAGTTATACTGGGCATCTGTCTACGGCGTGAGATCTCGGCAGAGTCAGGGACAAGGTGCAACGGAAGTCACTTTATCCTTTTTTATTATTCCACCCATATTTGAGGAAAAGGAGATATTTCCCTCCTGAATGGAGGGCAGAAGGAAAAGAGGTACTGAGATGGAAAATCCTGGAATGGAGCTGGATTTTTCATCATCACTCACAGCATTCCACCTTCATGCCCCACCCAGACTGTCAGCTACAAACCTCACCGAGCGCATGGATGTGGCACTTCCATATCAACGCTGTCATTAGGTAAGGACAACAGAGGCCACGCCACCCCTCCGCAGCACAGCTCCACAGCAGCCAGCAGAGCCATTTTGATTTGGGCCTCCAGCCCAACATTTGGGAGAAGGGAGCTGGCTGACCTCTCTGAACTGGATACAAAGAGAGACACCCCCACCTCCAGGGGATTTCTGCCCCAAAGAGCCTCTGTTCTAAGAAGTTAATAAAGGTGCTGATAAAGTTCATGAAGTTAAAAAAAAATTATTTCTGTGGTTTATGCTTCCAGTTCTCCCTGATTGTTCCTGATGTGAAATTCATATATATTTACCCACTTTTTTTATTGGACAGGTGAGTTACCACCCAATGTGGTACCCTTTTTTCAGCCATTTTATTTAAGAAATAATGCTCATTGTTTTATTGAAGGGTCATTAACTTCTTTGGAAATACAGTTTTCTCTATGAGATATTCCCTCCTGTGATTCAATAACATGAAAATAAACACCCTGTAATTGTCCAGAGACAAACTGTCTTCTCGAGATGAACTTCCACACCACATCTCATTCAGGCAGTCAAATAGTTTAATACTAAACCAATTAAAAGCAATATACAGCTGCATGAATAGGATATTAATTTCCTCATCAGAAGTGGAAATGAGTGGGTGCTTAGATTCCCACAGGGAAGGCAACTCCACCAACCAGCAGCATAATCTACAGAGGCTGCAGCACCAAATGAGGGATTCACCATGCACAACTGGATCATTATGCTGTGTGGATATTAATGTTACAGCCAAAGCCTCATCCACTCTGTAGTAGCCCCAGGTTATATTGAGAAAATAAAGGAAGGTGATCTCTCCTTTACAAAAAAAAAAAAAAAAAAAAAAAAAAAGAAGCTGACACTTTTCCCTTTGTAGCCTATGAAATTGGTACAAATGTGAAAATGTGAACATTACTGTGCAAAAATCTCTCTCACTTAAATTGTCATTCCAAATCAATTCCAAGTATAAAAAAGCCCTTCTATTGAACAGATCTGTTCAAAACCCTATTTCCTATTGCAGCAAATAGTGAAAAAGAAAATTTCATCCACTTTAAGCAACTTTTTTGATTGAGGATTAGCCACAGAAAAGTGAGACAACTCTATTAGTTATCTCAATGTGCTGGGACGGCACATGATGCTACCCATGCAATGTCAGAAGCAAATTCAGCTGAAATCAGCTGAAAAAAAAATCCTGCTGTTTGACGCAGGACTGGATCATCTATGGATGCAAGATAGAGGGACAGAAACCATTTCCTATCCACCACTCACACCCCTGGTGTGGTGGTCCAGCCAAGAAGAGAAAGATCGAGCAGAATCATTGGCACATTGGCCCTCCAGCAGATACACTAATGAATACTTCCACATATTTAGAGCTAAACTTACTGTAATTAGCATGAGAAATAGATCTACAATGGATAAAGCACAAGGAATGATACAAAAATACAAGGTAACAAAGTGAAGAAGCAATAATACTGATGGAAAACTTTGCCAGGGTTTTATAATTTTAATTGGTTCTTTAAATGCTGCACATTCCAAGCAGCCAAGACTCCTATTTAGAGTGTTGTATATCAAAATTGAGCAGGACACCCAGAGAGAGGCTTTAATTTATTTTTAAGTTGCAATCATCTTGCCCTCATAGAACAATTTGTCATATGTCACCAAATAAATAACACTTCATGGCATTTAAGTTTCTTAAAACCAGTGGCAGCTTTCCCAGGTGTTCCTAGATCTCTGCACATTATTACAGTGGTCTTCGATGTGTTCCAGGGTTCCCAATGAGGTTTTGTGTAATTTTTATATCCATAGAATATGAAATATTAACAACAGACATTGTCAACTTTAGCATGTCAACAATTTATTCTAGCTTTAGACGTTCCAACCAAGTAAGATCAGGCCAGATAAGGAGTTCAGAAGATTTGTCAAGTGGAAAGAGAGAGAGAGATTCTACCCAGCCAAGCTTTCCCAGCCCCACCATGTCCCACTTTCCCCCAGAAATCCCAACAAAACTAAGTTTTGCCAATGGCAGCAGTACATTACATTTTTCCTCATGGATTTAATACTAACCTCAATTTTTGCCTTCAAACACCTTGAACCACCTCCCTCCTCCTGGTGAAAGCTCAGCACTGCAGGGCAAAAGGAGGGGCAAAATGGTTTTAATTTCAATTGTAAACCTATGAAGTCTCTCCTTTGGCTTCTGGATATGAAGATTTGTGTCTTATTTTCTAAGTCCACCAGCTGTTTCTTTCAATACTCAGTCAAGCAAAAAGGATCATTTATATCACTCATACGGCCAGCTAAACAGCTCATCACAAACTTACCGGACATTTTCTGTTCTTAAATTGTCCAGCAGACCACCACAATGTCTGCAGCGTAAAGTAGTCATAATAGCCTCTGTGGAGAATTTTTCTTTCTAGATGATCAGCAAAACATATCTTGCAAGTTTTGATCATGTTCAACTAAAAGCATTTTGGTTTACAGAATAATCAAACAATATGTTTTCTTTCTGTGACTATGAATGTAGTTCATGGCTTTCTTTGCAAGCGCTGCTGTGGATCTGAAAAAAGAAATCTATCACCATTTTCAACAACATTTGCTATGTTTTTCAATTTCCACTAATACCGTTGCCAGCAAACCACTTTAGAAAAACATTTGTATAAACAAGACAGGGAGTAAGTGTGAGCACAGTCGAAGAGAAGTTCCTTAAAAATGTGAATGACTATTCACCTTGTTCCCTTGTAGTTTCCAGGCTCCAATCAGTTTAGAACTGTTGTAAGTACTATCCTGAAAGCAGCTTGCTGGCTAGAGATGGATGTCGATTCAAATTAGTGCAGTTTCACATTGTCATCTTATTATATTATCTGGTGAAATCTCACTCATCACAATGAGGAAGGAAAGGAGAGAAAATCTAAAGCAGATAGAAGCATTCTTAAAGGGTTTATCAGTAGGGATTTAACCTAACTTCTTCCCCCAACATACACACAGCTCTTGTAGGCTCATTTTCCCTCTATGTTTCCACTGCATAGTACAAATCCAGTCCCATCAAAAACCAACATCTTAATGCAGAAGCCTCTGGAAGTGCCACATGTTTTTTATGTCTCTCCACCATCCTGCAATAGTCCACATTGTCAGTATCTGCCTGTCATTGAAAATACACCGAGCATCATTTCCCACAACAAAACTATGGAGACAGACAGGGTCTTGCTCAACTATCTTAATTAATGAAAAGCTATTAGTTGGATTGCAGGTTGGTAATTGTTCTAGCCCTGCAGTAAATGCCATTAAAATCATTTTTACAGAACTGTTCTAATAACCAGCTATTCTTGTACTGCAATTGCTTTTAAATCTCATGAGGCTAATATGTAATATATGACTGTTCCAGTTCACAGCTCTCAGCACTCAGAGGACATATATCAGGCTTCGAGTTGTTAATTTGTTATGGTAATCAATACCTTATTCTTTTTAACCACAGAGACAAACTCATTTGCTCTTTTCAGTTTGATATTGGATTATGGATGATTTACATCCATAACTACTGTAAATGCCACATGACACTTAACAGCATCAGCTAGGGATTTATAACTTTCTTTTCAGTGCGTTTTCAACAGAATTTGTTTGCAAGTTGCCAGATGACAGAGGTGGAGCATCAGCAGTATTTGAGCAACATTGAGCAATCATCAGTTTGGCACCATTGTTCAAAGAGAATAACATAGATGATGATATATTCATAAATACTGACTTTTTTTTTACAAAAAAAAAAAAAAAGCTGATACTAAATCAGTCAGTCATTTACATTCTACCAGCTAGCATCCATGCATGCTACAAGAGCAACAAGCAGCTGTTTGGAGCTTAGCAGCCGTATTACATCTATCAACACCTTTCTTTTGTGCAGGAACATAAGTAAATCTGATAAACAGGTCTGCTATATTTGTGTCAACTATAAACAGTCTTTTCAGAGTATAATTTCTTGAAGGATTTCCTTGGTGTTATCCTCAGTTATAAATTATATGTAATTCAAAGCATAATCCAGAAGGAAAAGAGGATCTGGAAATTTCAGTGTTCTTCTCCCTGTGGTTGTACTTCTCTCACATCATCTCTTAGGTCCTCCTTAGGCCACCAGATCAATGCTTTGCATGTTTAAAGACCATCCTGAAGACAGACATGATGGCACATGAATATAGATTTGTTCACAGGATTGGGTTTTGATGATATTTCAGGTATATTAATTTTTTAATATTTTAAAAGGTTAGAATGACATTTCTCCCTTCAATTATTTCCTTGAGTTTGTCTGTCATTCCTTGGAAACTTAATTCCTTCTTGTGATTCCTCTTTTATATATAGTTTTTAATTGCTTTTTATTTCCTCAGCACGACAGTTTTCCCCACCCATTTCTTTTAAATGATAGTTTGTTACCAAGTGCCGTGGTCACACTTCAATATTTCATCTGGGTGACACTAAGCTGAAGTGGCTTAGTTTATAGGCCATGAAATTTTGATGAGTCTTAGTTAATTTTGCATGAAGATCAAGAAGCCAGGGCAGCAAAAGTCATTCATGGAAAGTGGCTTCTCTGTGGAAGAACACTTGTAAGATGAACTTGTTCCTTGACTGAAACTCTTTCTAATTACATTAACCATATTCTCCCTCCAAGCTCCCACCATTACTAAGATTTTTATTTCATTTCCTGAGGCCCATGTGCTTTCCGACTGATGGATCCTCTATTATGACTGTATCTAACTCCAGCATATTTCAGCTGGATATCTTTAACTAGACCATAGATATTTGCTAATAGTCCAAAAGAGAGTGCTTTGGCATAAGATCAGTCAGTACTTGTCTAATGTAAATGGCCCTCATAAAGCACTGATTCAGTCATTTATTTCAAAAATTCTCATTGCTGTTTTGTTTGTGATAAGTATGTACTCAGAGCATTTCCAGAACAACTTGACATGGACCAAAATATAAAAGCATTTGCAAGAGTTCAATCAGCCTACACTTGGAACATGAAAAACCTCAAGGGAGCCTTGAGACTTTGCCTTATGCCTTAAGTGAGCTCTGAGCCCTGTCAGAGAACAGCAAGAGCTTTCTACAGTAAGACCTATAGACCACTGACACTTCAAACGTTCAAGCCTGGCCTTCAAACATGAGCTGAAATGTCCCTTATTTCATCTGTTAAGTTGGAAAAAAAGAGAGAGAGGCCTCCACTACAAGCACCAATACTCAAATCACATTCAGCATCAAATCACTGCATTGAATGATGTCTTAAAGTTATCTGGAAGGGAGGTCTCTCTAAGCAGAATCAATAGAAAAAGTTGCTACCAACTCTTATCACTAAACAGAGCTAGCCGGATTTAAAGAAATATGATTCATAAATGTATTTTCACACTTAGCCCTTGAGTTCAGCTAGCTACTATTTCTAGGTCTTGCTAAACAGTACCCTTCTCAAATCCAGTAGAATTTCAAAGCCCTTTGCAGCTTACTCCTTCCCTAATACCTCTGCATCAGTAATTGTGTCTTATTACCAGACAGTCCAAGAGGGTAGTTTTATTTTCCACTTAGATTTTCAAGTAAGTGCCTTCCATGCTTTCCCTTGCTGCTAGGAAAAAAACCAACAAAAGATATCACTCCTTGAAGGTATCTCTTGCTACAAAATATTTCAATAGTTGAGCTCTTGGTGTGCTGAGATCACTGCACCATGCTGAGCTACTTTGCCTCCCTGTTTCCCTGTGCTCCTGTATATAGAATCACAGAATCATAGAATGCTTCAAGTTGGAAGGGACCTTAAAGATCACCTACTTCCAACCCCCCTGCCATGGGTTGGGACACTTCCAATAGACCAGGTTGCTCAAAGCCCCATCCAGCCTGGCCTTGAACACCTCCAGGGATGGGGCAGCCACAACTTCTCTGGGCAACCTGTTCCAGTGCCTCACCACCCTCACAGGAAATAATTTCTTCCTTGTATCTAATCTAGATCTCCCCTCTTTCAGTTTACAACCATTACCCCTCAGCCTATTGCTACACTCCCTGATAAAGAGTCGCTCCCCATTCTCCCCAGACCCTTCTCTTCTCCAGGCTGAACTACACCAACCCTCTCAACCTGTCTTCATAGGAGAGGTGCTCCATCCCTCTGATCATCTTCATGGCCCTCCTCTGGACCTGTTCCAACAGCTACATGTCCTTTCTGTGTTAAAAGCTCCAAAGCTAGATGGAGTACTCCAGGTGAGTTCTCACTATAGTGGAATAGAGGGGCAGAATTGCCTCCTAAAACCTGCTGGCCACACTTCTTTGGATACATCCCAGGATGTGGTTGGCTTTCTGGGCTGCAAGCACACATTGCCAGCTTGTGTTGAGCTTCTCATGAACCAACATCCCCAAGTCTTTCTCCTCAGGGCTGCTCTCAATCTGTTCTCTGTCCGGCCTGTATTTGTGCTTGGGATTGCCCTGACTCATGTGCAGGACCTTGCACTTGGCTTGGTTGAACTTCATGAGTTTTGCACAAGCCCACCTCTCCTGTCCAGGTCCCTCTGGATGGCAAACCTTCCCTCCAGTGTGTTGACAGCACCACACAGCTTGGTGTCATCGGCAAACTTGCTGAGGGTGGACTCAGTCCCACTGTCTGTGTCTCCAACAGAGATGTTAAACAGCACTGGTCACAGTACTGACCCCTGTAGAACACCACTCATCCCTGGCTTCCACTTGGACACTAAGCCATTGACAGCAACCCTTTGAGTGTAGCCATCCAGCCAGTTCTTTACCCTTATATGTCGTCAGCATCAGTTGTCTCCCATCTTAGCCTTGGATTGTAAACTCCTTCTTTCAATTGCAAGCTCCTTCTTACAAATTTGTTCAATGCCTAGGCAAGTGGGTCTTGGCCTATGACTAAGTGTCAATAGTAGCATCAGTAACTAAAATTCTAGGGTTTTCAGAGGCTTCACTACAAATTAATATTTAACTAAAAATTCATACAGACAATTCAGTATTCACAACAGAAAAACTATGCTTAGGGAAAAGAGTAAACACACCAACACAATCTTATTCTGAAGGGCAGATCTTCGGATTACATAGAATAGCATAAAAACGTTAGTTTATGTAGAGTTATGACAATTGATACCAAGGGTGGATCTGTCAGTCTTTGAGTAAAACTTACACAATGCATAGGTCTTTTTCATAAGGATTTATTGAGCTCAATATGTTGCTGATAGTTTTCACAGAGCTTTCATTTCACAGCTTTTAAACCAGCATGATCTCAGTAATCCCAAGAAAGAAATAAAATATTGTCACATGACGTAAGCACCCAGTGCAATTTTTTAAAATGAAGCATTCCTAAACAACTTCACAAGTTGAAGTTACTCATCCCAACTAATCCAAGAGGAAATGCAGATGTCAAGTCTGTTCTGAACAAATCTGAGCAGTACTCGCGTAAGTCTACCACCCACATCCTGCTTAGTCAAATCTTCTAAGCTTTCTTCAACACTAACGATAGTGTTGTCCAATTTTTTGGAAGATTACTGATGTATGGCTAAATATAATAAAGACAGCCTCCAAAAAAAAAAAGACAACAGTTGTGAATCCATGTATCAGCAAGGAGATTTGCAACTACCTCTGGCTGTGTCTAGAAATACCACACAGTCTAACAGAAAAAGGATGGCTACAAACTACATCAACAGGAAGACGAGAAAACTTCTGTTTTTTCTATGTCCTTTACTGCTTCTAGGAATTTATTGACAACCCTAATTATTTGATTAACTCCTACCCATTGCAGAGTACCATACAGAACCATCGCAAGGCCAGAAAAGGTGAGAAATACATCTGCTGGCCAAAGCACAGAGAATTTTGCCTTCTTTAACAGCTCTCAAATACATGGGAATGGCAAATTTAAAAAATCATGTCAAAAAAAAACCCCACTTTCTTCAGATTATTTTTTGTGAGGTTGCAAGGAAGCAATGGAGTAACTGAAGCAGAGAATTATCTACCCATAGCAGAACCATCAGGAGCCCAGTATGGATTTGTGGTTCATCGTATTTAATGTTGTTGAGTGGTCCAAATGAATTAGTATTGATTTTTCTATATATTTTTCCCTCGCCAAGGTGTAATCACTTATTAATAATACCAGAATTGCTATTCTAATAGATATTGAGTCTCCAGGGTTTTTTTAATTATTATTTTTTATTATTATTATTTTTTACTTTTCATATGTGTCTCTCTTTAACATATTATCAGGGTCAAAATTCTGAGAGCATGTTTGTACTAAAACTTACTTAATACTTTCTGCAGTGAGGAATTATATCCATACGTACCTAATCAAATAACCTGTCTCTCCACCTTTTCCAAATCATGGCTTCATTAGTCAGTGTGTAGGATCATTTCTGACATATAAGTAACACCTAATTTGTACAGAATTGTCTACATGGCACATCAGACTCTGTTTCTACCAGCATCCATTTTTTGACCTCTGAGGAACATACTATCTTTCCAGCACATTCCATACAACACTAATTCTTTTAAACTAGTTATCTGTTAAGAAAAATATTACTACTATTGCAGAGATCTTGCAAAGTCTCATTACAGTCAGGCAAAATGCAAAGCTTGTGCATTGACACCAGCTGTCAGCTCAGCACTTAGTGAAAATGTTAAGAGACAGAGCCAACGATGAATTTGAAAGCGTAATCTCATATATATCATGATGAATCACATCTTGAAACTTCTTACCTTAACTACTATGGAAGGGTGATTGTGAGTGAGTTGTAAGCGAGATGTCTCTCCCATTTTGGAAAGTAACTGCATAGTATGTGGCAGATTTATCTGCTGGAAGAGTCAAAATTTACTAGCAGCTCTTAAAGATGGTGTGAACATACATTAATTAGTAAAGCTACAGTGGTATCATTGGTAAATTTCTGTTTACAGAACTAGAGATATAGAGTACTGCAGGGTGCCATATAGACATAGGCAAGATAATCAGATAAAAGTTCTACTGGTGATGAGGATTTCTGGTATTTTTGCTTCCTAAAAGGTCCAGAGTGAAATCCCAAAGATACCTTTTTGGCCATTAATTTCTATAGTGCTGGGATAATGCTGTAAAGGTACTATGATCCAGCATCGTCATAAAGCATAAGACTTACATGCAAGCTCCATATATAGGCATGCATATATATAATTGTGACACTTTAGATTTGAATAAAATATATGCTCTAAAATTACCATCACTGGAGAGAGGTGGTTGTTCCACATCCCATACCCCTTGCATCTGTGTTATATCTAGTATTCATAAAAAGTTAGTGTATTGGGGTTGTGTGGCAAGGTTTTCTTATCAGGGGGGCTATAGGAGTGGCTTCTGCGCGAAGCTGCCAGAAGCTTCCCCCATGTCCAATACAGCACATACCAGCTGGCTCCAAGACCAATTGTCCACTCATCAAGCACATCAGCAATGGTAGTAGTGCCTCTGTGGTAAAGTTTTTAGGGGGGGGGGGGGGGGTGGGGGTGGGGGGGGGTGGAAAGAACTTGCACAAAAGTAACCAGGTGAAACATCTATTTAGAAACCAAGATCAGCGAAGACAGAGAGGATGGAGGTGCTCCAGGTGCTGGAGCAGAGATTCCCCTGCAGCATGTGTATGAAGACCATGATGAGGCAGGCTGTCCCCCTGCAGCCCACAGAGGTCCACAGTGGATCAGACATCCACCTGCAGCCTGTGAGGACCCCACAGCAGAGCAGGTGGATGCCCAAAGGAGGCTGTGCTTTGGGAAGCTTGTGCTACAACAGGCTCCTGACAGGACCTATGGAGAGAGGAGCCCACACTGGTGCAGGTTTTCTGTCAAGATTTGTTGACCTCATGGGGGACCCATAAGGGCTGCACGCCATGGAAGGGACCCACACTGGAGCAGTTCATGGAGAACTGTCTCCCGTGGGTGGAACCTCATGCTTGAGAAGAGGAAAAGTATGAAAAGTCCTCCCAATGAGGAGGAAGGAGAAGCAGAAAGTGAGCATAAACGGTGTTCCTATCCCCCTGCACCTCTCGGGGTGGGGGAAAGAGGGTCTGAAGTGCATCTATACCAATGCACACAGTATAAGCAACAAACAGGGGGAGCTTGAAGCCATGATGCACCAGGAAAACTATGATCTAGTTGCCATCACAGAAATGTGGTGGGAGGACTTGAATAACTGGAGTGCTGTGATTGACGGCTACCAACTTTTCAGAAGGGAACAGAAGTTGGAACATAGGAGGTTCCACTCAAATATGAGAAAAAACTTCTTCACGGTGAGGGTAATGGAGCCCTGGAGCAGGCTGCCCAGGGAGGTTGTGGAGTCCCCTTTGGAGATTTTCAAGACCCTTCTGGATGCAGTCCTGAGTAGCATGCTCGAACATGCTCTAGGCAATCCTGCTTCAGCAGGGGAGTTGGACTAGATGATGTCGGCAGTCACTTCCAACTCTTAAAAAAAATATTCTGTGAAATTCAGAGGTAGAGAAATCAGGAGTCAAGTTGAGCCCTGGAAAAAGGGAAGGGTGGAGGGAAAGTGTTTAAAGATTTAGTTTTTATTTCTCATTACCCTTCTCTGATTGAATTGGTAAGAAATTAAATTAATTTTCCGCAAGTCAAGTCTGTTTTGCCCCTGATGGAATTGTTGAGTGATCTTCCTCTCCTTATTTCAACCCATGAGCCTTTCATTATCCTTTTTCTCCCCCTGCTCAGCTGAGGAGGGGATAGAGTGGCTTTGCAGGCAACTGGTGTCCAGCCAGGGTCAACCCATCACAGTTAGCAAAAAAAAAAAAGTAATCTAAATTTTTTTTCAAAAAAACCCCTTTATGACAAGATGTATGAAAAATGTTACATCATAGATGCATAGCCACATTGCAATTGAGGAAGAAGAAAGTATGAAAAAATTCTCTACATATCTTAAATGCAGAATAGATTAAGCTAAAAGGTAGATCAGAATTAAAAGAAATAGAGCGTGGATGAGAATTAGAAGGAATTTTGGAAATTATTTGCCCCCTCACCTGGATCCAGCAGCAGAGGCAACGAACAACTTTGCCTGCAGTGCAAAGGGGAAGAGGCACAGAGAAAGCCCATCTCAGGTGCACTTCTGAAACAGGGCTCAGGGACAGAAACCCTTGGGACAGAAACCACAGTCCCTTTGGCTTCTGCAAAGAATCCCCTGTGACAGATGGAGCAATCTGTAGCTATGAAGAGTACTTGAAATTTGTGGTTGGTTTTTTTTTCATATTTCTGTATTGTAACTTTGTTGCCAGTAAATAACCAAGAACGTAGCCCTTTGCTTTACTAATTTTTCTATGAAAGCACGTCTAGTGTTCAAAGTCACTCTGGTGATTCTAAAAAGAAAAACTGGGTGTTTTTACTTCCATGGAGATAACACACCTAAGCAAAGCAATCTTCCTGATAAGTAGAAGCCAAGACAACTTCAGGACTTCCAAGAGCTGGTCTGTTTCCAACCACCTTCCCTTTGCAACTTGATATTGTGAAGAAGCTGGATGGAAGGAGCAATCCCACCTTGCAAAAAAGCAGGTGCTGAAAAGACAAGGCATGCTTTCAAGAAATTCTATATCATCGCTAAGTGTTATAACTATCTCCTGGTAGTTCTGTGGGTGAGAGGCATCCTGTCCTTATTATATCTTAATCCATATCTTTTCAAATCTTTTTAACCTCATGTCAACAAGCACCTTTCCCTTGGTCTCCCTCTCTTTGGGTGGAATTGCAAGAGTCTGTATTCCCACCTCTGCTTTCTTACCCCTTTCTGAGGAGGTGAGCCAGGCGACAGGGTCGGATGCCTCCAGGTGCACAGCTCTATGCAGCAGCAAAAAAGCAGTATGGTTTGTTCTCCATCACAATTCAGAACAATTCTATGAATAGTTTGTACCTGACTTATTAATAATGTATTTATGAGATACTGAGATAGAAATCCTTAAAATCTACCAGAAAAGAAAAAAAAAAAAAGAAAAAAAGAAAACCTAACCACACAAGCAGGGGCACTAAAGGTAGTAACAATTCACCCTGTTAAACATTGAGTGTCTACAACTTGCCCCCTTCCCTCCAAGTTCAGGACAATCAGCGTTCTGCCCACTCAGGTTCTGAAAGACTTGGTTATTCCTGTTTGGTTGGGAAATTCAGGTTCTAGGCACAGCAGAAGTTTATTGCACAAGGACAAAGACTGACTTGTGTGGGAAATCAAATTTTCTTTCAGTTTGATTTAATGTACAAGTTGGAGCTCCAAGACCTTCAACCCCTGCAGACATAAGCAAATTAGGCTCTTACTGCAAGGTGCAATTCTGCAGTTGTCATTTTTTCCTTTCCCTAAATAAACACCAAATGACAGGCACATTTAGAATAAAAGGGGAAAAAGCCTGCTGTAATTTCAATCTGAACAGCTCAGACAATCCTCCCTGTGGGGGAGAAAGGATGAGGGCAAGAACAAACTTTCAGTAACAAGTGTTAGTTCAGTGTTAGTAAACAGACTACATTCAACATACTTCTGGAAAACACTCTATTACATCCTGACACCAGGAAATGGAAGGGAAGGGATCATTTCCTGTTGAGAAAGCAGATAATTATTTTCCTTTCCAAAGTTTTAGATGATTAAGATTATCTGAGACTTGGGAAAGTCTATTAGAAAGCTCACTGAAGTTTAAAAATATGAGATGAGTAATTTCTCTCAGCTGCATGTATTTGAAAGATCTTCTTTGGGCTCTCAGACAAATCTGAGGTCATGTTCATTTAGGAATATTAATTACATAGTGCATCTAATAGCCATATTATAAAACTATATTCAAAATGGTGAGAATCTCCGTTCAATATTAAGGGTTAAATTTACAGTCTTCCCAACTGAAAGATAACCATGAGGCTTAAACAGGAATATCAATATAATATTAAGGGTTTCTAATTAGAAAGAAGAATTATTTTTAAAAAACTGATTAACAGTTGTTAAATGAACTGTTAAATTAACTAATAAAATTACAAAACTTAGCATAACTTTAAGATTTCTGATTTCAATGCTTTTTTCCATGGCCAAACCAATTCTTTCTACTTTGCCTCATCCATCTGTGCCCCTGCTGGGAAATGTCATTAATGTTTCAGACCCCACTGAGTAGCAATAGTGCTACTTGCTGAACGGAGATAATTGAAACAGGGACAGGTATTTCTAAAAGTGTTTTCAGAATTCCTTAGAGACACACATACGAATCTGGTAAATATTATTTAGCTTCCTACAAAAACTGCTGCAGTAGGAGGGGAGATACCAGTGCTGCTGATGCTGCTGCTGTATAACAGACTACTTTATTCTGTTTTCTACCAGGTTTCCAAGGTTTAGTCAAAGGCCAAAGCTTCTCCTGTTTGTACCTTGAAAGACACTCAACCTCCTGAAAAAGGAAAAAAAAATATGAAAAAGAAACAGATATTATTTATTCAGCTGATTTCTCTTTCCAAAGAGAGTGTTCTTGATCCTTCTGATGTGTACAAGCTCTCTGGTGTAACAAACTCCTGGACAGCATCTCAGCAGTAACTCAGTAACCGACCTCTGAAAGACAGTGATGTGGGAGAGTGCTGACATCCAGTACCAGAGCAGCTGGCACGGTCGGGCTCACCATCCCTTTGCCCCTGCAAGTTGATCACAGAGCCTCACCTCACCGTGGCAAGTGAACCCCAACTCCTTCCAGGTAAGATACAGTGTGATTTTAGAACATTTGGGTTGCTTTCGGTTAACTGCCCATGCAAACAGGCTTCCCCTGTGGCAAAGCTGGGATACACCTCTGTGTCCAAAAGACGTAAATGTAGTTATTTCACAAGGGTAAAGGGACACCTACTGTTTATGACACAGGATCCTGCTCACATGTCAATACCAGAAAGGTAATGGGAAGCCTACTGAAAAGCAGAGTGCAAATGGAAGTGGTCTAAGGAGAGGTGAGTATTTTCTATCAAGCATCTATTTAGATAGTCAGCACTTGTCATCCTCACGGGAAAAGCAGGTGTAGGAACCATGCAGTTTTCCAGAAATGGAAGGAAGCCCCTATGTACACTGTAGTGTATATACTTTTTGGGAGCCTGCTCCTGTGAACAGCCAGCATGCCCAGCTGTGGCCAGGACTTTATGGCAGACCCTCTTCAACAGAAGGCCACATTTGAGGAACATAAATGCAGCAATAGGTGCGGCCAAGCTTCCATTTGTCTGAGCCCTAGCTCCATCTCCCTTGTTTATCAGAGGCTATATTCCTATTTTGCAGATATACAGTAGCATCCTGTCACGGAAGGAGTGATTAACTTCACTAGTTAGAATGAAGTAGTGAAATATTTATTAAGGTGAAACAGTGATTTAACAAAATCCATAGTAAGTGTGATAAAACCAGTAGTAAATGCAATAGTGTTTTACAAGATTCGATGTCAGGGTACACTCTATTATTTACCACACAGAGGACAGGGTCAAACAAACTGTCAGTGAGAGTTGTCACCTCCTGTTGAGTCAAGAGGTTCAGAAAGGACCCCCTTTCTTTCTAAACTCCTCAGAGAGGAGTCTGGGTGTGGATGGATCCAGTCCTAGTCCCAGACTTGGTCAAGAGTTTATGTCTAAAGGATTACACATGCACAATCAACCCTTTATATTACTTAGCTAAGATTTCAAAAATTAGCATGCTATTAGTCAGTTATGAGAATCTGTTGAGGCAAGGAATCTCTCAACCTCAAGGAGTAGAACCTTAAGTGAGCGTCCTCACAAAAGGGGAGGTCCTAGCCCACTGCCATACAGGAGAGCTCAAAGGGCTCTGGGGCTGTCCACTATTTATACAGTAAGATAATTGACCTACAGTCATATATTCTCATGAGATCAAAATTTCTAGGTCCCCACTCCAGACAGTATTTTGACTATGCTGCCAGCCATCTCCCAAAGTCCAGGTGCAAGTCATCACAGCTGCTGTTGTGATGGCCATGGTGCCCAAGGCCCAAGCAGGATCAGGGAGGGCAAAACAGGGAGAGCACACAGCCCCACACCCTCAGTCTGTGAGGCATCATAAGCTGCAAATGACTCGCACACACACATGCACTCCAACCATGTAGTACAGCAAGGCACAAAAAATTTTTAATTGACTGAAGCAGATGTTGACTAAAGGGGTGAGCAAGTCTGCACTACACCATGGAGGGGCTAGGGAATGGTGCTGCCTAACTGCCTCGTGACAGCACTGGTTTGCAGAGAGGTTTGCAGAGAAAGCCCCAGCAGAAAGGATGGTTTTTTACACTGCAGGTGGTTTCCAAATGACTAACTCCAACACTGGAAACAGCTCGGGCGCAGCAGCACAGAGCTGTGAAGCCCGGTTTGTCCTGCTTCACAGCAGCTTCCTGAGTAAACAAGCTCTTTCTTTCACACATCTTTTTACTCTTTCCAAATCCCATCACATTGCAATGCAAAGAAGACTGAGTTCTGGATATTTATTTTTACTAAAGCTGTTCTCATTTCTCCTTAGGTATTTCCACTGAAAATATCCCAGCCATGCGTAGTGACAGCATCTGAAATGTGATAAGACATCAGAGACATGAAAGAGATGAGCACTTAGCCTACTTGGAGGGGGTGGCGAGGGTGTCTTTTTTTCTCTCTTCCCTGACATCATGTTGCTGGGTGAAGTGAGAAGCTTTCTGGGCCCATGGGGGTCCCAGCTTTCAAAAGCCAGAACTGCAGGCTCTTCTTGCAGCCTTGGGTTGTTGAGGCTGGGGCACCCACCAAGGGCTCAGGTTGGGGCTGTGCACCCACAAATACCAGCCAGGGCACCTTCAGACCTCTGAAAAACATCGCCAGCCCCAGCACATGGAATGGAGGCATGAAGGCAGAGACTAACGATCACTTCCAAGTCTTCCAGTTCCTCTCCTTCTACCACAGGCTTGAAATGCCACCACTCCTGCCAGTAATCAGCCCCTGCTCAAGTGGTGCAGGGTCAAGTGGCTGGAAGGATATCAAAGAGGGAAGGGAAATGTCTTCAGCTGGTCACTGGAGATTGGTTGATATCAGATCCTTTAAACTAAATTGGGAATCTTGGAGAAGTCAAAGAATTGCAGTACTTAATTTGTCCAAAGAAGCAACGTACAGCACTTGGAATACACAAACCTATAGAAATGCTTCACTGGATTTCACTTGGATTTAACCCACAGCTGACACTACTGTGACTGATTCCACTCCTTTGTCCCCTCCCCCTTTCATACCCTCAAATGCAGCTAATTTTAGCAAGAAAGTTATGCTCCTTAGACACAGAAAGGCTCTCTGAAGTTTTTTTAATGATTAAGCCACTCATGCACTGTGTCACAGTTAGTCCCAGAGAAAATCACACGGGTCTGCAAACCTAAATATGATATGACATGATATGCTCCTGGGTTTCCACTTAAAGTGAACGGCTGTATCCCACAGCTGAAACACAGTATTAGTTTCAGTTGGCTGCATCACCCTCGACAGCCTGATGTTTACTTTACAACCTCGATGTGATCTAAGCTCACTTAACGTAAACACAGAAGACAAGGCAGCAAACGGGACAACTGCATTTCCACAATGACTCATCATGTGAACCACATTTTAAAAGAATCACCCTGCTGTTATAGCAGCTTTAGTAATGGTATGGAGCTAAGCAAAAAATAGTGTAGTTGCCTATTGGGGGGGGAGCCTAGAAAGAACTAGTTAAATCTTCACTCAAAATAGATGTGCATTATCTCCACTTTTGTGCCCTTTTCTTTGACTCTACCAGTAATCTTTAAGCAAATCTAAGAAGTGTCTAGAACCAAAAAAAAAAAAAAAAAAATCAAATCATAAAATACCATAGGGCTTTACTATGTCTTTGAACTGCAGTTTCTAAAGAGAGGCCAAGGGGGTATGCTTTACCAAAATTTCAGATTGCAGCATTTTTTGGTCCAAAATGGCATTATTTTTAAATTGATATGACATAAAATATGTGCATTTTGATTTGCATTCCCATGCTATATTTTAAAATGAAACATTTCCAATTGTATTTGAAAAGTTCATTATACACTTTCATTCCCACATAGCCACCCCTGTGATAAGTTATTCCTAGGCAAAAAGTAAACAGAATAGAAAATTTCACTATGATATTACAATAAACTATCAGGACCAGTACATATGATTTGAGTACCACTATTAGCAGGTCACAAAATAGTGAAAATGATCAAAATAAGTACAAGTGAAAGTACAAAACAGAAAAACACATTTCTGGGCTTTGAAATTAAAATTTTAGAAAATTTGTGCCACCCGAATTTTTTTGAAAGGTGACCTTTTGAAAACCCTGGATTTTGTTCTGAAACCAAACAAAAATTAATTTCAAAATATGCACATTTTTAGAGTGGATAACAAGGCGTTTTCCCTGATAGCAGTAGGTTCTTCTACATTGTCAGTGTAAATTGAAGTGAGATCCAGAGAGCTTGAGGTTTCAAAGGCCAATAGGAGAAAGTCAAGTTTTGATCAAGATGACTTCTCCAACTTAAAGGGAAATTCTGAGACTTTTCACCTGACTTTAGACACTGTCAAATGACAAAGGCAGGGAAATCTATTTTCTCTTTTTCGGTGACATAATTTGCACTTGTCTTGCAAAACTAGGCTTAAATGGCTTTGCATCTTATGAGAGGAATTGCCTACACGGAGAAGCAAAAAAAATTATCTATAGGCAGAAGAATCTCAGAGAGCAGAAATAAAGGGAATAGGCTAGAGATTTCCATTGTGTCCACAGAGGAATTGGAAAGAGCATCAAAGAGCACGTAGAACTTTTTGAAATACGTTTGAATATTGTCTTTGAAATGGGAAGAATGGGAAGGCATGAAAAGCAAAACTAGAACTCCTGATGTGCACCACTCTGTTCAATGTCCATGTGGGTAGCACATCATGGTCACGAACCTTTCAAGCCCTAGTGCCTGCCACCCAACTATGAGAAGACACCAGAGTAACTCATCCTGTTTTTAATGGCTCATGACAGGGAGCAGCAGCTGAGTCACTCTCCAGGTTGGGCCAGTTACTTGAGGTTTTCCCCCTCCTCCTCCAGTATGGCTGTAAGTGCCTCAGGGGGAGCGGATCTCCTGCCTTCAGATGTTATCAAGAAGAACTAGAGAGCTGACTGATTGGAATAAAAAGAGGAGAAAGTAAAAATACTGGTGTCTTCTATTTACCAGCTGTGTCCACTACTATCTATGTTCCCTTACACCTTGCCCTTTTCAGCCTTTTATCTTTCTTTATCTTTATGAAGTTGAGAATCTCTCTGAACTGTTTCCCCAGAGTTGATTTGAAGAACAAATGGTGCGACCTGACCAGAGTAAACCTTGCTCAGCTGCAAGACTCACAGTAAGATTTCACAAGGTGGCTCTTCCCTCACACATAAAAGCAGCAGAAAATGTCTTTTTCTTTCTTTTTTATAAGCCAGTATAGGAAGCCAAATGAATTCACCAACAGGCCAGCTGAAAGCCAGGGCCTGGGCAGGTGAAGCAGAAAGGCTGCTTGTTTGAGAAAGGAAAGGACAAAAGAGGTCCTATATCTTTTGCCACTTGCAAACCTTTTCTCAAGATCAAGTATCTGATCAAACTTCACTCTGAAGAAGATCGCCAAAATACAGACTATGGGCATTCCTGCCCATAGAATCTTTGCTTCTCTTTAGATACCACCACAAAGAAAGGGCTTTACCTGCCTTCATCATCTGGGCTTGGCTTCTTCATGGGTAGAGCAGGAGCAAGAAGTCACCTGTGGTGCAGGCACCGTATGAACTGTGACAGCCCTGACCAGCAGGCTTTTCCAGCACCATTCATTCTTGCCATTCACACTAGCACCAAGACTAGGAACTAAACGGGCTGCAGCACAAGGTTAATGACAAGAATCGCACATGTTGACACACAAGCAAGGGCCAGCCATAATTTGGTTTGCATTGATAAGTGGTTTATAGGGAGAAGAAACTCTAAAACACAGAAAACAAGAAACTGAAATGAGGCGTGGCTCAAAGTTGTTTTGTTTTAGCTCAAATGACACATACACAGTTTTTGAACCATAGCATTTATGTGCCTTCTTAGTGATTAATATTTAAAAAGATTGTTTGGCACTGGACATTCAGTACATGTCTTGCAAGGACTTGGCACAGAGAAGAGGTAAGTAATCAGAAATGTGCCAAAGACTTGTCAAGGAAAAACTTATGCTCAATACTAATCAAGCTCAACTCTGTGCCAGTCCTCCCACTCATCCTTTCATAGGAGAGCTAAGTCTTTCAACATGAGTCTGCCCATGCTGCTTCAGAGACAACCAACACCTTTCACAGTCAGCTGACAAAAAAAATTAAAGTTTGGGAGGCTGAAAAGAGCAAAAAAAAATACAACTCACCTTCTGCTCTCCTGCAAGGATTGCTGCTGGGCGCAGAGTCCTGTCAGTTCTGCTCAGGGGACTTCCAAGGGTAAAAGACAAAATTTGCAAGTCTGAGGCACTAAGAGATTAATTTCAGTGTGCCCTCCACCTGGCATGTTTTGGTCCCCAGTGCCGATGCCGCTGCAGCTCGACAGCAGCCACCATCTTTCTCTACTGTGGACAAAGGCACGCTTGAGGCTGCAGCAGGGACACCGAACGCGTTAGTGCCGTCCCTGCGGGCATGAGAGATGCAGCTGCAGAGCAAAGTCATCTCTTCCTTTGGCACCTCTTGCATGTGGCGTGCTAAGGGGCTCCCCCAAGATACCACCCACACCCCACAGCAGTGTGGGGCAGGGACTCATGGGTGGGTTTTGTCTGGTTTGCCAATCTGTGCTTTCCTACTTGTTTTAGAGGAAAGCCTCGCATGGGACGGCCACAGCCATCACCTCCCAGAGTCAAGGTCCTCCCTGCTCGCTGGCTGAGCTTACAGACATCCCTCCTGTGCCCAGCGCTCACGAATTACTCTCATCACCTCCCTTAATAGGGGAGAAATCAAGCAGCTGCCTACTGTAAAAATATTTCCTCTTCTCTTCCACCTTTTCTCCCAGGGTCTGAGGGTGCGATGCCAATATTAATGAGCACAGCTCATGAAATCTCTGCAGAGCCTGACTCCAGGATGGAGACAGGGAGGTTAATTAGCTTCCCAGAGGGCACGGGAAGTCCTTGTTGGAGCCACTGCTGCTGTTAGTACCCCCATCATCTCTTTTCACGGCAACAATCATTTTCTGGATTTAAAGCAGGGAGGGCTCTTCACACCACCCCATTTTTTGCACCTAAATTAGAAGACTAGTCTCCCAAAGTGCCTAAATTAAGTGCATCGAATCATCTCTAGAGTAATATCTCTATCTCCAGTGAGTTTAGGGAGACATGAGAGATTCAAGTCCCTCTCTGAATACAGGTGATTACAGTTAGCTGTTGTGTACCCCTGTTTCCTGTATGGTTCATGTATCCAGCTTTCGTTTAAGCTTAAAACCAGAATGCATCCATAATCTTCTGAGGATCAAGACCAGTTTACCCATATACAATTGCATGTGCAGAGTTAAGTTTCACTGACTTCAGGAACATGGTCTAAAAATATTTTTAAAGATATGAAAATGTTTGTTGATGTCACATGCACTATACACACACAGAGTACGTGTGTTTAAATATATGCAGGGTCAGAACTGCACTTGGCTGGGAATCTGAACAAAATCCACTTTTAAAATGTTGCCATTAAAATATATATATATATATTTACCACTACACTGAGATAAGAGCTTTTCCAAAAAAAATAAAAATCAAGCAGAGCCAGGTTCTCCCAGAAGACACGTGCTCTCCTACCTACCGCAGTTAAATAGTATTCCAGAGTTGCACACATCTCTCTGAATATTATCAAAGATGCTGCATGCACAGCAAATGCTAAGAAACTGGGCTATACTGGCTCCTGTGTCACTGAAACACAGGAGGAAAGACAGGCACAATTTGTGTCACTCTGGCAAACAGCATTAGAAAAAGAAATTTAATCTCCCAGCTTCCAAAGCACATTGCAAACATTACAAAGGGAAAACAGATATATTTTTGAGGGCAGTCATTTGCAGTCATTTTCTTTTCTTTCCCCCCCTTTTTTTTTTTTGTTTTCCTGTTGCACTCCCTTTACTTTCTCTGTCTAGCCCACATTTAGAAATGTTTAAAAAAATAGCACTTCCACATCATTTCTACAATGTTCATTTCCTGACAGGGAAAGTCAATGTTTTGATCAGCAAACATGATCGTCACAGAGCCAATCACCAGCCCAAAGTCAATTATATTTCCAGACTGACTAGAGCAGGTCCCTCATCCCAGCAGTGAGAGATGGCAGGCAGCTCGACAGCCAGTAGGCACCAAAGGGAGGTGGGTGGGAAGGGGCCATGGCAGCGGAGGTGAACACCCCAACTACTTGCTTTAGAAAGGCACAGCTCAGAAACAATAGAAATCTTCTGGCTCTAATCCTCAGCCCGAAAAATATTAAGGTCGAAAAAAGCCCTGAAGGAGCAGCTAACATTTAAATATTGCAATTGTCCAGGGACATTAGCAGGAGAAAGGAAATGTAGCCACTCCTGCTGGCATGTCTGATTTCATCTCTCTCCTCCCTCTTAGCAGGGGTTCACAGAATCACAGAATCACCTAGGTTGGAAGGGACCTTTTAAGATCATCTAGTCCAACCAATGAGAAAAAACCAAACAAACAAAAAACCCCAAACAATAAAAAACCCAAAACAAACCACAAACAAAAAAAACCCCACAGAAACTCCACACCACACCCAAAACAACACCAATCCACTACTAATCCATATTCCCGAGCACCATGTCAACTCGTCTCTTGAATACCTCCAGGGATGGTGCCTCAACCACCTCCCTGGGCAGCCCATTCCAAGGCCTGACAACCCTTTCAGTAAAGAAATATTTCCTAATATCTAACCTGAACCTCCCCTGGTGCAACTTGAAGCCATTACCCCTTGTCCTATCATCTGTGACCTGGGAGAAGAGACCAACCCCCACCTCTCTACAGCCTCCCTTCAGGTGGTTGTAGAAAGCAATAAGATCTCCCCTCAGTCTCCTCTTCTCCAGACTGAACAACCCCAGCTCCCTCAGCCTCTCTTCATAAGGCTTGTGCTCTAGACCCCTCACCAGCTTCGTTGCCCTTCTCTGGACCTATTCCAGCACCTCAATGTCTTTCTTGTGGTAGGGGGCCCAAAACTGGACACAGTATTCAAGGTGGGTTCTCACCAGTGCCGAGTACTGGGGTACGATGACCTCTTGGGTCCTACTCACCACACTGTTCTGGATACAGGCCAGGATGCTGATGGCCTTCTTGGCCACCTGGGCACACTGCTAGCTCATGTTCAGCCAACAGTTGACCAACACCCCAGGTCCTTTTCTGCCAGGCAGCTCTCCAGCCATTCTTCCCCAAGCCTNNGGGTTGTTGTGGCCCAAGTGCAGGACCTGGCACTTGGCCTTATTGAACCTCATGTCGTTGGTCTCAGCCCATCCATCCAGCCTATCCAAAGCCTTTCTAGCCTTCAGTAGATCAACACTCCCACCCAACTTGGTGTCGTCTTCAAATTTGTTGAGGGTCCATTCGATCCCCTTGTCTAGATCATTGATAAAGATGTTGAAGAGAACCGGTCCCAGTACCGAGCCCTGTGGGACACCACTCATGACTGGCCACCAACTGGATTTAACTCCATTAATCACCACTCTCTGGGCCCAGCCCTCCAGCCAGTTTTTAACCCAGTGGAGAATGTTCTCATCTAAGGGGGTTCACACGGGTACTCAGAAGTCTGCACACCAGAGTGACCACTGCAGATTTTCTTGCTGAGGTCTGCAGTAGGGAAACATCATCAGAAAAAAATTTGTGATTTCATCTCTCGATAAAGTACTGTCAGGGGTAAGACCAGATTGTTGAGCTCTGGTGATGCTGTTTTGCTTTCTCCAACCATTGGATGGAGAAAGCATGGTTGGGCTACTACAGAGAAAAGGAATGCAGGCCCCTGCTTGCAGTACTGAGTACTGTAGTGCTTGGTCTCTCCTTCTGCTCCAGCAAGGAAATTCAGCAGGACACAACATCATATTCAGAATTGTTCCCTTCCTCATTGCTAGATGAATATTCCAGCAGATGTCTGTGAGAATGTTGGTCCTCTGGCTTCACATATAAACCATGACCACAGAAACAAATCTTTGTTCAAAGGCAAGGGCAAAACTATAGAGAATAAAAACTTTTTTATCACAGTGTTAATTTCAGTGTAACTTTTAGCCTCATGATCTGAACAATAACTTTGATCACTTTTAGATTCTCACTGGTTTTTCCCTCTAAAATAAAAATCTTTGTAAATTATTATTGTTGTTGCTATTAATCACACTTTCTACAGTGGGACCTACAGCACCAAGGATTAATGAGCGTGTAGCCAAGCATTAATGCAGATAAATGGGATCTACCTGCCTCTACTTTGAGCACTTACCTTTTTAGGGTCCATGCTGGAATAAACAGGTCAGATAAAATATATATTTTTGTATCCCTACAGCACAAATCTAAAAGCCAACCCTACGAAATACCAACAGAGTAGCAGGACCCCAAGGAGTTACAGTCTAGGTAGGTAAGGAGAAGGGAAGTGGCAGGGAACAAGAGAAGTGTGTGATACCTGGGGAAGAGGAAAGGGAAAGGCATACACCAGTTTGGAGAGTGGGACCATTAGGAGGAAACAAGAAAACACGGGAGAGCGAGACAGCAAAAAGGCACTGACAGGGACAGAATGAAGTGGAGGCAGTAAGATGAACAGGTGGAGAATGAAGATAGATGACGACATCTTACACAGGGGGGGAGTCAACATATCTGCACAAGGCAGAATAAGATTAGTCACAGCTGCTCTTCCCTGTCCCAGGAGCCTCCAGGTCTGCCTCCAACAGCTGGGCACTGTCCAAGAGGTTTCAGTGGCACTCCCCACTCAGTGCACTGCCAGGCATTGGTGGCACTATGCTGGCAAAGTCACAGTCCGGATGTGGGACCAGATATACCTCCCTAGGGAGCCTTGTCCTTAACTCCTGGATCTCAGGGCCAGAGGAGGAACTTGGAGCAACTGTGCTCAGCCCATTCATAACATAAGTCACAGTGTCACAGAGTTGCCCCTTCACAGAGCTAACCAACCCATCTTTGATTACTATTCAGGAGGTATTCAGACTGGCTATGAAGATATCAAGGGAAGGTGAATCCATCATTCCCTTTGGTCATTGATTCCTCTAGCTAATCCTCTTTACTGAAAAAAAGAAGAAATCAAAAAATTAGGCTTCATATCTGAGTTCCTTATAATCTGTCACCCTCAGAAAAATGAAATTGCATTCCTGGAAGGTAGATGTTCAGGATGGTTCTGTGACAAAAAGTCGTGCAAAAAAGATACAATCTCTTGGACAAGCAGCAAGCATTTTGAGATCTGACCGACTAGTCACATCTGGATGAGAAAATTCATTTGAATGATATGGGCATATTCTTCTGTGCCAACTCTTCTACTAACATCGTGCAATTGTATTATGGTTATACCTCATATCAAAAATGAGGCAGTGCTGCTTCGTCTCAGAACTTCTCAAGGGGGAGCTAGGACTGCCCATCCAGAGTTAAAGATGTATCCTCATACACAAAAAAGCAAAAGGTTTGATTCAAGTCCTTGATTGGTAGGAATTTTCAGAGAAAAAGAAAGGGGTTTTTTTCCATGTAGAGCCAAGAATGCCATTTTCTGCCCAGTTGACTTGCTTGATGAAACATCAAGTAAATCTGCCCATTTAATAGACATACTCAGGCATAACAACCAGTAAGTCAACAGAAAAGGACTGCTTATTTTGCTTTAAAGGATCATAAATCAAATTTGTCCTTACACATAAATGCTACACAACAAAGCTTTTAAGAATTTAGGCCAGCATGAATTTCAAGGAAATAATTATATTTTTAAAAGTCGACTATAGTGCTGCAACATGGCGGCAATGAAAACTCATGCAAGAATAATTACCTAAACACAGAAAAAGATTTTATTGTTAACTGTCTAGGAAAGATACCTTGGAGCATCAAAAGTCACAGGCGTTTTTAGAAACATCAATACTTTCATTTCAAATATTATAAGAATAACCATATACCTAACACTTTGCTAAGACTCTTTGGTCTGCTTTTCAATAGCCTTGAGATCCCTGGGCAGTTCACCAATTGGTATAAATAGATAGTAGCAGTCCACTTCAAATCAAAACATTCATCCCACTGAAACATTTAGTTTGCTTAAGTTGAACTCTAAACTTCCCTTGTAGCCATCAGGCTTGGGGTCTTTCTGAATATCATTAAGAGTAACAACAAAACAAACCAAAAAAAATCTATGGCAATAATATAACCTTTTAGATGAGTTTCCTACTGTTCCAGTATGGGAGGGAGGACCAAAATTAAACTATCAGTGAAACACCACAATTCCGTAAGAGACATGAGAGACCAGACAAGAGCTGCAGACCAGAGCATGCAGTATTTGCAGCCAGGAGAAAGAATTGCAATGTGTGTGGCTTTTCAAATGCATTTCAGTGGGGAAATTTTTAAAAAGAATTAATGATAGTCAGAACTCAAAGCTTAACTCCCTAAAGGGCAACAACTCTTCTACAGAGAAGAGATGCTTTCAGCTTAATCTCAGAGTTAAGTAAATAACTATATTTTTGGCCAGGCAGAAGACCAAAGGTTTGCAAGAATTTGAATTACATTTGAAATTTTCTTTGACTTTAAATGAAGATGTCTCTGGAAATAATGCTGGGTATTGTCTTCCACCTGTAACTAAATTGACTTCTCTACACAGAAGGTCCCCTCCACAGTACAATAAATTGTATTAATCCATTAACAGAAATGTCAAGCTCAGCTGATAATTATCAACTGGCTTTGCAAAAAACACTGATCATTCCTCATGAAATTTATGTAAGAGATCTAGCTAGCAAAGTCTATTCTCAGTTGTCTGGTGATCCCCCTGTACTTGGCACTGGTGAGACCCCACCTCGAATACTGTGTCCAGTTTTGAACCCCCTACCACAAGACAGACATTGAAGTGCTAGAGCAGGTCCAGAGAAGGGCATCAAAGCCCTTCAAGGCTGAGGGAGCTGGGGTTGTTCAGTCTGGGGAAGAGGAGACTGAGGGGAGATCTTATCGCTCTCTACAACCATCTGAAGGGAGGCTGTAGAGAGGTGGGGGTTGGTCTCTCCTCCCAGGTCACAGATGATAGGACAAGGGGTAATGGCTTCAAGTTGCACCAGGGGAGGTTCAGGTTAGATATTAGGAAATATTTCTTTACTGAAAGGGTTGTCAGGCCTTGAAATGGGCTGCCTAGGGAGGTGGTTGAGGCACCATCCCTGGAGGTATT
>BJBW01002705.1:55977-82811 GCA_004320125.1 Scolopax mira
ATTAGTAGTGGATTGGTGTTGTTTTGGGTGTGGTGTGGCGTTGGGGTGTGGGGGTTTGGGGGGTTTTTCTTTTTTTTCTCATTGGTTGGACTAGATGATCTTAAAAGGCCCCTTCCAACCTAGGTGATTCTGTGATTCTGTAATGTATCAATGCTCTTGCAGCACAAGACTGACTTTGCTGATAAAAGGATCATGGCTTCCAGGCTCCAGTTTCACACCAGGTGGAGCAGGCTCCAGGCATCTCATCAGTATGGGCAAAACTGCATTACGCTATCCTGGGAAGAAGGATGCACCACGAGCTTCCTCCTACCCAGGAAAGTTGAGGCTTTCCTGGTGGCTGTAAGCAGGCAGATGACCCTGAGAGCTGGGGCTTGCAGATCACAGAGGAGCAAGTGTTTGGTATTGATATGGGTGCTGCTGAGAGGTAACAGCTTCCCTCAGACACCCACAGGCCCTCTCCAGAGCAGCTGCAGGAGCAACAGCAGCCAGACTGGCTGGCAGGCATCCTAAAGCCATGGGCTTCTTGATGTGCAGAACGGTCTACAGAGTCATTACCTTTCTAGCGCTACGTCTGGGTTTGGTCGTAAAGTTAGAACAGAGGAAGATGGTTCGGACTCTTCTTTGTTTCTGTCAGGGCAGAATGGCTGCATCTGCAGAAGTGGGTTCAAAGCACCTGAGGTATGTTTGTGACTCTGCTGAATGCAGTGGTGGATTTCCCAATCATTCCAGCAGGGCTGGTATTTAGAAAAACATGTGGCAAAAGGCTGTACAAAATAACATTGGCTTGCTAGAGAAAGAGGGATGAGCAAGGAAGATTGTTTTGGTTTTCTCCAACCCACTCTGCTTTATTCTTAATAGCTAAATTTATGCAAACAACCCAGAGAAATATGTATCAAACAACTCAGATGAAGAGATATTTTTAAATTGAAATGGCATTTAGATAAATTTTTGCCAGTTCTGCAGGATAAAAAAAAATACAATTAAAAAAAGGGGGAAAGTCTGTTCTAATTCTGCACAATCCTAACACTGCATTTACCATAAGGGCTATAGAGAAATCCAGATGAATTTTGAGGGTTTATACATTGGGGCGATGCAATTTATGTCACACTTATGGCAAATGCAAGGATGGAAAAGCCTAAAGGCTTAATCTGTTCCCCCTGGAAGCCAGAGTGCTGCCCTGATGAGGCAGGACTAGGCTGCCTGTTCTATAACAGTATGTATAATGGATGAGACTTTCAGGGGGTGGGTGTTCAGGTGCCAAAAACTGATGCACACAGAATCATTAGTCACTTCTGAAAAATCTTTGGCAGGATCCCTAACTATATGGAACCAATCCATAGCTATACAGCTCGCAAGCAGGATGCTACAGAATTAATGGTCTGTTCTCGAGCAGATATATAGTTTGTTTTTGTTGAGTTATTGAGTTTGTTGATGGCTTCTTGGAGCAAAATGGGATTGAATGAAAAAGAGAAGGTGATTCACAGAAAAAAAGGGCTTAGTTGACCAAAATACACTTCCTCTGCTCTATGTTGCTGGCTGCCACTGTCAGCTCCCACTACAGATAGCTTGGAAAGGTATTTCCTTCCTTTCTTTTTATCTCTCACCTCACAACAGCATGAGTGTGTACCCTTCTTCATGATGACCGATGAAGGCCTGAAGGCATTTTAGGAGCAACAGGATAAGAAGGGATAAGGAATAAGCCTGGTCCTAGTTCTGCCAGCGCAGTTCAGGATAAGGACTATTGCAGATGCATCACACCAGAAGGGAAGAGGTGGCAGCACTGAACTTTTAACCAATTTGTTCTCTGTTGACAGTAGACATAGGTTACCAGGACAAAATGGAAATGAAATGAATGCAGAGTTTGAAATGGGGATGGCTAACATTTCCTCCTCAGTCATTGGGAACCTCTTCACTCTCATCAAGTCAACAACTTACTAGTTGCAGTCAATACTTATTCCCTTCTTTTATATGATTATCAGAAAAGATTACAAAAGGAAGAGCCTGTTGTTTTTTTCCTGAGACTGACTTTCAGAGCCATCCATGAGGCTCAGCTCCAAAACAAAAAAAAAAAAAAAAAGATGCCCAAACATAATGGGCAACAGAGAACAAAGATGCATACAAGAAGAGCTCCTACAACCACTCAGCATTTTATCTCCTTTAAAGAAGACACCCTCCTGGCATTCAGGCCAGAGGTACTGTGGCAATAATATCGTCTCAAATCTGAGACACCACCATGCGTCATGGCAGACACCTCGCTGAGCCAAGAGGAGACACTGGAGACACACTGATAGGAATACATAAAGCAGAATGGCAAGCTTGGAGCCAAAGACCTGCAGCGGGGATTTACCCACTGTGTGGAGCCAGCAAGAGAGGGCATCAGGTGAGCAGATAGCTGCCAGTGACTGCAGTGAGGCGCCTTACCTGAGCTGACAGCAATGCCCCCCTGTGCGCTGCAGAGCAAGCAGAGGAAGTGCTTTGAAGGACTCATATGATGTCTGAACCCCATAACACCACTACTCTCACAGTCAGCCTTTTCAGTGTAAACACATCTCCCCTTGAGATGACTCTGCATTGCCTTCACCCAGCTCTGAGGTGTCCAGCAACGAACTCAAGCAGCCCAACTTCTGCAGTTGGGTCTCATCCCCTTAAAGCTCCTCTAGCACATACTCACACCTCTGATCTCTGCTGTGCACCAGTGGATCTAAGCAAAAAGGAAAGTTTGGCATGCCTGAGAGAACGGGGGTAAAGAGGCAAGCCGTGGAAATATCCTTAAGGAGGGATATCCTAAATCCTCGCTCTTTGTTCATCATGGACTTCCCAGTGCCATTTAGGAAGCTGTTCCTCCAGACACAAATACCATTTTCTAGATAAAGTGTCCAAAACTAAGTCTAGCATCTCTCTACATGCATATATACATGTATCCATATACACATACATGTATACATAAAGCCATTTCATCGCAGCAAACAAAATGTGCTGTGTTTGCATGGCCCAGTTCGAGTTCATAGTCAACACAAAAATCAATTCAGCCAAATTCCGACAAAAAGACCCGCCTGTTCATTTGGTTCCCACTTACTGCACGTAAAGGAGATCCAAGGGGATTTGTAGAAAACTTCTATGTCTGGTGTGCTGATAAGTGAGATACGATGTTAACAAACTACAGGAGGGCTCCAGCCAAAGGTCCCCAGAGGTCCCTCCTCCCTCACCCCAGGGTGGATTCAGTGATGATATGATTGCCTCCAGGTCTCCTAACGGTGCAGGCCTTGCAGGGCTGTCAGACTTCAAACACCTTCCATGATTTGTGCATTTGACAGGCGTGTCACCTTTCCACAAGGCTCAGATACAATCTCAGGCACTGACAAGGGAATGAAAACCATTTGGCTTAGGTACCAAATTGCCAGTCAGGAGAACATGACTTGAGTATTAGCCTCTTTTCCAGGCAGCCCTTCATATTTTGCAATTTGCAAGCATTACCAGAGGGCTTTTCACACCTGTCTGGGAACAGAAGTCAGGGCTTCATCATGGCAGGTCGAATCTAATGCCCTCTGTCACAATGACTTTCAGAGCAAAAGTCTGCTCGTGGTTGGCTCTGCTATATAAAATCAATGCTTCACCCAGAGCCTGCTCGACAAATCAAGAAAAATCGGGCCAATATGTAATGCTGTTTTAAAAGTCCTCTGGAACTCACTGGTACAGCAAGTAATAGGTCAATTGGCAGCGGCTGCTTCTGCCTACAGGTTACTTACTTATTCCTGGACTGCAAAATTGAGCTGTGTTAATGATCCACTTTTAAGTAGCACTTACTGGAAGGCTGGATACCTCAGTTTTAAAACAAAAAAGAACAACTAAACCCCAAATATGTACAAGCAGAGCTAAGCACCTCTTACATCAGAACACTGCCAGTAAGTCAACCAACTTACCACAAATTACAAATTGCTGATTTAAATCCCACTGCTTTCCAAATACTGTATGTTTAGAGCCTAACATGAAATTAGTTTTATCAGCCTAAGTCTGTGCATCTCTTTCCTATTTTGATCAAGACACTTGGCACTGACAAATAAACTAGAAAGATCAAGAGGTGAGTGGGGAAGGGATGGATAATGCGTTACCTACTTACTTGTAGGTAACAAGTAAGGCTGTAGGACAGCAGCCACTGAGATCAGGGCATGCCAAGCAGCAGAACCTAGGAGTAACCCAGCTGTATAGACATTTAGTGAGGCTGACAGCTTCATACCTGCACTGAAGCACATGGGTTTCTTACCTGAAGTTCATCAATCTGTGTAAATTACTTGCCAAATGTGAGCTAACTCAGGCATAAATTGCATAATCAGTGACATGAAGCTAAGGGTAACATCACAGCTATGTATCTACCCACGCCCAGGAGTCAACAAAGTGATAATGTCAGTGCATACCTTGTCCACTATATGTGTCTCACCCAGGAGACAGTGGTGCTGCTCAGCAGTGTGTTTTCTCCATGAGATGTGCATGTGCCCACTGCAGCCATGACCCAGACGCCTTGGATCTACTGAGCTCAGGTCGCAACAACATTAAAAATGCAGCCTGGCGCAGCATGTGATGGATGAAGCCTGAATAATGTCTTCCTTCTTTCAGGCCATTGCTGGTAAAGCCCAGGTGAAGGATAGTGCAAGCCCACACAAGCTTCTAGTGTGATTTAGTCAAAATGTATTAGATACAATGATCGTCTGGCTCTTTTCAGCTAAAGTCACAGTCACCAAACCCCCAGGAGCCTATCACCCCACCTAAATATCTGTCAGACCGAAAAAAAGTTAATTTGCATCTTTACATTGATGATGTCTGCTTGAGGACATTCAATTGTCTGACAAGCCTGGGTGTGAAAAGGATTGATGTTCCCATTTTCCCCAATTACTCATAAATCTATCTGTCTCTCCACATCATACACATTTTTGGAGAGCATATTAAGGACTTTATCAACATTCTTCCACTGTCCAGAAAACCTTTAAAAAGGCTTTTCCCCACTCATAAGCAAAAAACACAGCAAAGAAAATGTCTGCATGAACCCATCAAAGCCAGCTCTGCAGTAAATGTTTTCTGTTCTGAAATGGAACAATAATAATTTTATAAACTCCCCATAAAAAGCTATTAGCGGGGGGAGGGCAGAGGAGAGATAAACAAAAGGAATCTTTCATCATTTGGAGATGGCAGAGGAAAAAACTGCTTGTCTCCATCTCCATGGGATTACACAGGTGTAAGCCATTTTTTTGAAGAGTTCCAGGATCTATGTTGGGCTCCTTGATTCCAAATGGATCCTGCAGGTACCTTGCTTCCATCCCCTAGGAGAATGCTTCTGGAATCATCAAGGATCCAGAAACAATGTGCAGAGCTACAGCATACATCCTAATCACCTTGCTAGGGATAATAATCCAAGAAAGAACTGCCAAGATGACTGGAGCTATGTAAAAACATAAAAAATATGAAAAGCTTTCCTTTCACTGAAAGGCATCTTTATATGTCCAGTTCATCTAAGAGGAGGTTAAAAGGTGCCTCAATCACAATTTACAAGGGGCTGCACAGAGACACAGATGGATCTCATGTCTTTTTTTCTCCCAGCTATTAAAGAGCCAACACTGGGAAGCTGAAGCTAGACAGATTCAGATTAGAAATGAGGTGTGAATTTTTAACAGAGCAGGTAATTAATCATTGAAACAGCTTACTCAGGGATGTGGAGTATTCTTCATCACTTGCAGTCTTTAAATAGATGCTGGATTTCTTTTTAGAAGAAGACATGCCAGGTCCCAAACAAAAGTCAGTGCCTCCCTCCCTCCCTCCAGACTCATACAGACTGGCGTAGCACTGGAGAGCCACCAGACAACTCCTACTGAACATGCACTCTGCTCCTCACACAGCTTTCAGCCAGGTTCCCCTCACCCATGGGGAAGTACACCCATTTTAGTGGCCTCGGTCATATTGTTAAGCAGACCATTTATTCCCGGCAGAGCTCACCAGGAATATTTGATAGAATAGCAAGAACTAATCGGATCCCAAATAAGCTTAGAAGAAGGGACAGATGACCTCTTTCAGAAGGTCCTTCCTGCTCTGCGGAAAGAAGCCTCATGTGTCTTCAGAGGTAAGACTTCCTACAAATCCTCCACATTTTTTAAAGAACAGTACCTCTCTATACATTTTTACAAATACTTGCCTTTTCCTGTGCTGTTAACACCTGCTGTTGACAACAGATATCACCAATTTGTGTTTGAAATGCAAGAAATGAACCATCACAATTTTGGACATATGAAAAAAAAAAACAAACCAACAATCCCTCCCCAGAAAAAAAAAAACAACAGTCTTAAAAATTTTACCAAACCAGAAAACAATTCATATCCAGTTCATGACCAGATGTCTGTAAAGTCTGGTTTAGTAAATCACATTCTGAAGTAAGAGCCAATGTTTCTTAGCAGAAACACAAAACATTTTAGGCAGCAAATCGTTCATGTGTAGTTCTATAACAAAGACCACCGTGACTGGCATCAGACTGATCACCTTGCTTGTACACAAAGGTTACAGCAGACTAATTTTTATAATTACACACGAAGCATTGAAAAATTTGGTGTCTGGCAATTATACAACAGAAAAAACCTGCACCTTATCCAAGAGGAACTAACTCCAAGAAGCACACATGTTCATTTGATGATATGATCCTTCACTGTTTCCTCTACATAGTTTTGGAAAATTGCATCACTGGGTTATAAGCTGTTATCAGATTTTCCCCAATATTTCCAATTTCAGCTTGGTAGCTGCAAATCCACCCTTGCCATGATAGTTTAGGATTGATATAGCTGGGACATCAGTTATCATAACAGGAAAAAAAAATCTATATACACATATGTGTTTTATACATAGTTAAATATTTCTAGACAAAAATTTTTCCAGTAACAGTTTGACAGAGATGTGACCTTTCCCATTACTGAATGCTATTACATTTTGACTGCTAATGAGTAGCGTAACTTAGATGTTAACACACAGAATAGGCAGGCATTACTTATGTGCTGCTCATCTGTGATGCTTATTTATGGATCTTGACATTTCCCTGAAGTCAGTCGCTCAAGGAAGCAGCTATGGCTACTTGTAGGGCTTAGAAAAATGCCACCTAACCTACCAAAATCAGCCAAATTTTTGATGACTCACTCTCTGGTACATCAGTGGTACTCATCGCAAGATCAGATGGGAAGGAGGACTTGCCTACCTCTTCATCAACCACTTATATGAACTGGTATCACAGTAACCTTAATTGATATATGGAGCTAGAGTGGCTTTAGAAGGATACCCAGGAAAATAATTATATACGATGCAACATTTGCTGACACTTTCCAATCCGCTTGGCAGCACGATGCTCAAGGAGCACAGAAACAACCACCATTCAACCATGCCCTTTAAGCAGTTTGCCTGTAGAGACGGTGCATGACTAACAAAGCAGGGTATTCTCCACTGAGACAGCAGCTTCTGAGTCAGCAGCGAGCAGCCAAATGTCTGCAAGTAAAGGTGATAAAAAGGTCAGACTGATAACTTCAAATGAAGGAGGAGTTGGTAACAAGTTGAGCACACTACCTTGGGCACCACAGTTTGGGTGGAGATGCTGCAAGATGCCCTCCTGGTGCTCTAACTAATCAGTGAAGCAGTAGGTGCATTTTGGACTGATTTATTTGTCCTTGTGGATACACCTTTCCAAAAACAAGCTGTTCTCTGGAAAAAGAGAATGACACATGGGGCACTGCCACACAGAAACTACCCTGTGAGCTCTTCTTAAAGAACAGGAATTAAACAGCAAAACTGTTCTTTCTGTTTATGGACTTAAAGCAAAACGTGTCCCTGCTAATGCTCATCTGTCCCTTCTCAGTAAATTATACTTGCAAGTATATCTCAGCATAAAAGGAAATACAAGAGTCAGATGTTGAGTCAGCCCCTCAGATCCAGCAGTGGGGGGAGCCACACAGAGCCCCAGTGACTGCTATTGTCACCACAGAAGGATGGGTACCTTGCAGAGACAGAGTCAGCAGGACACAGCAGTAGCTCTCAGACAAGGTTCTGGAGTACCACAGATTTCTCTGCAGCACTGCCAGACAGAGAGGACAAAAGGTTTCACAAATAAACATGCTAGATGGCCATTGAGAAAGGTCCCTCTTGCCCTGTAAGCCAGGAATGATGACAATAGCAAATGAAGACTGCAAAGATTAAACTAAATTTAAAGGAACCACACTCAAGAGGATGCTTGCCTTTCTGAGTTTCCCTGTACTTGGTGAGGAGTTCAGAGTGTGACATGCTCTCTTTTGAAAGAAGCGGCCACAAAAACTCATCACCACTTTATGTGCTCTGCTTATGTCCTGCAATGGCATTTTAGGTATCTGTTACCTGTAATAACAGAAAGAAAATTCTTCAGTGTAAACGTGAGAAAAGTATTACACCGAGTAAGAAGCACTGCAAGGATGCCATGAATTGTCATTTTCTTTGCCCAGGTTATAGGTACAGTAAGGGGTATTGTGATTACTTGACACTGGTAGGGGAAAAAGTAAATGATTCATTTGCTCCAGTAAATGTGGAGTGAAAGCCCTGTAGGATGAAAAGACTCAAGTATGAGAGGACTACCATTCATCAGTTCAGAACTGCTCCTCTTTTTCCAGTCCCGAAATACAGGTCTGTAAGAGAGCAACCAACTGAATCAGAACACCATGACTCTGGAAACACGGATTCAGATGTACTAGGATAAGAAGAATTAAAGCCAGAGTAGTGCACTGGGAACACAGAGAGACTGGTACATAACCCGTGGGTGTGAAGTTTGGTGTGATATCAGAGTGCCCCTCCTATGCCATGAAGCCAAAAATGCCCTCCTGTTTGCCTGGGGGACAGTGCAAGGGCATAGCAGGGTGCCTGAAGGAGCAGAGCCCCTTGGAATAGCAGTGGAGAGCTGCTTAAAGTGCAGACGCAATCTTGGTGCAATCACAACCCTGCTGCTTTTTGGGCATGGCCACTGCTACCAACTGTCTCCCAAACTGACTGGGCAGCATCTCAGAGAACTCTAACTGGGATGGGCCAAACCAGTCAGGGAATGTGCTGGTATTTAATCAGCATGGGCAATCAGAGAGCCAGCACTGAAGGATGCTGTGCAGTATCCTTTTCAGCCAAAGTAGCCAGGTTTGCACCATCCCTTGGCTGAGGCATCACATCCTACCCCTGAAACATGGCCTGCCTAGCGGGGGAAAAGAGGTCTCAGCACCCCCTCCCACCTCTTCACATTTGGGTTGTACCTGTTGTTGCAGAAACCTACCTTTCCTGCTAAGGTAGCTTTCTCTCCTCCACATCTGTTACTCTCTTTCCACGCTTACCTGCAGAGATCAAGGGTGCTACAGAAAATCAAAGCAGATGCTACAGAGCTATCAGACATCGGTGATCCCCAGTTGATTGCAATACAGACCTTTCAGTTCCTCAAATCATTTTGCAGAGATTTAGGAAGAAGGGAGTTCCCTGTAGCATATGATATTGTCATTATGCAGCACAATCAGTTGCTGTGATGAGGTGCTCTTTTCTCACCAAACAGGGTTCCCGTGAATCTCTGAGAGGACATGGAGGCTCACAGCCTCGTGCAAGACCAATAGGGTTGGCAGATCTGGGCTCAGACATCTCTCAGTCAGTTATCCTGAGCTCTGTGAATAAATGTCAGGGTGCAGATGACAAATGGTCATTGTTCGCTACCTCAGCCAGGTGTCCTCCCCTGGCCTCTCCTGTGGGGAAGGGTCCTCTCTCAGGCAGTGAGGAGGTCTGTGATTGATCCTCCCTGCTGGGACGAGGGGGAGCAGAACTTGAACCAAGATACACCTACAAGCCACCCCGTTACACATCACACAACCAGAGTAAAAGGGAGAGAGGGGAGGAGGTGTTTTGCCGCTCAGAGATCCAGTAGGCTTCTGAACACCACAGGGAGCCAACACGGTTGAAAAGAGAAATCTGACTGTGAGCCTGAACACCCTGGTTTCCATTAGTTTTTCTGATCTTTAACAGTATTTGATCATACAGAAAGCTATTTCACGGTTTCTCCATGCCATTACTCTGCGTTTGTAACCTGCAACCATCAAGAGTAATACATCCCACTTGCCCACGCAGCAGGATCACTCATGAAAGTGAAGTGAACTTGATTCTCAAGTGCTTGGTCTGGATGCTGCAGCTGACACCTGCTCTTGCTCCCCCTTCTGCAACAGAGGACTTCTTCCTGCAAAGCAACATCAGCATGTCAAGTAAAATCAATAAAAGCAAGAGGAAAAATGCCTCTGGCTCTGTAGGGCTTTTAAAGCATAGCTGCACTTCAGAGCTTGGAAAAAACACAACGCTGAGGAAAGCCCCAGGAGAGCAGAGGGAGCAGAACATAGGAGTCACCTTTGGAGAGGTCCCAGCTCTCCCTCCCCCTCTCTCTCTTGCCATGTTTAGTGACTTTAGCAAAGGTAGGTCAAGTCAGCTGTTTCAATGTGTTGAGGCACCAACAAGTACTCATGCAAACTGCAACACTATGCATGCTTTGAACCTGTGCCTAACACATGAGAAATGCAGCACAACAACAGCACTAGAAACCACAATTTGTACCTTCCTATTCATGCACTTAAGTGTTTTTTCCACAACCAAGCAGTAGAAATCAAAAGTTTTTTTCTCATACACTTCTTGTGTGGTCATCAGGTTTCACAATGGCATCTACCACTGTGTGCCCTTCAGAAGCTGGCAACATGGCACTTAGACAGACTACACTCTAGAGAGGTTTCAAAACATAAATGCCATCTCACTAGACCAAAGTCTTGTAGATGCAGTATCTCAGAATGATGAACTTCTGGCAAATCACAGAATCACGGAATTGTCAGAGTTGCAAGGGACTTCTAGAGAGATCTTCTAGTCCAGCTCCAAGCCAGGATTCCCACTGAAGAGCTTGAGACTGCCACTTCCAGAGGTGGACACCCCCACGAGAGGAAATATGTTGCTTTCCAGGCTCTCCAGCCAGGTCAGTATTTTAGGCTTTTTGCTGTATATGCAGGAGCCCAGGGCAGCAAGCGCTAACTAGTGTCCCAGGCACCGTTGGGTGACAGCAATAAACCCAACAAGGATGTCACCTACTCTGAGCAGCTGATAGCATGACTGTGTTTCACTCATTGCAGAAGCACCTGTTTTTTGAAACATTGATATCTCTGAATTTCTGGTGTGCAGGGCATTTTGAAACTGTCCTAGTACAGCCTGGATCCCACCACAACTACTCTTCAGAAACATGATTCAGAAATCCCAATCTTCACTCAGACCAACTCTGTACCCCTTGTCCAACAGCTTCCTACTAGAAACCCCCAAATGGCTCCTTCTAGCCAACACAGCCTTCAAAACCCAGGCTCAACATGCTTCATGGACAGGTCTTTCAGGTGTAAATAAAGTTTAGAGAACTATTTGTCCTCAAGCATTGTTTCCTTTTCTCCTCCATATTCCTTCCCATATACTTTGTTTCCCAAACTCCATTCCACAAATTTCATCTATGCTTGAACTTGGCAAAATTTTTAAATATTACATGATTTAATGGGAAGTTAAGTCATTTAATGGTCCAACTAGGAAAACACCCAGTCATAGGTATTCTGGGATGTTATTTAAACAAAACATTTCTATTCAAAATGATGCTTCTGTTTTACTACAGATCTTTAAAAATATTTATAATGGAACAGAGTATTGAATCTAAGCTGAAGGATGTTAGGACTTTGAGCTTTTTTTGACCAAGTTCTTTGGTCACCCACAGATTAAGCAATTACACTCAGCCACATACCCATTTCAAAGGACATACAAGCCCCTGCAAACCCAGATGCCTGCATACTTCATGCAGTTGACTGCCATTCTACTCCACTGCACACCTTCAGTTATCATTTTCTGTTCATTTCCCTCCAGATTATGCCCTTTGGGTTTGCTTTTTCTGAGTAGCTGAATCTTTTGTTCAGCCCAAAAAATTACAAGAATGTCTATTTCACATGGATAAGAGTGAAAAAGTCCTGCTGTTCAATACATCGCACCAATAGGAAAAAAAATTATTCCCACTCTTCTTCTCCAAATACCTTTCTCTGCTCTTTCTCACAGTCAGAGAAACTTACGACGCAAAGGAATCCTTCTGTCAATATCTCTATTGCAGGTAATCAGTACAAGAGCAGAATACTCAAAGGCACTAATACAATAAGAAAGCTACCGTGCGAGCCCTGGGCCACAGAGACAGTGCACAGTATTTGCATTACCATTTCAAGAAGATTTTTCAAATCATAGACCTTGAAATCTACTATTTGCAAATGAAATTGTTTTTCGCCATCCTGGGAATAGGGGTCAAGAAAAAAGCTAATGATGGCCTTACAAATTACACACACAAAATAAGCATCCCTCACATGCAAAGCTGCTCTCAAGAGACCATTTCATTAACAGCTGCACAGTCTGAATTTTTTGGTCCTGATATCTAGACAGGAAGCCAAACAGCCACCATGAGTCAGTGGATGTCTCAGGCTTACATTATCTTCAGTCAATCCCAGCCACCCTGGGGAGTTATTAGGAGGGCTCTTCACTGAATTGCTCCGCATGTTGTCCCCAACATTTCCAATGCCATTTCACCATGTTTCTCCTTCAAAGGCTGGATGAACTGGGAGGCCGTTCAGTCTTACAGAGCTGTGGCTTCACATAGAGTAGGAGAAAGGAGGTGCTGAGCAGAAACTTCTGATGTAATTCATGGGGAATTACACTTAGCTCTGGACTTCATGGCCTGAAAGGGCCTTCACAGCTACTCTGCTCAAGCTGTAATGCAGAAATGTGCCAAACCTACTGCTCAGACATGACACCAGAGTTTGTGGGTCACCAGCACAGCAAGACAAGCTCTACTGCACACAGGAGCTACGACTGGAGCACCAAAACCAGAGCCTCAGGAAGGCTTAAAACAGCTCTGCCATAGAAATGGATCACCAGAAGCACACTAAGAAAAGATGTTTGTTAGAAAAGAAGCTTTCTCAATTTAAACCCACTTGCCCACTGAAACCTGACGCCCCTGTTGCAGTTTGGGATGGGCTTGATGCTTTGCCACCAGCCTCCCTCTGTATCACCTCTCCAGCAGCCCTACTGGCATCCTTTCCTTCAATTAGAGTTAATTCTGCTAGAGTTAGCTTGCCAGCTCTAAAAAGAGTAAAAGAGAAGGTAAGCTTTTGTAATAAGGGAGTATAAAAGACAGTCATTTTATTGTTCCACAAGTACTAATAGCCCATTTTGTAGAAAAAGGTATATTGCTCTGTGGTGCAATAAGCTCTGTGTCTTTCTAGTCATTATCAGAACTTGACTCCTCAGCAAAACAGCAGTGATCCATACACACATCCTCCTCACTGGCACAAAAAATTGACTAGGGAGCCTTTTGTCCCCCTTTTCACTCTTCAGTTCCCTGAAGCACCACAAGCAAAGCACGCAGACACCTGATTCCTCCTTCAAACAGATTTACACCATTCACCTCATACAAGGCAGAACTGAATTACCCCTCTGAGCGGAAAGGTATCAAGCCTACAATTTTCCTATTATATAGTCCAGTTTGCTGACCTTATTGGATTAGCTTCTCCAGAGTTCATCCAAATAATGGGGGGAGCAATTTAGCCCGACAAAGAGTACTCATTCACAGCCATCTGCCAGCCACATGGTGGCAAATGCTGAGCTCGGCAAGTCAGGCTGAGAAGTAGAAACACACTGGAGACCAACCTGACACATATCACCTTAGCATCCCCTCTTTCTGTCCAGCCACTAGGTCTTCTGCTGCACACAATGTTACAGGCAAAAACACTGCAACTGACACAACTGCCATTTCCTTTTCTCCCCTACGTGCTGTCAGAGGTTTCATGTTGGGGTGTGAGATTTCCGATGGCCATTGCTTAAACTTATCTCAGAAAGAGTCACCATCCAACAGTTGACCAGGTGCTGTTTATACTCATAACATTAATGTATCAGTCTTGAAAATACTCACATTCAAGGACAAACCCTAGTAGAGCGTTTATAACAACTCAACCAGGCACTACAAGGTCTTTCTTTTCAGCATCTGACATTTGGAAAAGCAGCTCCTAATTTCACACCAGCTTTCCAGGGGTAAGCCAGCTCCTGCCACTCCTGACTTGTCATTGCAGGTGGTGGCAATAAATCACGGTAAGTAGACAGAAAAGTAAGAGCTGAAGGAGGAAAAGGCAGAAATGTTGTAGGAAAGGACAGCATGTTTTCTCTCATGTAAACTGCATGGCTGTAAATCTTCCAGGTCACTGACTTAAGAGGTGCCTGTTACCTTTTCCATGGGAATTTACTCAACACGGTCCTGCAGCCTTTGCTGGTGTGGATTATTTCCGTGACTCCCCATTATTTTCAGGAAGACAGAATCAGGCCCACAGGCTGCACCTGTCAGTGCTCAAGCTTCATTGCTCAGAATAGGATCCAAAGAGGCATCTCAATTAATCACACTCATGTATTAGTAAGTAATTCATTAATTCAATAAATTGCTCCAGGCCATAGCATAATCAGTCATGTCAGAGATTATAAAAAAAATCACAAACCAAATTGTTAAACATGGGTCCATCCTTGCTGATTCATCATCTGTAGTAATCATTCATGGCAGAACAGGTACACTTTATATACTTCAAGACAGGTGGCATGGAAAATTAATCATCTTAATTTCGCAGATTTCCTCTATCAGATCTGCTGATGTAGCAATATAATATCTAAGCTGCAGAAAATTCAGAAGGCCACCTCAGAAAAAATAAACATTTTTTTGCGATCTGCTCACTGATAGCCAGCAAACGCTCTGCTTGATAAATGGGGACTTGCCCATCGAGGAACATGTAATTCCTCATCCCTTAACCCTTGGGCACAGGGCTGAAAAGGGGCTGCAGAGACCAAGAGAAGCCACAGCTGGAGCTATGAGAGCACCCACCAAGCAAACGCCTCCTGCAATGCCAACAGGCTGCCCAGTATATTGCCACCATCCTAGTTCTACTGTCTGTTCACAAACAGGCCATCGCACCACAAAGGAAAGTCCAATCAATAGGTTTCACCCATATCGACCTAGTAATGATTTTACAGCAAAGAAGCAGCTCTTCATCACAGAACCCCAAGAACTGAGCTTGAAGGGACCTCAGCCCCTGATGTCCAATTAACCACACTTATTGTTAGCAGGTGGTCATCTAATTTCTTCTCACAGATCTCCAATAATATCATCCTCAGACAATGTATCTCAGTCTTTCACTTTGGCTGTGTTTAGAAATGTCTTCTTACTGTCTTCTTACAAGTGAAGCTTATTACTTCTTGTCAAGTCTATCACAAATTTGGAAAAGAGACTGCTCCCTTGCTTTCTGCAGTAGCCTTTTGTGCTGCTGAAGTTTGCTGCCTTCTTCCCCATCCAGTTCCTCTTCTATACTTCTATATCAAACGGTGATATTTTTGGGTGCATTTCCCTTACCTATGCAGAAAAAAACACAGAGTCAGATAAGACATGACTGCCTGTAGATTAACACTTGTGTCATTAAGTTGGTTAAGATAGGAAAAATTAATTTAAAGCTAGAAGGGAAAGAGAGAGAGCACTTTATAAAAAATACCCTAAATACAACAGAAAAAAAAAATTATTCCTATTGACAGACCACTTCTATATTTTTTTTAAGTCCAGAAGAGACATGGCAAACAACAATGCAAGGTACAAAATAGGCTGATTTCTCCTCTTTCTGCAAATGAATTAAGTTATAAGTTTTATAGCATAGCTATAAAAGGCCTGAAGAAGTTACATTTGTGAGCAGAAACTGAAAGAGCTTGCTGAAAAATGCAGAATTCACCCATTCACAGAAAAAAGGGACCCATTTTCACCACAAAAAGTTTTCCCATTCTTTGACTGATAGTAGTTAACTGAACAGGCTTCTGGTACTGTTGCCCCAACTTGCAGATGGCATTTAGAGGTCCTGTTATTTAGCTGCAGAGATGTGACAGTTTCACCCTGCTCAATTTTAAGAACACACGTGGTACCTACTAGGGACTATGCAGGATGTACAAATGAACCTTTACTCCATTGTAATGGGAATCAGATGTTACCCAGGCTGCATTCACAGCATAAATTTGTCACTGTAGTTTGCATAATCTGGGTATAGCTAAATATGCAGTTCTTTACATATCCAAAGCCATTCCATTTACAGATTAAATAATTACACCTGTGTTGAGCCAGGTCCCAGATGGTTAGGATTAATGTTTAATAGGCTAGTTTATAGCCATAACAACAGGCCTTGCTCTCGGAAGTGTTCCTACACATTCCACCTGCTCATATGTCAATTCCAGACTTTTCTGGCTCTTCACTACAAGAGATGCTTTGAGCTGTCAGAAGCAGCATGAGATCACCGAAGTCTTAATCCAGGAAAGGGCTTGATACTCCCCATCAGCTACACAGAAACTCCAACTGCTGCTGAAAACATTCAGCAACTGGGGAGAGTTAGTAAGACTGACTCCTTCTCAAATAGGAAAAGGTCCTGGAGATAACTGTTTTTATGTGTTATGTTGTGGATGACCCCAGTAAGTATTAGGCATTTTCCTGCCCCTGCCTGCTGTATCACCAGTTTCTTCAAACTGAGAGCTAGTACACGAAAGGGTAAAACTCATCACATGAAGCTGTCTAAGAGTCTAGACTAAACTCAGAGGGCTTTGTCCCTGTATAGTCAACTGAGATAGTTGGGTGCACTCAGGAGGGGAACGCATTTTGTACTGAAACAGATGATGGAATACATGAAATGGCTCCCACAATCCCTGTTTTAGATTACTTATCTTGCTTTCCAATGGTTTAGATTGCCAATAAAAATTATCCAGAAAAAAAATATTTTAATTCTTTTCCAAGCACAGACCTGGCTTTATTTGAAGTTTGAACCCCTGCTTTGAGCAGGTGTTAAAGTAACTGAGCAGCATCATGCATCACACAGGTTAGAAACATAAGGGATGTAAGGCTGTCACATACTGACACTGACACAGCCAATGAGATGCCACTGCTTGGACCATGGATATATCTGAATCATCTTCTATTTATGGTACTGATTACTAGGTAGACAAGACATGAGCTTCCTGACCTTGGAAAGAAGGTGCATTTTTGATTTTCTTTGCCATCACAACCATGACTCAGGACTTTCTCTTCACACTTCAAAGACTGAGCAATGCAGGCTTTCTCCTTTGGGGAACAAGTCCAACTGACCTGTCACTGAGATGCAATATGCCAGATTTCTGTCTATCTTCTGACTTGCCAATTAGGTAGGAAAGGGACCTAACTCTTATCTCTTCTACCAGCAATGAGTCCATTACATGAGTTTCCCTGACACCTATGCCAGCATTGTAGGGGCAAATTTACTGATAAACTGCTGCCTGCCTTTCATGTCCTTTACCACTAAGTGCCAAGGCTGCCCCTGTAGTAAAGATGGAGATCTTCTTCTATCCTCCATTGTTCTCACTGCTGCATAGGCCATGGCATCAGCCACAGCTGACTACCCAGACACGCAGAAGCCAGGAAATTATAGGAATATTCAAAATATTCATTCCGGAGTTGGAATACATACAGAACTATACTTTTGTGGGATCATTCTGCTGATCAAAAAAGCTGTTGACTCTGCAGTCACCTGAGACTGCAAACATCCTTCCTAAATCATAGAATCATAGAATCATAGAATTCTATGCACTCCAGTTTCAAGCTAGAAACCCTCATCTCCACTCATGCACTGCCACAGTGGTTAGACACGTCAAAGACAGACCAGTAACAGGACTGATGAAAAGCTGCCCTGGATACAGTGTGAAAAGCATGTCTGGCCTTCCTTTTCCCAACCCCAGTGTTTTCCACTGGTGTGGTTACCCTGGGACTGGGCAGTGGCTGTGGCTGCAGGCTGCCCTGTTGCAACCAGACTAGTAAGCCGGGACCACTTGCATTTGCTGTCAAACTTTTCTTTCTTCTTTTTCGTAATACAGCTTCTTTTGCACTTTGTCCAGATGATATCTGGCTGACACCTGTACATTGAAAAAGCACAGAATGAACTGCTTTTGCAAATTCCATTATCACCAAAATAGTGACAAATGACTCAAGACTTGCAGGAAATTCTACTGTCAGAAAAAGCCATTCTACAAAGAGGCTAATGATTTCTAATAGAAACACATGATTTTAAGACTCGGAACTAATAATAAATAGTATCCAAGAAAAATGCCTGCTAAATGGTCTCAGTATGATTATCTACAAGAAATTTTATTGATAATATTTACAGCTATTAAGCATATTGAGACAAAATGTTCTCACAAGTGATTCCAGAGCACACATTTTTTAGTAGGTATGTATACTATAGCTGAAGAATCTTGTCATTCTAAATTCAACTGGGGAAAAATAGTTTGGAAGGAGCAGATAAGTTGCAAACATCAATATTGCAATGTAGAGTTTGAAAAAAAAGAATCAGAAATGTTTTCAGTGTCTTCAGAATGAGCCTCTCTGGATCTAAAGCTATTTGATGTCAATGGGAAGGCTCCTCTAAGTAGTCTTTTGGAGGTTTAGAAACTCTTTACAGTCATCAGAATCAAAGGGAAAGGCTTGCCTTTGGACAGAAACAGCTTGGCAGAATACAAAAGCCATGTAATAAAAATCAAAAGCAAGATGGTCTTTTCTGAACAGCAGGGATTTCCTTTTAACTTGTGTAGCCTTGGATTGGTGGGGAGGGGTGGAGTCTCTGGCCAGCAACACAGTTTTGGGCTAGATGCGGATGAGCAAAAGCAAGAAGCTTTAGATACATAGAGCTGGGTCACAAACTTTGTAGGTAGGTGTTTGTCGCCTGTATTTGATGTAAATACATATATTTTGTGGTAACTCTAAATAAATGTGAAAAAAAAACAACAACAAAGAAACAGAGAAATGTTGAGTTGCATAAAACAGTGGAAATTCTCACAAATGGTCCACTGAAATAAAATTGATGGGTTTTGCACAGCTCTAGGTAAAAGCCATAGTTGCGTCACTCAAATACTGGGTTTACAAAATGGCAACTTTCTCAACAGTCCAGATAGTTTCCTCTCAAATAAACTGCTTCTAAGTAATTAAAAGGACAGGAAAAAAAAAGAAAAAAAACTTTCCTAGCATAATTAGACTAGCTCAAACTAATGGTCCAAGGAATTCCCAAATACTCAGATGCCCTCTTAATTGCAGCTGAGCAGCTATAACGGTAAAAAGCAGTTCCAGCTAACTAAAGGCTGGAGGGTAGACAAGCTGTAAGATTCATCCTTGCTGGAAAACCTGCCAAGGCCAAGCACTGAGCACATGACAGCTGCATTCAGCACCATTTCCCAATTCTGCAATAAAGTTGACAAATTAAGTGACATTTAAAACAAGAAATTTTGCTTGAATATTGGTGAAAAAATATGCCACAATTTACTTCTGAAAGGAAATATCCTGATAAGACTGAGGAAATGGCTATATCAAGGGACAAAAAGCCCAAATATTTTAAAAGCAAAGGGCTGTCTTCTCTGTACTTGTCCCTATTCTCATTAAATATGAAGGATGAAAACCAATTCTTTCCAGAGAACAAACACATTCCTGACTTTAAGTAGATGGCTTCAGTAGGATGCCTTCTACATTAGGCATATGTTTAATCGCCTCAGCAAGCCCAAGGCTGATTTCTCAAACAATTTTATCACACAAGTAAACAACAATAGAAGGGATTTGGGAAATAAATGTTCAAAGAAAGCCCTCTAGTTTCTATATTTTGGGGCTAAGAAACGATTGCCTCCCAACATAGGAAGTAAAGAGGACCAGTTTTTTGAAAGGGCTCAGAAGGCGGCTCCTTATTAGAACATTTAAAGCATTACCCCAGGCGGTTCTGGAAAGATGGATGCCAAACAGGTTTACGTTCTTATGTTTAAACTATATTCACAAAGATGATCTGTGACCACCTGGTACAGCTGGTACCTAAGTGCTAAAAATTGCACATGTCAAGGTAGACAGGGCTTGCTCTCGTATATTGGTGCTGAGTATATTTGACTCGAAACACCTACTTCAGCTTATCCTGAGGTTTTCAGCGCCCAGTGGCTTTGTAGGTGGGGCAATGGGGAGGGGTGTAGTTTGTGGTAGAAGAAACAGCCTGACATACTGGATCAACGGTCAGGTCAAGTGGCCAGAGCAGTGGAAGCTTGAGGGGAAGCTGGGAGAGCTGGGGCTGTTCAGCCCAGCAAGGAGACGTACTCGTTGCCCACAGCTGGTGGCTACAGAGAAGAGAGAGCCAGGCTTTCATCAGGGCTGCACAGCAAAAGGAGAAGAGGCCATGGGCACAAGTTACAGCAATTAAACATACAGACCATTAGACCACTTCTCCATGAGAGTGGCCAGACACTGGAACCAGTGCCCAGAAAGCTCATGGGATCTCCAGCCTTGGAGATATTCAGAACTCATCTGGTCAAGGCCATGAACAACCTAGTCTTAACTTTGAATGTGGCCCTTTTTGAGGCAGGGGCCCTCCCCTGTGAGACCAGGCAATCTCCAAAAATCCCTTTCAGCCTACATAACTCTATGACTGCACGATTCTCTCTATACAAGGATTTAAATGCACATAAATTTTTGGCAGAGTTTGTCAAGTCATTTTCTGGTGACATTTGCATATGGATATTCTCATTTGCATATACAGAAATTCCTGGGTCTTAAGCAGTATGCAAGTTCTAAAATCTCCTTTTTTCTATTTTTACTGTGCTCTCTATCATCAAAATGAGAAATAATAGCAGGCAAAAAGCATTTGCTTTTATTGATGCTGAGATACAGAACAGTATTTGCCCTTAGAATAACTGTCCCTCCCAAACCACTAAGTCTGAATATATGCTCATATGTGACTATGCCTCTAAAATTATAGAAGAGAAAAATACAAGCAAGCATTATGCTGGACGATTCAAGAAAGTAATTAAAAATATATCTTTTTCTTTCCACAGCCAGATTATAATAAACCCATAACTCCGTTTTATGTATCTTAACCTAAGGATGCACTAACTTGTTCAGAACAGTGGTACTTTTCTAAGTATCACTCATATACTTCAGTGAGGTTCAATATATCTCATTTCTCTCTTTCTCTAAACACACACAAAGAAAACCCATTAAATGTTTTGAATTTAGCCAAAAAATGTGGAGATTTTTTTCTGCTTCCTATGAACTCCCTGTCCAAACTGAGAAGTATTTCTCAGTGGCTCAGACAGTAAACACTACAAAGAGAGAGATTTTTGAAAGCCTAAGAAAGTAAGAATATAGCAGACTGACTGACGGTCTAGCGAGGCTAAGATCCTGCCTTCAACAGTAGCCAGAAGCAGGCATCTAAAGTGGAGTCTAATGGATAAGTATATAAGCTACTTACCCTGAACACTCCTCCAGCCTCCACCAATTTGCAGCTTTGGGACTTTCTGAGCCTGAGGTGCTTTCTGTGTAGTCAGTAACCCCCACAGATTGGTGAGTATAATGGCCAGCTCGGGCCATCATTCTTATGCATGAAGTCAGGACCATTGATTTCCGACATGCACCATTTTAGATTAAATTTCCTTTTTTCCTATTTTACTGCCCAGTTAGAATTTCTGCAGTTCTGCACAATCAGCTTTCATCTTTACTATTCTGAAGAAATTAGCATCATCAGTACAAGTTTGTCAATAGTCTATATTCACCCAATTTTACAGAGGATTATTTATAAATGAATTCATAACGTCATAGGTTGAATTGCACACGCCTCAGCACAAAGCATTCTGCAGCTTCATTAATAACCTCTCTCCCCTGGGAGAAATGGCGATTTTTGCCCTGTGTTACCTATCTTTTAAACCAGTACTTGTTACCCTTACGAGGGCCTTTCTTTTTATCCTTGGCTGCCTAGGTTCCTAAAGGGACCTTTTTTGAGGGAACTCAACCAAAGGAGGTACTGATCTCTTCTCCCTGGTACCCAGTGACAGGATGTGTGGGAATGGCTGAAAGCTGCATTAGGCAAGGTTCAGACTTGACATTAGGAAACATTTCTTTACCAGGAGGGTGGTCAAACAGGCCTCCTACAAGGTGCTCAATGCCTCTTGCCTGTCAGTGTTTAAGAGGCATTTGGACCATAGCATGGTAATATGCTTTGACTTTTGGTGAGTCTTGAAGTAGTCCAGCAGTTGGACTAGGTGATCCTTGTAGGTTCCTTCAAACTCAACTATTCTATTCTAAATGCTATCCTATTCGATTCTCAACTTTGTCAAAAGATTTGAAAATGTATGTGGATGGTATCAACCAGGTCTGCTGCAGCTACAAATAAAGGATGCATACCTTCCTGCTACAAAAAACATAGTGACTCTTCCTCCCAACATAATATTCATCCTTCTTTCCACACATTCTACTCCATTACTGTTTCAACAGATCTGCTCAGTACATATGCCTGTCTCTCATCAGATTTTCCCTAGTCCCCTTAAAAATCAGCATCCTATTTTGTTCCTTACCAAATGCAGAAAATAAGGAATCCTGCAAGGGAAGCTTTACATCAGAGCTCATAGCTCAGATGCTTTATCCCCATGTTCCTCTGGGACGCTGGGGTGAATACCATCTCATCCCAGTGACTTGCTGATGTTCATTTTGTCTCTGTGTTCCAAAATGATCACTAATACTGATCTAAATTCCACTTGCACTGAAGAGTCAGTGTGGGTTTTAAAACTGATGCCAAAAAGACTGGAGTTGGATCAATATTTTTTTTTTTCTGTAAAGAATTTTGCATATTTTTCTTATTCTGTTCTAATCTATTTTGGCAAAGTCAGTTGCACACTTTTGGTGACTCAAAAGTTCAAAGTTGAGCTAAGTCCAAAGCATATTATATTCCAAAGCTGTTTAAATGTCTCACTCCTATTTGTAAGAAAGAGAACAATTACGAACATGATGTCTTTAGATGAGCTACATCATTGCCATAGGCATAAATATTTTCCAAGTTAAAGTATCCACCCAAGCAGACCTGTTGCTGTAGACGCTCCATACTTAAAGGGTGATGAAGTCTCAGCTGCATAGTTCTGCCTTTGTCTTAAGGCACCCAGTTATCTGCAGTCCCACGCACACTTAGGATTGTTCAGTCAGTGCAATGTAACCGAATGCCCCAAGACAACAGAAACGCTGGTGTGGGTGAACCCCAGTGAATTACAGTTCACACAGTACTATCATCCTCTGTAAGCATTTCACACAAAAGCACATGAAAGAAAAAAAATATGAAAAAATAGAATGTTTCATCCATTGGTGCAATCTTGTCTCACAGTTAGCACTTTTCAGCTGACACGCAGTAACTTAAGAGTGTTAAGGTAACATGTTCATGGATTCACTTTCTTCAGCAAGAGCTCAGCTGCAGACCAAGGAACTGTAGGTATCAAGGTACCAATAGACCAGTATAATACTGATCTACATTCTTCCATGGCGGTGAGGGTCGGGGGGAGAATGGGTTTGCTGTTTCAAAAACTGAAAGTTTTTGTGCAACAATGTGAAAATTTAAGTAGATCCATTACATATCCTTATGCATTTCCTTGCTTCTGGAATAATTCTTGGACTCAAAAAATGTCTCTCCCTCTAATCTGTCTTTCTGGCAACAAGGCCAGCCCTTTATCATTGCCCTAATGCTGTCAATTACTTTCAGTTAATGCCAGATCCTTCTCATTAATGTCAAGAAAAGATAAGCGCCTCTTTTTCCCTGAATTCCCCTTACAGAGGCAGGTTTTGCCCGTAGTGGAATCTGTGCCCAAACGCAGTCTGTGGGAATTGCTGTGTGAGGCTGTACCCACACTGGCTGCCTGGAGGCTCGTGCTGCTTAAGACCTGAGGGGATGAAGAAAAGAAGTTCCATCCCTCATTGCCCTTTTTCTAGCTCAAGGTAGGGAGGGATCAGGAATCGTGAACTTTTCTCCGCTTGTAAATTAGCAGGCATTCTAATCCTGTCAGCACTGGTCTCTTTTGCACAGAGGACACACCGAAGCCCAGCATCCATCCTGTGCGGTGTGTGCATCCCCGGTGCAGGGACCTGCCGGCGCCTCCCCGGGGCTGCAGCAGCCCCCGCAGAGACACCCTGGCAGCCCACCACTGCACCCCGATCCAGCTCCCTTGCCTCACACCGCCTCCCACACCTCTCCCGCCTCCAAAATCCTTCCCACTCCTCATCCTCATCGCGCCGGATTCGTCAGAAGCTTTTCTACGTTAATCCGTGGCAGGGGAGCCCCTGAGGTCGGGAGGGTGGGGACAGCACATTTATCGCTTTTGCGAGGCAAAGAGGAAGCTCAAAGATTGTTCAAGTTGGGTTTTCACCCTTGATCAGGAGGAGGAAAAAAACAGGACCAAGAGAAATGGCTTTACAAAGCGTTTAAGCTGCCCACCCACGGCATGTACCCGGCATGTGTATTCAGGTCACCATACTATTTCCTATGAGTCACGTTCAGCTGTGCCTTAGCTGCATATTTTAGTCAGAGTGATCTTAGCTGCTGTGAGGAGGCTGGTGGTGTCCAAATTTGTTCTGCTATCCTGGAATTTGCTCCTTTGAGTGCTGTGACTCAGTATAATCCTACAGAATTAAACTGTTTCTGCGTACCATTCCCACTGAGCTAATGAAATAGTTAAAATCCCCATCCGTGGTGGAGAATAGCAACACGACTGTTATATAATTAATAATACAATATCAAGGTGGGTGACACAGCTCCGATTCAGCTACACCAGCATTAACTAGCTGAGCGTTTTGCTGAGGGAAAAAGCCAAGGCTTCTTTTCCTAATGCAGTTCTCTTGCCTGCTTCAAATTCCTTATTATGCTTATCTCAGCTAGCAGCACAACTATCATTTGTGACTATTTACAAATGTGGGACAGCTTGGAGAATTAGTCACGGAGCCATTCACAGTGGAGACAGCCCTGCCACAGAGGGGTGACTTGCCTGTGCTTGCTACAACGCCATTAGCAACTCTCAGCCTCCCGTGGTTCACTGAGGGCCATGGCTTGGGCGCCACCTGTGAGCCCCCCCAGTCTCTCTCAGCAGGGTAACTAACACCTGCTGTGTTCTTATATCTTGAAGAGAAACAGAGGCTTCAACTCCAAAACCACCCAGTGAAATCCCCACGTTGTCGTCTCCCTCTCGAACCCAGCTATCATAGAGCATGCTTTGCTGAAAATTAGCTGCTTACATGAGGTTTTGTGGTCTTTAAAGCTTGCCCAACCCTTTGAAAACCCATGCCTTGGGGCTGCAGCACTCCCAGTGTTGCAGCACCATGTTGCATTAACACTTGCTCGTCTTAGTTAAGAGATGTCTTTTTGTCTCACAGTTCATCAGTACAGTCTGTAAATGCATGCCAGGGTGATGGCTGCCACAACTCCAGGGGATCGGGAGGCTCCCAAGTTTCTTCCACAATAAGTAGAGAAGGGGAAGAGCCAGGAACAGCAGAGAAGAAGGGAAGACCAGGCAGTTTATAGGATGAGAGGTTTTGTTTTCCTGGTCCACCAGTCACTGCAGCATTGAGTCCCTTAAGCAGCCTTGATGGCATCCATGGATAGGAGTGTGCAGACTGGGTGCTCGGCAGCAGAACGACTCCCCACATCCAGCAACCACTTCACCAGAGGGAGAATACTTTACTGACTTCATATTATTAAATGGGTAGGCTTATCGGTTGGGATTACAATTAACGCTGGAAGGAGATCCAAGGAGTTGTAAAAGTTTAAAGGGATGCCTGTCATGTAATATTCTCTTCAACTTAAATTATATCAAAAATCTGGAGCATACATTTAATAAATTAGAGCAGAATTAATCCCCTAGCTGTCAGCACAACTGCTCTGAAATGGTGACTTACATCTAATTACTTTTCCTTTTAAATCCTGGTTGCAATCAGTTAGCTTCTGCCCTGGCTCACTCTGAGAGGAACCACGGCTGCGATGTGACATTACATACACAGCAGAATGGGGGCATTTACATCAACTATCTCAACTACCTAAAACAGGAGGCTGATCTCCTTATGTTGTCCATGGAGAGATGTACACTTCCCCAGGGGGTAATTCAGAGTTTAATTTGGGTGTGCTGGATTGCCCACGGACAGAGTCTGTCCTCAGGGGGGAGCCTGACCCCTCTCACTTGTATTAAAATAGTTGAAGCTGGATGGAGTTAATAGCACCAAACTCACAGACAGCAGTGCAAAAGGGTAACGTGCAACCCTCACCCACCAGCTCTTTATGCCTGTGAAGTGCCATAGGGAAGTTTCTACCTTTCACGGAATCATGGAATTGTCAGAGTTGATCTAGAGATCATCTAGTCCAACTCCCCTGCTAAAGCAGGGTTGCCAGAGCACATCACTCAGGACTGCATCCAGGCGGGTCTTGAAAATCTCCAGAGAAGGGGACTCCATGACCTCCCTGGGCAGCCTGTTCCAGGGCTCTGTCACCCTCACTGGAAAGAATTTCTTCCTCAAATTTGAGTGGAACTTCCTATGTTCCAGCCTGTTCACGTTGCCCCTCATGCTGTCAACTGGGAACCACTGAAAAGAGTCCTGCTCCAACATCCTTCAACCTACCCTTTAGATACTTATAAGCACTAATAAGGTCTCTCCTCAGCCTTCTCTTCTCCAGGCTAAAGAGTCCCAGCTCTCTCAGCTTTTCCTCAAAAGGGAGATGCTCCAATCCCTTAATCATCTTAGTTGCCCTACATTGGACTTTCTTCAGTAGTTCCCTGTCCCTCTTGAACTGGGGAGCCCAGAACTGGATGCAGTATTCCAGTTGTGGCCTCACCAGTGCAGAGTAGAGAGGGAGAATGACCTCCCTCGACCTACTGGCCACAATCTT
>BJBW01002706.1:0-242050 GCA_004320125.1 Scolopax mira
CTAACCTGTATTGGTACCTAACATTATTCCTCCCCAGAGTAGCTTGGATAGACAAAAGGTGCCATAAAGAATAGCTGTCAACATGATTTCGGTCAAACGTTACTCCAAGTGGTGAGAGGCGGGGGGGGGGGACATGGAAAAAACCCACAAGTCTCTTTGGAAGGGCTTCTTGATATCTTAGTTCTGTTCCTTTCCCTCTAACCACTTTGGTGCAGCTGCAGTGGTTAATTCCTCCCTTTCCCGTTGACCGAGTGCAAACACAACCTGTTTTAGTAGTTATTTCATCCTGTTTGTGCTTTTTATCCATGCTTTTCAATGTCTGAGCTTTGTCAATGGACCAATTTCTTCCAAGTGTTTTGTTTTCTGATTAAAGTACACCAACATGGTGCTCTTGCAATGCTTGATAGAATTACTTATGAAGAAAGAAAAATTTCATTTTTATTCTGCACACAAGCATTACTCAAAGCTAAACATAACTAATTAATTTTGACATGTGTTTTATCAGAGCTCTTCTTTACCAAACCTACATGTTGGCCTGTGTGATCCACTTAAGTTGTTCTGACAGTTACGTCTTACAGAGTGGAAAGATACAGCAAGGCTGAGTGACACACTGTGTACATGCCCTTATGATGGGAGTTCCTCATGATGAATGTTTCTGTGATTCATGTTTTTACAAAGAATGCCAAAGGGATGACTATGGATATATCAGTTGTCATAACTTGTAGTTCAGTTAACAATAGTGGAGTAACTGTTTAAAAAAACAGCTATTGTACAGGAATGTTCAGTTATGTTTGCTTTGCAAGACTTCATGCAAGCATGACATGGGACGTCCTAGACATGTCTCGTGACTTTTTAATCACTGGAGTAAAAGGTCTGCTCCAAGTAGGAGCAGATTTGTTGTTAATCAGTCCTGTCAGATAGCATTCCTACAGTAACATACACTTCTCTGACTGAACTGTCTTTTGAACAGCAGTGTTCAAAAACACTTTTAGTTTAACTACCTTGCAATAGCATGCAGTGCTTAGTTCCCTCTGTCTATGGAAGTAACGTTGATGGAACTGCAAACAGAGAAATTGTTCTGATACCTGGACTTCTCTGGAGGACATTGAGCAGAGCGTATCACCATCATGGTTGCTTCTGAGGGCTTGAGTGATTTTAACATGATCTGCATGTAGGTCAGAAGTGGCTTTAGTAATATGAAAGTGAAGAAAAAGAAGTGATGAGGCACGATGCCTTGAATCAGTTCAGTCAAACTGTTAGGAACTGCTTCCCTAGATCAAATGACAGTCGAGCTATTTCTTGATAGGGGGGGATGACTGGAGTGGAACTGGTAAGATGATACCTGCAACAATACCAAACAGGGAGGCCCCTAAAGCATTGCTGTTTGTGCACTTCCTTGTGTGAAGCAATTAAATTCATAGTAAGAAGTACGGATAATTTTTTTCATTATCAGTAATAATAACATTGTGATCCTAAAGATCCACTAGTACTGATTACCAGTTTAGCCTGTTCCTCTGTAATAAATTGCCTGATTTACAAACAAGCCAAAAAGAATTTTGCTTCTCTTCCCAAAACATAATGCCAACAGGATATCACGAACAACAGGAGGAAACTCACTGTTGAACTTGTACAGAAGGACAATTGAGAGAATAGTAATCTCAAATACGGTATCTGGCTTGTAAATCTATTTAATTCTATCTTAATTATGCAAGAACTATGAAGCTAGTTTGAAAACAATGTTTGATGAATACAGGTATTTATTTCTTCTTGTTCTTTTTAAGGAATGTTTCCTCCCTTCCTCCAGGCTGACTTCTATACTATCCCCCATTAGGACTTGATACATTAATGCATTTCTGCAAACAGGTAAGAGACTCTTTTTGGCCACAAAACCATGATGGAGTTGGTAAAAACAGAGCTACCTTGAAAATGTAGTGAGAGATCAGCAGTTAAGCGGGAAGACTTTTTCATCCAAAAAGATGAAAAACATTAAATCAACATATATTGAAAATTAGGCTATATTTAAGGAATATTTTCTTAAGCAAAAGAATCATATCAGTTCTTTCCAATTACTGTACGTGTCTGTAAATAAACTATCACTGGTGCAGGCTATTTTAATCAGCATCCACATAGAAATAAATATCTTAATATTAAGTAAGGTTTGGGGAGACAAATTTAAATATCTTGTCGCCCAGAGTGAAGGTAAAGACTTAATTTTGATTAAGACAGCTAAGCTGTGCTGCCAACACTATGTACAAGTATGTAAACTTTTGGTTTCCCACGCTAACATACTGAATGTGAGAAATGATAGTGCTGGAATCTGGGACCTCGCATCAAGCTAATGAGCTGTCAGAGCACACTTTTACATAAAGAAAGTTTAAGGTACTGCATCAAAAAGGATGAACTCTGAGAGGCTGTGAAGAGGTTGTGTAATGATTAGATATTTATGCATCTATTGATATTCAGATCTGGTTTTATTTAATAAATAGTAAAAGCAGTAATATTCTCAATATTTTTTTTAGGAAAAATGGGCACCTGTTTATAAGCTGTATTGCACAAATGCAGCTTTTCCTCCTATACGGAGGAAGAAATTATAAAATGTGATCTGTATTAAACAGTAAGGATGCCTTTGCTGCTTAAAATCGTCTGATACAACCTAAGAAACAGTAGTTTCTCATGCTCAGTTTCTCATTGTAGTATAAGACATCACATAATGAGAACTCTTCTCTGTTAAATCAAGCAATGGACAAATGTACAGATACTGTTGCCCTTGAATTTCCCCCAAGGTGATTTTTCTCATTTCTGCAGCTCTGTGGTGAACACGTTTTTGCTTCTCTCCCCATCTTTTTATGTCAATAGTGAATCAAAATGTTATATTCTTTTTGATGTGACTGAAAATGTGGTGACATAGTGTGTGAAAATTTCTGTAATTCATTAATTCATAATCCAGAATTTACTACCCATGAGAACTAAAACCAAATACGTATTCTTATATTCAGTCCTTCTAAAAATTCTTACATTGCACTAGTTCCAGACAGGGAAAGGAATAAAGAAATGGATAATCTCTTCAGAATTTTCCATATGCCTTGTTCAGAGAATAGTGGATCAAGTCTTTTAAACAAAGGAAGGAAGGAAACTTTGATTTCTTGCCAAGAGATTGAAACCTCCTGATCTCTTACCAAGTAAGTTTATTTTGCTGCCAACAGACCATTTCCTTACCTTAAACAACTCCTTTTCATCTGTGAAACTAAGAGCAGTGAGGGAAACAGGCTCAGCAGAATGGCAGAGTCTGCTCTCGTTAATGTAGGGACTGATTGACATTCAAATTTGGATATGGACTGGAAAACACACACAGTTCCAAGTGTGGGGTGTCCTCAGATGGATCCTAATCAATTTTTTTTTTTTTTAACCTCTTAGTACATGAAAGTTGCTGGATTTGCATGTGATCTCCTACTGCATAAAAATTACCCAACTGCCTTTGCTATGAATAAATATGACCCTGATTTTAGGATTCCATATATTCAGGTTTGATTTTTGTTTCTTTTATTTTTAAAATCTTGAGATTTACTGACTTTAAGAAATAACTCCTTTTAAATGAACTGAATGTATCAGTTCTGAAACTTGGCCTCCCTCTAAACCTGATGAGTTCATTTTGATGCAGTTTACACTTATCCTTAGCGTTTATACTACTGATTTCAAAGCAGTCTCTAAGTACATGTGGAGCATAAGTTCTTAGATATTTTACATATCTTTTTTTTTCAGTGAGAAGGAAAAGATGAAGACTTCTGGTAAAGTCTGAAGTCAAAGGTTAGATACGAGTACTGTACAACAAGGTTTTTAGTTGTTGTGCTGGTAAACCCAAGAGCAGACATGTGATGAGATAATCTTTTGTGTAGCAACAGAGCATAAGTCTTGTGCACCCCTTCAGCCAATTATATTTATGCAAGGCTAATTAATTGAGGGATTACTCAGCAACAGGTATCTGTTTAATCCTTAGTTTTTGTCTAGATGGACACAGGGATAATTTGTTGTTCTGAGATCCATGAAACAGCCACTGCTCCAAACTATAAATTGTTGTTCTGAAATTAACATGATCTTGACACTATGTGAAAAATAAACATTCTAAAATCAGTTTAAGACAGGATATAAAGGGCTTTAAATCTTCATTTTAATCAGAAACAGCAGCAGATACATTAATTGTGTTTAGTTCCTGCAATTTTCCTGTAAGGAAAAAAAATAGACTCGTTCTGTAAAAGCTATTATTTTAAATGAACAATGATTATTATTTTTTTCAATAGCAAGAGAGGAAATGCTGTTTGAATCTTTTTTTTTTCCTTTGGAAAAACATTCTAATTTATAGTAAACTAAATGAAAATCCTCTTAATTTGTTGTTTCCTTTACATAGCTAGCAGACTGCAATTAATGCTTTTACCATCAGAACTGAAAAGAATTAAAAAATAATATTTCAGACTTTGACAGACATCTTTGGGTCACATAGATGCTATGAAAGTATATGGACTGTTAAGAAGAAATGAATTTATTTTCTATCAGTAAGTGAAAAACACTTATTTAGCCTACAACCATCAAGCTAGAACTACACCATCAAACTTACCCGTGCGTACTAAGCTACCTGCAGTGAGGTTTTCTGTATTCATCTCGAGAGGGATGGTTTCCTTACTAGTTTCTCAGTTGCTCAATATATGATTTAAAGATTATTGCATAGCTCTTTTGTATAGGTTTTTGTTTCTAGTGAAACTATAATTGCTTTTGTCGACTTAAAGGGCTTTAATTAAATAAAAGAAACAAAGCAATGGGGAGGGAACCGCAGAAGGAGACACTTGAACAGCTTGAGAGCATAATATATGTGCTCAGTAGAACTCAATTTAAAAAATCTCTTTATTACAAGAGTCTCTGTGGTCACAGATGCAGTGTAATTCTAAGTGATAACCAATGATTTTTTTAGGGCTATTCTGCTGCTTCAAATTCAGACAGCATTGTTTTTATTTACTTTATGCTTAATGTCAACCTTTTTTAGAGCAGGGAAATTCTTATGAAAGTTAGAATAAAATTGTTTAAACTGGACACTAGGGAATGTCTTTAGGATTGTACATGCCCTAATGAAAAAGCATTTTCCTTCTTCCTATTTGAGCAACTGCCACAAGCTCTAGTGAAGGAATACTTCATGTTTCCAGATGCCAAATATATTCTGAAATAAATTGTTTAAAAGCAAAACAAGAAAGTACTGAAACCAGCGCTACCTGACTGAAACTGCACACAAGCATAAAAAGTGAGTAATATGAAAGAAGGAAATTCTTTTTAATTAATAGGAATCTTGGATGGCTAATTGTCTGTAGGAACTGATTTATTATGTATGATTTGACCCAAAAGAGGAAGAAATCATGTCTAAGAGAAACAGCAGAGTATGTATGTCACAACAGGATTTTTATCTTTGTTATTACAGAAACCAAGTTAGAAAATAAGATATTCTAATTTTTTTTTAGAGTTTACAATTCTATCAATAAAACCAGGGAATGTTTCTGTATGATTAACAATGGACATCACATTTGACCATTCAAGACATTCGTTGTTGGGAATTTATCTCCTGGGCTTAGATTTTTAAATGAGCATTGCTGTGGTTTTGCTGCTACTGAACTGTGCTGTTGAAGAACAATGCAAATAACAGAGGTTGTACTAAAATAGAAAAGTTAAAACTGCAGCTGAAGAATTATGGCTAAATTAATTTGGGGAATGAAATTTATCAGGAATATACATTACATCTCATAGTTTTTAGCTTACTGTTATATACTTTTAATATAATGTATCATATGTCTATTTATCACTTTTAGCTGACAGAGCCCTGAGTCACCAAAAGCTTTAAAATAAACCCACTCAGTCTTTTTTTTAAAGTGAACATGCTGAAAGAAACCAACAGCTTCTTGTCTCCGAAATTAGATGGTATCAGCACACAAAATAGCAAACAAGAGCAAGAGAGTTCTTTACAGAGAAAGCTGAGCCTTGTCAATAAAGTTATTATTCAATTGTTATAAATTATATAAAAAATAATATAAATCAATACAATTATACGAATAAATATAAATGAATATACTTAAATATGACTTAATATAGTTATAAAATTATTATTTAAAAACTTGTAAATAACCTGCCCAGTGTGCCTTACAGGATGAATCCCTCTACTCAATCTTGCCCGCCATTTGGGCAACTTTCAGCAGCCTCCTAATCCCTATGTAATTTACACAGCTCCTCATTAGGGTCCTACAGAAACACCCTTTTTCTGGGTCTGGGTCTGAGCCTTTTGTTGGTTTCATCTCCCTACCTGCTGTTCCCTGCCTGTGGTGCCTCTGCTGCCCTCCCCACCCTCTGCTCCACAGCCTCCTTCTCCACAAAGGTCAGTGCTTCTCCAGGCAGCTCCCTTCTTCTCCAAAAGCTGCCTGGAAAGAGTAGTTTGCCACTCTGTTCTCTATACCATTTAGATAATATATATACATAGAATCTATATATAAACCAGAAACAAAAGTAAACAAACAAATAGTAAAAGAAATGCAATCTTTGTCCCACCATTGACTCTTCAGTGTTATTTTTCCACCTGCATGTCAATCCCAGGGTAAGAAATCTGCCCCAAATATAATAAAAATGGAATGCTAAAAATAGGAGAATACTCACAGCTTTGTAAATAAATGCAATGGAGGAAATTCAAATTAATGATTTTTGTACAAAGATATAAACTTTTTAAAAGTTAACATCTGAGACTGCAAATAAGGTTTTCTGTCTTTCCGCTATAGAAATGGCACTAAGTGCAAAACCTGAATCCCCACTGGCTTCACCTAAATCCAGAATTTTTTAGGTCTGTGTTCAAGAACACTGTTTGACAATAACTACTAACTGTTGTTTATGCCACATGAACAATTCCTCCTCCCATCTAAATACAGATTTTCTAATTTGCGGCTTAATTGCCTCCTGGTTTACTTTAGGGTATGTATATGTAGATCAGCGTTACGTAGATAAGATGGACTAGGTGTGTATCTTGGTAATTTGAATTCTTAATAATTAAGTGAAGAGGCCTAATTAAATATTAAAAATGTAAGCCTCCTTCTAAGAATATTTTCAAATATAGAATGCATATTTACAAGACTTATATGATAGTTGCCTTACCCAGACTTTACTGTGGATTTTGACATAATGACTTAGGATGCTAACAAAAGAAATCTGCTCTTAGTGAAATCATCTCAACCACTTGAGAATTACTGAAGGGATGGGAACAGATATAATTATATTTTATGGTCAGGCATCAGGCAGATGTTTAATATTTCCTGGTGTAGTATTTATTTGAACACTGTTTTAGGCAATATATAATGGATTTGAGAAATCTGCTGTATAGCATACATTGTATTAAGAACACACAGTCTTGGACTGCTATCCTTTGAAAAGACCCATTTCCTCTTCAGTGACTTCAGTGTTTTAAATGTGATTAACTCTGTATTTTTCTGTTGTAGTTATACAGGGCAACAGCAGTCATTCCTCTCAAGTATTGGTTAATAATCCGTAATAACCTTTTTCTATGTGCCAAATTTCAGTAGTCCAACATGACCTGAAGTCCATGGATAGTAGCTCTACGGCAGCCTTAGCACTGTAGATGTTCAGTGCAGTGACTGACTATGCTTACTATGTGTTTACATGCTACGAACACAGCACTAGCCTTTATAGCATGTATGAAGTACAGTTCTTTCATCAGCTTCATAAATCATCTTCCACACAGGAAAACTGCACTGTGATTTCTGGCAGAAATCACAACCAGATTGGCTCCTGAGGATTATCTGTAAGTACTTTCTTTTATTCACATTATGGAATTATTCAAGAAAATCCATATCTGTGGCCCCAAATTTGTTAATAGGTCTCTTAGATGTAATCAATAAGCCTTCAGACTGAATGTTAGAATATGCAATTATGTTTGCACAAATCTATGCAGATGGGCTTTTATTATAAATTATCTTCTCTTTCTTCTGTTGGCAAACAATTTAGCAAATAAATAAAAAATGGAGATTGATGGTATTATAACAACAAAGTACCCATTTCAATTACAGCAGCAGAAGACTGCAATGAAAAGGATGTAGAACATTTCAGTCTATTTTTTAATACTCAGGGCGGGGTGGGAGGGTGTTCGAAGTTTAAGATTTTATTTTCTCATAGGCTCTGTGTTTATAACAGACCACTTTTTGACAGGGTTTTCTTTCAGTTTTTCAGTGGACTAATTTCGGCCCCTCTACTTAAATACTTCCATTCCTTTATGGGAAGTGTTCCATTCCTGTATGGGTAGTGTCTCCCCATGCACAGGGGAACAGCATGGGGAGAAGACACAGCAGTTTTGTGGATTCCACAGCACTTCAGTGTGGATTTCTGTTGGTCTTTTTTTCTGCAATGTGAATCTGAAAAAGAAACCCTTCTCCAGGACAATATGTATTTAAAAATTTGTATTTTGCCATCATCTGGCAGTAACTGCTGTTGCCCTTAAAGTATATAGAGCTCTGTTAAACATACTGGTTTAAGTGTAGTTTTCTTTCAAGGGATATCATCTGGCAGTAGGAGGTAGAACGAATGTTTTTAGATTGTTTTATCTAATTAGGGAGTAATGAAAAGGGAGGCCTGATGAATGTTCTTGTTCAAATATAAGAGAAATTGGAAAATATGCTTTTGAATTATTTTTAAATTCTTATTGTTTTCACTCTGGGGAAAATCCAGTAGCATTTACTGGGAATAAAGCCTGCAGAACCAAAAGAAATGAGCATATGGATCCTATGTAGCTTTGATTCTATTTTATATTTGTTTATAAAACTATCATAGAATACAAAGTGTATCTACTGCTCTTTCAAAACCACAGATAGTTAAAAATCAACAAAAATCAGCTGAAAATAGGTTATAATTTCATTTAATGTTATTTATTAATTTGCTGTAAGGGTAGTATTAAAAAAATGCTGTAAAAAAAGTCAGACCAAAAATAGAATAATGGTGTAATTACCACACATTCAGACTAAGAAAAAAATGATGACTGTTATTTTCCATTTTCAAAAGTTCTCTTTTTTCCAACTTCCTCTTTGAAAAATCATAGAAAAAAACAGATTGACTATATCACATTAAAAGTTGACACTATCTCTGTTTGTAAACCTTGTGACTTTGTGTGGCCATTCCACAATGGTAGAGCATCCACTATAAGATCACTCCCTATGAATGAATCTGTCAAGAGCAGATGGATGTACAACTTCACTGAAAAAAAGGCTGAGCATCTTCAGTATCATTTGTAATTGATGAGAGATGAAGGTTGTTAGTCTTTTAACAAATCTGGCTCTCGTTGAATGGCAGAAATATTCACAAAGAGTTAGTAAATAACCTCAGGTGAATTTATTAGTCAAGAGCTGTTCCTGTACACCAGCTGGTTAATTTTTATAATTTCAGTTTGATGCCACTGTCACTAAGGTGTATGTATGTAACACACACTATTTGGATTAGGAAGTTAAAATGAAACATACCCAAAGCAAGTAGGTTACAATATTTTTTAACAGTTAAAGCAGAGCTACTGGCAATGGTTTATATAATACAGTGAACTTTCTGCTAAACAGTACATAAAAGCTAGCTTGCTGTCATTTTTTTTTACCTAATGTATGCTCAGAAGGACTAATAATAGGCTTTATGAGTCACAAGCATTCATTAAGCAAGCCACTTGAGTTTTAAAAACATAACAGTTGAGACACTAGTCTGTTTGAAGTGAACAAGTAAATTATTATGTTTTTAAAAATTGTGACTCTTTTAAAAACACTATGATAGTATGGTTCTAGATATTTAAGATTCTTTATTCTATGTGAAGATAGCATGTTAATTACTGGATTAGCAAAAATGTCTTTCAAGACCAAACTTGAACCCATCTTCTCAGTTTTGAAACGCATTTGGGATGCCTGAGTCCCTCACGATGGTCCCAAGGGAAAGTGTGTTAGTCTCAGCCGTGTTTGTTTACGCAAGAAGGCACAGCTTAGGCATAGCATCTGGTTTTCAATGAAGAGCTGCTTTTTACTTTAGTTATCCAGCTGGCTTGATACGGGTACAATTAAATGATTTGTTCAAGACCACTAAGGGATTTGTCTGGGAGAAGAAAGTTGGACTGAGAAAACTGAAAATGCTAGTTCCCATCACAGAACAGTTTCTCAGTAGCATTTAAGTAAATTAGAGGGGCAACCTATTGTATTTCACAGTCATTTGCACAAGCCGCCAGCATTGTATAGACTAAATTTATATCAGTAGAGAAATGTAGATGTAGAAGGAAAACTGAAGGAAAAAAAACCAAACTACTTTCATTTGGTAGATATCTAAACAGAAACATCAGATAAAGAACAGGAAAATTGAAATGAAAATTTGTCTTCCAAAGCTATTTGGTTTTGTAGGTGTAGGGGGACAGTTTTGCTTGTCTTTAGTCATATATTATCCAACCTATATGAACTGTAATTCTAGGATTTTTCTAATTTAAAGGTGTTCAAAACACGTCTGTGAAGTTTTGTGTTTGGTTTTGCTTGGTTTTTTTTTTCCTTAATTAGCTGTTCCTTTTCCCATTTGTTAACGTCGTAGAGACATATCAGTAGTATCATGAGACCATCACATTGGTATGATATCACAGCTTTTATCAATAAGATTAGATTACTGCAAAAAACTTTTGCCTGTTGCAGGTGCTGATTAGTGATAAGAGTAATACGTTGTCATCTTCTGTGATAACAGAAGTGAGATATGCATATTGGCTCATAATTGGCATAACAATATTTGGTGATAAAGGACTAGTAAAATGTAGCATTTTCTAATTTAGTTTCAGGGCAGGATATTGTGCTCCAGCAAGGACAGAGAGTCCTGTAATTGCTTTCTACTTTCTCCTTCCTTCCAAACCCTACCTCACTTCTCCAGTCCTTTCATTCCCTCCAACATCAATTTTTCAACAGTTTGCTTTCTTCGTAGACTTCATTTCAGCCTCAGTCTCCTGGCTTAGCCCAGTGTGGGTTTCTCTTTGGCTTGCTGCCTGAGTCCCCTGCTGAACTCAGGATGTGGTTCTGCCAATCTAATTGTGGGCTGCTACTGAAAGGGGTATTCCATTCCTCCTGCTGCCTGCCCTGGTCTCCCTTGTGAGCCAAGTCAGGGAACTAAACTTGTTCTATTCGTTTTCTTTCAGTTCAGCTCTCTGAATCAGGTCATCGTGAGGTAACATGAACACCAATGCTAAAAATCACAACCAGGGCTGGAAAGGACAGTGGAATAGGGAGAGGAGGGACCACCTCTTTCAACAGCACTTCACAAGTAACGTGAGTTTTCATCACTAAACTTCATTTTGAGCCCCAAACTCCTTACCCTGCTTTTCCTGTTCTTCATCTTCCCTCTTTGGCCCCTCTTGCTAATGGCTTCCCGTTTGCCCCTGCCCTTTCTGCTCCCGTCCCAGAGTTACCCATCAGCTAATGCCAACCGTCTTGCCCAGCTCCTTTTTCTGCCTCAGACCTCGCTCTTCACTGGTCTCCCATAGACAGACCCTGTCAGTAACAGTCCCTGTGGTCCCTCACTTGATTGCTGCTTACAAAGTATTAGCTCAAAGTGGGAGGAAAATGCTTTAGCAATTAAGAGAGAGATCTTATTTTTATAAACTCTTCTAATACCGGCTTTAATGAAGAAGCTCTCTTACTTGTCCATCAAAAACTTCTGAAATTTAACTGACTGCACGGGCTATAAAATGGATAAAAACCCTAGTAGTTACAAAGTGAAATTCCCTCAAATTGAGCCTTCCTCACTTTGAGCGCATTGCATTAAAAAAAGCGGTGAAATAGTTTTCAACAATAGTTCAATAGTTAGAGGCTCTTTTTCCTACTGTAAACAAATGCTGAATGCCTGGGCAAAACTCTCCTCTGCGTAATGCAAGTCAACTCCCATTGACTTAACAGGAGTTGTTGTGCTATATATGAGAGCAGAATCTTGTCTCTGTGAATAAGGGAGTTTTTTCAAGAGTGAGGGGGCTCTGCACAATGAATGCATTTTTACCAGCCCTTTCTGATTCATTGGCAAACTACCAAACACAAGAACTGTTTCTGTAGTCTTTCTACTCTCACAATGACAGACATTTTCTTTTTCATTTTTAGTGGGAAGTCTTTTGTATTTTTTGTTTTCTCATGAAAATGTATGTTTTATGCTTCTTGGTATTTTGTACAATGAAGTACAAAGCATTTCTCAGTCATGATATTTTTGAAATTAGTCCTTCCTGGGTTTATCATGTATCTTCTAATTCCAGTTATGCATACATCTCTTTGAAATTCAAAAGCTGCTTTGAAACTAGACTGGGCAGACCCCTTGGAAGTTACAGCAGCCCCAGGGAGCTTATCCAAGCGGTGCCAAAATTGTGTTTTGCTGTGGTCCACTCTGGACCCAAACTAGAAAAGAAGGGGGTGCTTTTCTCATCTTCAAGAATCCTCCGATGGGCCAAAGTGAAATTCCCTTTAGCAACATGAAAGAAATTTAGCTCATGCTAAAGAACTGCCCTCTGTAGAGTTTCTGTACTGTAAACTACAGCAATCGTGCTTCCTATCATATTTATTTTTTTTCCCTGGAGTTCTTTTTTTTTAAGAAGAACTTAGCAGCTATCTTTATACAATTAGTATTTTAAAAGTTTAGAATTTTTTGTGTTTTATGGTTTATGTTTTTATCGTCATACATTATTCTCTTGATAGTGAGTCAAGGTGTTTTTCTTCTTGTTGTGCTTTGGAAAAATACCCAAACCTGATGGTAAAAATGCCCAAACCTGACAATCATCAGATGTCTATATTCAGAACCACCAGTGTCACTCGTTCCTTTCTCTCTGAGGAACCAACCCAAGTATTTCAGAAACCATCTGAGCAAACATGGGCAAAATCCCTGTTGAGACAATTGGTCTTGATCTCAGGATGGTGTCTGCCAGTAGAGGATACTGCTTCTGACCCAGAAAGTTGCATTGCAATGTTATTTGATGGTAAGCAAAGTCTAGCTGCCTGTCTGCATACAACCGGATTTCTTCCAAAGCTGAATGAAAACCTGTCTTTAAAAACTATATCTAATCTCATATTTAAAATCCAAGAAAAGGTGTACCCATTATCTCTCCTCATATCAACTATTTAAATATTTAATTGCCCTCACACTCAGGAAATGTCAATATTAGGTTTGTCTCACTATGGTTTCCAGCAAATGGATGCCATTGCCTTTGTCAGTGAGGCTGAAAAGGTCAAACTATCAAGATCTCTTTTCCATATTTAAGTACTTATTCAAAGTAATCTAATGTCTTGTCAGGTTTTTTCTTTCAGAAGCTGAATAAGCTGAAAAGTGGAAGCTTCATATTGCAAATTACCTTGTTTTCTGTTCCCTGAATAATTTTTCAGTACTCTTTAAACTATCACTAATATTTCTGTTTTCCTGCTAGTGTAAATATCAGAAGTGGGTGAAGGTTTTCTTGTAGTGTTTCTTCATCAACGTGTGCACAGAGATCTTTGTAGAAGGCAAGTTTTTATACACACTGGATTGCATTAGTTCTTTATGCCACAGCATTGCTTGTGCTTTGCTGAACAAATGAACAGACGGATCTTTCTCTCCTGTCTAAACATTATCACTGCAGACTCTGTACAACCACCTAGACTCCTAACGCAAAATCCCTCACGCTTAGCAATCAGCATCCTGAAGGATGCCACTGGAAACACGTCAGCTCATTGATGTATTGCCACATTTGGAAATGCCAGCAAGCCAGTTTTTAGTCCAGTTATTTCTACATAAGTCACGTGTTTTGAATCAAAATGTCTTGTGGCACTAAATCAATAGCTTGGAGAAATCCAAGTTTAAAATGGAAGTGCAATTAGTTTTATCAGCTGAACATATAATTATTTAAAAAAAACAAAGATGTTTGTTTCTCCTCATCAGGGCCCTGAGTGCACTAATAAGTCTTAATTGCCCAGCCCAGTCTGACCTGACCCTTGTCCCCCTGGTCCCCGAGTCCCATTTCACTGGGCCCAGCACTGCCAGAGGTGTGCTGCTCTCCTGTGCCCTGACTCCAGGGCTGGTGGCCTGGCCTGCCCTCGCACCCAGGCTCTTGCTGCCCCTCGGGCCTGCCCCGACTCCTTGCTGGGGGCAGTGGGACGGGCGCTGGCTGTGGGGCCGTGTCCTGCTGCCCCCACCCGTGGGGTCCCTGTGGCTCCCAGCCCCCAGGGAGCTGCTGGCCCACACTGCGCCCCGACCCACGCTGGCTGGCGTAGGGGATGATGAGGGTCGGGAAGGGATGTGAGCCATCAAACTCTGTGCGGTGTCTGCAGCTAATTGTACAGCCCATCACGCTGTCAACGTTCATTAGTTTTATTAACAAAGGCTGGGATATGGATGGTCCTTTCCATTATTTTACCTGGGATCAGTGTCTAGCTGATGGGTTTGCATGTCCATGAGTCAAAACATCTATTTATCTTTTCCCCACTCAGAAACAGTTTGATTTTCAGTGGGACTAGGAACCACCCCTCCATCCAAGTCAGGCTGGGCTGCATGAGGCTGCTGACTTTGATAACAAGAATAATAGTTGTTCTAGTCCAACTGAGCCGCTGAACTCACTGGGGCAGAACACAAAAAGGTGCCCATGTTTTATGATGAGGAGTTTGAAGAGTAACTGCTGCATGTGAATTCCTCTAATACTTTGGGTTACATTTTCTTAATTTAAAAAAAAATATTAATATCTTTAAATGTTGAGATTTCATTGCATAATGTAGGGCACAGTCATTCCTTAGAGGTAACCTGATTTGGTTTTTTTTTCCATCTGCATTAACTCTCCCAGTCTTTGCATCTAGCAAAAATTGAATCAATTTGGTGCCCCATCCAAAAAGATGGCTATGGGCACATTATGCTGAGACATTATTCCTTAAGATATATATTAGAATAAACTGGGGAACATAATTCAGCAAAGCAGTTGTTAGAATGGAATGACATTCAGTCTTTTTCTTGGTGACATTTAGAAGAAAAAAGAAAAAATGGAGATGGCTTATTTTTGGCCTGAAATTGCACATATTAGCTGATCAGTGTGACACAGAGTGAATGATATGTTATTTTCTGGTGTTGTTTTACAGCAAATAGAATGATTTAAGTGATGTACTGTAACAGAAGAAAAGAGACTATTGGAATCAGACATTCAGGAGGCAAATAAGTTTATTTTAAGCTTCATTTCTGGCATGAATAATACTGCAACCATCATAAAGATTTAAACTAACCATACTGATAAATTGTTAATTCCTCATTTAAGACATCTCCTATATTGTTGCTTGCACATTTTTAAGTCTGTCTTAGCTTTTTCACTGGGGTTTGATCTCTGGCTTATTGACTGGCTATTTTAGGAACTGGCTTTGATGTAGTAGGTCTCCTCTTACACTTGAGTTTTGCGAAGTCTCTAATTAATGGTTCATTATTTGCACTGGCTGAGCGACATCTGAGGGAGGACACGCTAGAGGCGACCCAGGAGAGGGGTGCGGGGGCCGGGGGTGTGCGGGGGCTGGCACCGCTCCCTTTGCTGGGGGGGAAAGAGGGAATTTAAGGGGGCGAGCTCTTGCTCCAGGCCAGAGTAAATGAAGCCTTCTCCCGTGCTGTCAGGTGAGAGGTGGAGAACGCCTTTTTGTGCTATTCTTACTTTGACCTTTAGGAGTGCGACAGCAACTGAGTTTTTGAGGTCTTGTGCTCAGAGAAGTCATGTTATCAATACGCCATCTCTAGCCGCCTGACACTTGTTCTTTTACCAAGGGTTTCAGGGTCGTGGCACAGTTAAAGGAAGTCCCAAGATGGACATTACACGGGGTAACCTGGTATTTTTCTGACGCTATTCTGTATTTTTCTGCCTTATGGTGTTTTTCCGCTTCTGCAGCGGCTCCTGCAGCGCCAGCATCTCCCGCCCTCCCCGGGCCCGGTGCCCCCTCAGAGCCTGTCACCCACCGACCCACGGCGGGGCAGAGAGGCCTGAGGCGAGACCCCGGAGAGAGCGGGGCCGCAACTGCCTTTAAGGCCACGATCCGCTCCGCAGCACCTCCCTCTTTCCAGAGACGGCGATGTCTCACCGCACGCTGGAGCCACCCCAGCAACGCCGCTGAGGCGCCGGGGCCGCGCTCCACCCGTTTCACCCACCCCCCCGCGGCGGGGAGTGGGACCGGCCGCTGCCCGCAACCCCCTCCCCTCTCAATCCTCCCTCCCAATCGCCGCCGCCAGGGGGCAGGCGCGCGGCGGGCGCGGATTGGCTGCGGGGCGGAGCGGCGCGGCGGCGGGCCCCGCCCGGCGGCGGAGGCGGGAGGGACGGGCCCTGCCTGACTGGCCCCCGCCCGCTCTCCCGCCGGGCGCTGCGGCCGCATTACTTAGTGCTTGGGAGCGGGCGCTCGGCGCGGCTATCTCTGTCTGGGAGGCTCCGCGACGCAGCCGCTTCTCGCCTCGCCATGACCAAGGAAACGAAGAAGCCCTTCCGCCAGACCATGGCCGAGTGGCGGCAGTTCATCTACAACCCCAGCAGCGGCGAGTTCCTGGGGCGCACGGCTAAGAGCTGGGGTAAGGGCTGCCGCCCCGGGGACACCGGCGAAGGCGTGAGGCGGCAGTGGACGAGGCCGATGGCGGCGGGGGGAGGCGGGGGGGGGGGGGGGGGCCGGGGGCGCCCCTGCGGGGGGGGGGGGGGGGGGGGGGGGGGGGGGGCCTGTGGCGCCCCCTGTGGCGATGCGGGGGGCCTGGGCGGGCAGGTGAAGCGGCCCCGCCAGGCCGCGGCGCACGCGCCCCGGTAACGGTTACAACCGCCGCCGGTCTAAAAATAGCTCCGGCCGTGACAGGGAGGAGGCGGAGGGGCGGGGGGGGGGGAACCTCCCGGAGCAGGTGGGGGTCGGGGGAGGAAGAGGAGTTTCTGGGAGCTCGTCCCGAGCTGACTCACCCTCCCACCTCAGTACGCAAATGCAGCAAACGGGGCCCGCAGGCTCCTCCTCCGCCGGGTCCGTGGGGGGGGGGACGGGGGGGGGGGGGGGGGGGGGGCGGGGGGGGGGGCGCTCCCGCGGCCGCCGCCGTGCGGCTGTGACGGGCTTCCGCCGCCGAGGTGCGGGGCCGGCCCCCACCGCGCCTGCCTCTGCCGCTCCATGGCGGCCTGCGGGCATGTCAGCGCGGCCGCTCCTCTCCCTCCATTACCTACCCCCCCTCCCTAACACACCCCCCCCCAGCACGGCAGGAAATCCAGAATGAATGAGCGCCAGTCGCCTTTGTGCTTCCAGGCGGTGGCTGCGGATGAGAGAGGGGGAAGAAACCCCCTAAATCCCTCCAGACTCAAGAACTTTGTGAGTCACGATTCCGGACAGGCTACGCCCCCCCCCCAAAGAAAAAAAAATTAAAAGGAAAAAAAAATCGTTGTGTGTCATTATGCTAAATTTGTTCCAATGTGGGGTTTCTCGGCCTTTTATTTATCTTAAATGAAGCTTTTAAATGAAGGTTCCCTAGTAAGGCTTATGAAGGCGGTATTTGTTTTCCTACTTTCAGGTAGTCTTCCCATTGCTTTCCTCTGCGCTGGAAGGCATGTTATCATAATCTTGTTGCTTCCAGTAAAAATATTTGGATTTTCTGACTATGTTTTTTCATATTAAACAGTTGTATAAATGCTTAATATTAGGATGTTTCTTCAGCCCTCATGGGACATATTTACTGACTTCAGAAAATGCTATGTCTCCTCCCAAAACTTGGATGTAGTTGGGATACTTAATAGTTGTGCTTACAAAACCAACAAGAATCTCAGCGTGGTGTAAAGGAACAGGCCAATATATCCTTGGCCTTGACACAATCTCAATGAATGCTAATGTTGAAATAGTGAGGAGGAGCCTCAAGCAGGCTACGCATAGGGTGTGCTTTCTGTGCGGTGCCAGTGTCTCCTGTCTATCAGGAAAGGGCCCTAGCTCTGACTTGAGTTCTCCTCCATTCAGATGGAAATAAGAGCTCCCGGGCTGCTCTGCCGGTTGAATAGCAAAGGAGAGGAAATTTCCACTATGCCGTTGTCTAGTGATCTTTCTGTACAGGCAGGTTTCCTGAAGTGCGTGGGCTGGATGAATGGGTGTATGGATTGCAAAAGTCTGGCTGTGTCATGAATCTGGCAAAGTCTGTGGGTGCATTGGAAAGAGTTTGTAACTTTTTAAAGAAAGCAATGTTGAAATAATCTTCTCTCTTTAAACCTATCTAGTAGGATAGGTCACTAGGATGTTATTAGTCTGTCCTAGTCCAAGAGCAACAGATAATAGTTGAAATTGATACAACTTAGTTGGTAATCAACTTTCTACAGCCATCTCCCTTGATAAAGGATGCTTTTCCATATTGAGAAAGTTTGTATAGTCTTATAGAGCGGTTTGAATAATTTTACTTCATTAATAAGTTTTCTTAAGGGGTTTAGGTAATTGGTATGTTATTAGTACTATATACCTTGTCCTTAGCCTGGACACTGAGGTGACTGTTTGGCAGCACTATAAATTTTCAGTGTATTTTGTCATCAATATTTATTTGTCCTGGCATTTTGTGATTAGCATAATGTACTTATTTAGTTTAATTATATATATATATATATATATAAAATAAATTATAATCTTTAACTGTTTTTGAGGGTGGTGTGTGGTTTTCTGTTTTGGTTTTTACTTTTTAATTCCAGAACACTAATTGAGTGGCTCTCTTAGCCCATAAGAATACACAGGGTTTGGTGGCACTTCTGCCCTTGCAGTACTGATGTGAGCTGAGAGCAGTCTGACTATTGTTCCTTTCCTGTTGTCAGTCTCCCCTCCGAAAGGCAGACAAGTAGGAAAAGAGACCTCTGGTTGCCAGTCCCCTGGGCTGTGGTGTCACCCGGGGCAGCATGATAAGAATTCAGTTGTCTCTAATTCTCCCATGTGTATTTCTTTTGTCTCAAGGCAGCTTTCTCACAGTAATAAGGCAGAAGCAGTAGAGAAACTGTTAAATAGTTATTCACAGAATGTGCATGTTTTGCCCTAGTTTGAGTCAGTCCTGGGGGGCTTATGTAAATTGTAACTGTGAGGCAGTGATTCTCTGTGAATTTGAGTGGTATGGCATTGGACTGCTCATCTTTATCTTCCATTTTTACACCAGCATTTGTAAAAAGATCAAGTACAAGCAGCTCCTGTACTCATTTGTCATGTAACAGAGGCATGTTGACTTTTACAGTTTGGTAAAAAAACCTGTACTAACGGTCCTCTCACTATAAAAAAGGAGAGATTTTTACTTTACTTGTGCAAACTTGAGGGATAATTCTATTTGAATCACAAATCGGTATCCAAATCCAACTCTTCCCCCACCAAAACCCTTACACTTTTAATTATGTGGCATAATCATTTGTTGTATTAAAGAGACAGAGAATACTGGAAAAAACTGTTAATGAGTCGAGGGTGTTCTCAGCAACAAGTCATAAGGAGCATTAATAGGCCTCACAGAGGTGATGTGAAGGAGGGTTGGTCTTAGGGTTCCACGCAGGGTATAAATTGGGTAGGGCAAAGAGAGGAGAACTTGTAAGACTGCCACGTGGGGCCTTCCTGTAAGTGAAAGGAAGGCAACCATCTGGCTTTGCCTGTGATGTCAAGGTGCTGTGCCTGCCTAGAATTAGAGGAAGAACAGAGTGAGATCATCGCAAAAGTATTGTAATGGGATGCTCACTACACACTCAAATGTGTGCATAATCTTACAATACAGAAAATAAACTCTTTTTATATAAGGTTACAGAAAATTTGTGCCAAAAAAAAGGCAACGTAGAGTCTTGTAACACTTCAATTATGGTCAAACTAGATGTCATGTCAAGCTTATTTAAGTCTTCCTGTAAAGCTAGTTGTGTCAGGTGTTCAAGGGACAGGTGACATTGTCTTGAAGTACCTAGAAATTTGGTCCTACTGAATATTCTTTTGCATGTTTAGTGCACAAATATATGCTTGAAATTAAAAAAGGCAAACAAAAAAACCACCAAGAAAACCCAACACCTTGTTTTTAGGAGAACTTTCCACCATGCCAATGGATATACAGTTATGTCAGTCACCGTAACAAGAGATCCAGTTTTGCTTCTCTTTAGTCTTCACTGAATTCTTGCTGGGACATATAGCAGTTTTAACTGCTTTTCTGATTTGAATCTTCGGTGTTTTTTATCAGTGCTTTAAGCAGAATTTTGTTGTACTTTAGCTTTCTTCACAGGTAATGTATTATTAAACCTTCTGGCACCACTGTCTGCCAAGTGCAGTAGAAGCACTTACGTATCCAAGTTGCAAATCAGACATGGTGCTTTTTTTGTCTTGTGGCAGATGGACATTTGATGTAAAAATTCACGCACAGCCAGGAATATGACTGCAGTCAAAATCTTACTAAATTTTTCCATGATACTATTGTAAAAAATGACTATTTGAGAAATCAGTAGCATATTTTCTTTTCCATAACATAGATTGCTCTGAAGAAAGGCAGCTTGCCTTCTCTTGTTACAGGTATCAGTAAGCTCTACTTCCTGAGTGGTACAGGGAGGGTATTTTGTGGGCTTAGGGTTTTTTGTTATAAATGCTTAATCATGGCATTAAGCATTGGCTTTTTTCATTCTTTGCAAGTGTTGCACTTGACAATTTTTATTGTGTCCTGAATTTTTTAGCCAGGTTATAGGTGGATCCCTGGCTTATTCTGAAATAAAACTTCAGTCCTGTGTTACAGTTTATTTCTTCTTGAAGTATTCCTTCCCTCTTTCTTCCTCTCCCTCCCCCTACCATCTCCAAATTTGGAAAACAGTAATTCTAAAGTGTCTAGGGAATAATGTTGAAACATGACTAGTGCTTATCTATTACGTATAGCTATGTTAGTTTAAAGCAATAAAATCCATCTGTAGGATGACTAAAAGTCCTTGACGTTGCTGATATAGGTAGTAGTCACTAGTAACATTACCCAGGTATTTAAATTCCACTAGTTAAAGACAGTGAAGAATGATCATGGTGACAGGATCAGCATGGAATTCAACAAACCATAAAGACAGCATTTAATTTTCATTGTTGCAGATAATGTTGAATAGTTGCTTCTGTCTCTTGTGAGAGTGTTTATACTGGTATCTGTATATATCTACCTATGTATTACATATAGGTAGATCTGCCAGTCTGGTTTATGCCAGATTGGCATACTTTTTATCACTTTTTTCACTAATGTGAAATTTGGAAAGATTGCATTTGTTATGGAAATGACGGCCGTGAACATGGTATCTTGTGTTCATCAGAGTCAGAAATTGTAATTTTCCTAGTGGAGAAGCAGTTCGACTACTGCAAATGAACTTCAGCTAATGATGGCACCAACTTATTGATTCAGAAATGGCAGTTTCTGAGATTTGAATGTTACTTATCTATGTGGTTAGGATATGAGGGGGTTTGGTACTCTGATGCACTGGAAACAGAAAATAAACGTGTAAAAAAACCAACCAACCAACTAGGTAAATTGTAAAGCAGAATTTTGGTTTTGAGAGTTTTCCTTGTGTGATAGTTTTGGTGTCAAAGACTGACTCAAAGGGTTTGGTGTAGCAAGATGTTCTGCAGCCATTGAACTGAGTTGCATGTTACATGTGGCAGCTGTACCCTCCTTGGAGTAAATGTGCAGGATAGCATTCTGCAGTTGCTTGGGTACATCTTGTTTCCTGATGAGAAATCCAGTGTTATGTGAAGTTATTTTGGCAGAGCTTCTTGACAGGTTAGGGCTTGTTCACTGCGATTAGCTTAGGATAATTAATACTAATAGGCTCACAAAGAGCAGCTTACTCAGTTTGGAGCCGTTGGAAGTTGCAGAGGAGGTTTTTTTGTTGTTTGTTTTGCTTTTTCCTTCTTTTTAATGTGGCAAAGTAGCATAACTGGGGCAGTTTAGTCTAGTGGTCAGTTTTCTGCAGGGTGTTTACAAGCTATATTAAAATAAAGATTAATAATAATTTGTGTGTCTGTGCACACATGTGTGTTTTGCTGGACTGAGGGAAGTTAGTGGAGTTTCTAGCCTTGTTAGTGCTGCAGCCCTGGTAGGTGGGATGTTGCTGGGAGGGACAAGGACTCCCTTAGGGGCTGCTCACGCTGACGTTTCCACCACGGAGCCCATCACTGTTTTAGACATTGGGGTCCTTCTCATTTTCACCAGTATTGGGGCTGCCTCTGTGAGCATGTGGGCTTCCCAGGGGCTGCCTACACGTAGCAGTCCTGCCTTGATGCAGCTCTTGTCAGGGGAGGGGGATCCCAACAGCCTCCTTCCCCACTGGAGGAGAGAGGCTGTGCAGGTGGGTCGGCACCATTGCCTCGACTGAGGGAGCACAGGCTTGGATCTGCCCTTCAGGGGGCTTCAAAATGGGGTGCGAGGCTGGTATTGCAGGTTTATGGTAGTACTGGCCCAAAGCCGTAATACACTCACAGCCATGTCTTCTTAGAAGTGCACCATCGTGGTACCATCATGCCCATCTGTAGTAAGTGGGCAGGTTTGGTTTTTTGTTTTGTTTTGTTTTTAACTCGGTGAAGTTAAGGCATCATATTTTGGAAATTAAAATACAGCTGTATTCTGAAATAACTCAATTAAAAAAGATTTCCTTAACTTTTTGCTTTTATGTTAATTGCCATGGAAGGTGCTTGTCTTGTCTTAAATGTCAAACTTTTTTTTCTGTTCCATGGGAACTGATTCATGAATGTCTTGGTCACTTCATGGAGGGTGTACTTTTTAGACAGATTGATGAAAGTGGTTTTTTGATTACTTTGTAGGCGGGTGCTTGTTTTTATCATACTCAAAATATATTGGTTATTAATCAGCAGATCATTGCTCTGTTCTGGTTCCAGTTAAAGCAATTGGAAGTTTACAGGTAAAGCAAATTGCTGGTGTGCCAAATACACATGTAACTTCCTTAATGGCTTTTTAAACTAAGATTTCTACTACTTGTTTTCATACGCTCTTTTCAGCTTCTAAATAGCCTTAGAAATAGTTTCTAATAGGTGTCTGCTGTCTTGTTCATTATAGTTTGTTCTTGTTTTCACATACTTTGCTACTTAACTTCTAATCACTGCATTGTATCTTACATGTTTCTTGTTCCCAAATATTTTGAATAACTGATCACTATCAGAGTGTTGCAGACTAGTAAGTAACTTTCTCAATATGTGAAATTGAAAACTAAAACCAAACCAAAATCCAGTAACATTCAGCTGGTTGCTGCAGAGAACCTATGTTATGGTAAAGATCATTTGGGAACCATCTTGTTATTTTAGTATACGTACACTGTATTCTTAACAGAAGTAATACATCTAATTGCATCTTCAGTGGTTATGGGTTACTGGGGCTGTAGTACACTAGGAAATACTTCAGTGCAAAATGCAAGCATAGTTTCTGGGACAGGAGCCAGGGGTTAGGCTTCCTTCTGTCATCTTCCAGTGGACAGTACTTGTCACTGGGGTACAGTCATTTTTGCTTTTTCCTCTTCTTTGAAAGAGTGAGAAATGCTGCACTTGGTGCTCTCATATCATCAAGCGTCAGTGGTAGAATGTTGCATAATGGTTTTGATGTGCTTCTCTTGACCCTCTTTGGCTTCCTGATAGCAGCCTTAGAGATAGAATATTTCATTAAAAATTTATTTGCATCATTGTTTAGTTATGCTTTTGAATTAGAAGAGTTTTGAAGATGACTCTCTGTGTGAGCATCTGAGTTCCTCAGTACTTTTATAGCTCCCATACTTTTTGAAAATGGGACGCGTGTGTCCTTAAGTCTCAAGTGTTCAGTCAGAGTTCACACGCTGATCTGAGTGCCTGTCAACTCTGAAGTAAGATTTTAAAGTTTGGCCTGTCTGCTGCTTTGTCTTTTCAGTAAACAACTGATGTGTGTATCCAGAGTGCATGTCTGCACATACATAATGAAAAAAGGGGAGGGATAGGGGTGAGAACAGGGAAAAAAAATAAACTAATTTAATCACAGTCAGTTTTCAAGTTGTTTTCTTATGTAGTTTTCTCCCTTAGCGCGTTGTTGCAGCTACGTGATGGGGAAGTACTGTGTCCTAATAGGCTGTTTCCTTGAGGCTGTCTCCTCAGGTCCTGAGCAGCTCTTCTTAAGCAACTATCCAGTTGAAGCCAGTAACATGTAATTGGTGAATGCCAGGAACATGGCTGGGGCCCCGAGGTAGATCAGTAAAGCTGAAGTATGCTGATAAATCTGCATAGAAGACTTGGGTTGCTTTCAAAAGTATGAGGCAGAAAGCATTTTCACTTTGCAAAGTCTCTTGTAAGAGGATGTGTGTGTGAATGAATGCTCACGTGGAGTTCTCTCAAATATCAACTATTTTTATTAAAGCACCAGTCGCTTCCTAACTGTTCTGGATCCAGTGTAATACTTTAATCTTTTCATTCCTTTTGTCTTCCCTACGACCCCTTCTATTACAGATACAAAACTGTAATTCCCTTAAACAAGTAAAATTTTTTTTTTTTCTAATGAACTGCTTAGTCATCTTTGCCAGGTTTTCTGTGTAGCTCAAAGAACCATTTTAAATGCTTCTATCTTAAAAGTAGAGATGCCAAAATGCTCTCTAAATTTTAAGAGCCAGAAAGTATGAAGAAAACATTTTTGCACATGTTATTCTACACTGTACAATACATGTGTATGCTGGTGGCATGTTGACTTATATCTACAGTTAGGAATGGCAAGGGATTGGGGGGGTGACACAACCAAAACCAAACATTGTATGGATTATTCCCCATATTGATTTTTCAAAATAGGTAGAGGAATTAGCTGAAACAAAAATAGTAATTTTAGCTTTTTCTTTACAGGTTTGATCTTGCTGTTCTATCTGGTATTTTATGGCTTCCTAGCAGCGCTCTTCACATTCACAATGTGGGTTATGCTTCAGACACTGAACAATGATATACCAAAATATCGTGACCGGATTTCTAGTCCAGGTAACAGTGTATTTATTTTTTCATAAACCTCTGTCTGGTTTAACAGCTAAGTTTCATTTGGGAGTTTATTTGAAATGTGAACTGAGTATGGGAAACAGATTATTATTCAATTACTTACAGGTTTCAAAGGTAAAACTTGGTGTGAGATAAGTTATATATGTTTTAGCATAAAGTCAGTCAGTAGTTTTTTGTGTGTATATCCTAACTTTTGCTGTTTTTTCTCTGAAGTTACTTTCAGTTGAATTTGTTATGTATATATGCCACAATTTTACCTGCACATCCACACAACATGCTGTTGTAGAAGTGGGGTTATAATTTAATCAAATTGCTTTAAAGACACTATAAACCAATGGATCTCTTGGATCAGATGGAGAGACCACCTGTGATAAGTATTTGATATTTTGAAGAAAGTACAGGATGGCTGTGCTATGGGGGTGATCTACTCAGGAGCACACAAGGACTATGATACGAAGGCATTTTCAGAGTCTTCATTATAGCATTAGATAGCTTTCAGCCAACATGGAATGTCTGTGGATTCCAGGGGTTGTTAACTATTACATAGGGATCCACTGAAGAGAGAGCATCCTGTTTTATGATGAAGCTAAGTCCATGTAACATGTAGCTGCTACTAAAAGCGGTGTCTTGCTTCCTGGAACTACTGCTTCCTTTTTGTCTGTGCCCATCCAGTTCCACTGTTGGCTGGTTCAAGAAGTTATACATCACAGGAAAAAAAAACAAACCTGCACAAATAGAATTAATAATAAGGTAGATGTCTTTTTTCTTTTTTTTTTCTTTCCTTCTTTTTTTACTTTTAAAAGATTGATCTAAATATATCACAAAAATCTGTCATTATAGGCCCTATTTTGGTGTATCTCCATATAGGAAAAAAATTACAAATTTTCCTTCTGAAAGATTTAAAAGATGCTTCTGAAACTTTAACTACATCAGAGAGATTAATGTTTTCTAGGTACTGTTTTTGGAGAATGTGCAGGTGTTTGATTTATATATGCAACTTGCATGTTTGGGTCACCTGAAAATTTTGTAAGATCTCTGATTTTATAATCACTTGGCTTAGGGGCCAAATTTATGCTAAAACCACAATGAAACTAAGTGGCTTTGCAATATTAATATTTTGGTGGAAGGTGGATGGCATTATTTTAAAAAATGCTTTTTTCTTTTTTTTTTTTTGAACTCCGAAGTCTTAAAATTATCCAGTATCATACAGCTGCATCTGCACTTATGATGATACAGCAATCTGTGTGTGAGCAAGTTGCAATTGGGCCAATGTGATAAATGTCTCTGGATTCTGAACAGAATTTATTTTGATGTAGTGTTCGGGCCTTCTCTAACAAATGTCTTCTTATAAGGGATTTCTTGAAGAAAGATTCTGCTTTCTCAAACAAAGAATGGGCTGAATGCAGGAAAGAATAATAATAATAATAATTTTAAAAGACCTGATTAGTTTAAAAAAAAAAGGAGTGGAAAAAAAAGAGGGTGGCTTAGTTGACTGTTTATCCTCATTTCCTTTGTGGTAGTCAGAACCTTGTTAGTGGATGGAGCTGTGGGTAGCTGTGACTTAATTCTGGAATTGAGTGACATTTTTTTTCTCTTCTACCTCTCATAGTTCAGGGTATTAATTTTCCTTTGTTTTGAAAGAAGTCATAAGAGATGTTTGTTTAAAAAAATACATATGCCACAATTAGTTTTTAATTTAAAAATTCCCATAACATTTCAGAATATATTTTTTTAATTAATGATGTCTTTAATTACTCATACGTAAAAGTTAATAAAATTGCTTATTTCTGTTTTAATGTTTCTCTTTAACTCTGTCATTTTTCACTTGCAGTGAAACATGTCATGTTCCTGGCTGTAAAACTTTAAATTATATAAAAAATTCTACACACAAAACCTGGATGGCGTAGGTCAAAGGTTTTACTCTTGTGTTAAACATACCTGGAAATCTCACAGTTAATTTATTTTATAATTGATATTTGACTTGCATTGTGCACTGGGAAATAATGGTATCAATCAAATCCAAATGATTTTAAAATCTCTTTTTTAAATCTCACTTGGAATTGCAGGGTAATGTGATCTCTCTTACAATCTTAGATGTGATCCTCTAGAAGAGTCTAAATCCCGCATCTCTCACAGTCTATGCATCAGTCCTTCAAATAGCTTTCTCTGTAGAATTTACACCGTAGTCTCTAGACAGACTGTGATTCACTGGAATTGGAGCAGTCCCTTCCTCTTAGGATGTTTTGAAGTTCTCCTGAAGCAATAAGTCTCTTCAAATTATTCTTTCCTTCATTGATGACTAGTTTAGTTACTTTGTCATATTCCCTTTGAAAAAACAGCATCTAAGTCTTTCATTTACAGTATAATTCTATAGATAATCTTTTCTCCTCCAAAACTCCATAGTGTGTAAAACCTCTTCAGTGATTTTTCAGCCCTGTTACTAATTATCTTCTAATTTGCTGAATCCCAGTTCATTGTGGAGGCCAGAAGATGACTGTAATGGTGCAAAGTCATCTGCAGTCAAAAATGGTTGTAGTGTTATATGGACTGTCAGTCATTAAGACATTTAGTTGTGGCTTGCCTGGAAATAATTTAACTGCTGCTAATGCAGAAAAGAGAATTTATGATTTATTGTAAATTTTACAAAAAAAGTAGAATAAAAAGCATTCAATTATATCTGGATATTATTTTTTTTACTCTAAAAGATGTTTGTCTATGACAAATTTCTAGTATATGCTTTTATTATTGCCCAATTTAAAGTATTTGTAATGATTTCTGCCTTTGTATGAGAAGCTTGGTCATTTCAGTAGAGGAATCCTCAGTAGACCTGAGCTGCTTATTTGCACTCCTGTATGCTTTCCAAAAGCTTACTGTGATTGACCAACTACAGCAACGTGTTAAGAATCCAACATCTTATCTAAGTGGTGTTTAGATAAGACTTTATCTTCCTGCTGTAATCTTATATTCCTAAATGTTTATTTTGTATAAAGGCCTGATTTTATTCTTATTTTTTAGTTTGGGGATATGAGTTTTCTGCCTTAAATTTTATTCATTTGAGAATCTAGTTTTAATTGGTTTTTCCAGAGGATAGGAAACTATGTAGCATTCTAAATTGATGCAATTAGTTGCTGCTGCAATAGCGACTTCTTCCCTTACACCAAATTTGATGTTGATTGAAACATTTTAATGTTCCAGCTTAGAATAAAATTAATCTGATAAAAAAGAGGTTGGTTTTGGGGTTGTTTATTTTTTTTCTTATATGGAACTGCAGTGTTGATTCTCAGCTATACTTGAAGAGACAGATGCATGGACACTCATCTGTTAATCACAACTGCAGGGTTTTTATCAGTTCTGATTATTTCTATTAAAGAGTTACTTTAGCGTGAATAAAGCAGTCAGTCATACACCCTTTTTTGAACAGATTTAATCTCTTCTGCAGTATCTGGTGGTGTAGTGCTATTTCATCTGCTACTGAAGCTGTGATGAGTAATAGTAGCATCAGGTGTCTGTCTTAGTGACAACTCCTGGTGGTACAGGGCTGTATGTGTTAGCAGACAGTGTGCTTTTTGCTTTCACCTGCCACAGAAAGAATCCCTAAGATTTAACTCTGTACCTTTCTTTACTCCTGTCCTGGGAAGAAGGACAATTCTCCTCTGTCAAGGGCCCAAACTCCATGTCAATGCCTGCCTTTTCCGTCCTTCAACACAAAGCTGGACTTCAGCATTCGGTAACGGGTGTCTGTGTTTCTCCTGCCAGCCGTGGCTCCCCGGCTGAGGATTGTTGCTGTCCCGGCCCCTCAGCCAGCAGCAGAGTGAAGCCAGCTCTAGGTCCCCGCTGCGGGAGCCAGGGCTGCTGCCGTGTCCGTGCCAGCAGCCGGGGAGGCAGCGCACGAGCCTTGGTAGTTACCGCAGCCAGACTAAGGTGTACGCCTTTTAAGTGACATGCGTGCAGTGGTTTAGTAAAGTCTCTTGTATTCTCCATGAAACAGATGACATCTAAGCTTTCTGTTTCATGGAGGAGGAGGAAAGGACTAACAACTAACTTGGCTTGTCTGTTTTGATGGGGAAATGTTTCATGCCGTCTTTATGCATTGTAGCGTTTTAAAAAATACCTCGTTTCTTATGAGTTTCCATGAGATTAATACAATCATAGCTTCAGTCTATATAGCCTAAAGCTTTGAAAAATAACTTTAAGTGGAGGTTTTCTGGGTGTGCTTTGGGATATTTTTTCATTTACTTCTAAAGTTTAATTTCCTGAGTATGAAAAGTGGGAAGCGAATCGGTAAAATTCTTTGATTGAAAATGATTAAGCTGTTGATTTTGCTATTCCTAATCAGTTTGGCTTGGTTTGTGAATTGCAGTTTTACACTGAATTGAATTTAAATACTAATTCATGTTGATTTTGATAAGTGACTTCAAACAGAAATTACCTTCCTGTGTGGTGGAATATAGGGGTAACGTTGATGTTTTTTTACAGATAAGTATTTTCCAATTTATGAATATGGTTTCTGACTAGGTTAGAGTGGTGTAGGGAAGAGAAGTTGTTTAGTTCTTTACTTGCATTTTTTCTTTTTAAGGACTTATGATTTCACCAAAGCCAGACACTGCATTGGAATTTTACTTCAACAAGAGTGATGCCCAGTCATACGCAGAATATGTTTCCACACTTAGAAAATTTCTCGAATGTAAGTTACTTATAACTGCCCAAAGTAATTCAGAAGTCTTAATGTTGAGGAAATTTAGTTTCCTTTTTCACTTGTAGTTACCAATTGCTAATGAAAACTGATGCAAGTTCAGGCTTATTCTAGATGCGTGTGTGTTACTGAAGTATATACTTTATAGAAAAAATTAAGCATCAATACTTATATTGGACAGGGATTCTGAGCATGAGGAATAGTAGAGTACATAATGGAGAGTTTTGTGTCCTAGTCCAGTGTTTTGGTGACATGGTTGCTTAAATACTACAAGATGTAGAAGTTTCATATGCCAAAATAATTCAATGTAAAATTATATAGGTGATGTAGATGGAGACAAAGTTTATCAAAACTTAACTGATGAGTCTTCATCTAAATGGCTTGGTAACTGAGTGAGAATCCTTTAGTCTTAAGAACTAATTGCATTTTATTCATTTTTACCCTGTTACACAGTATTTACGGGCAGAAATATTAAAACACTGAATTTAGAGCATGGAGCAAAGGTAACACAGGACAAGACTGAAGGATGGCAGAATCATTAATTTACATTACTTGCATATTAAATACTTTTTATGTGTGTGCCCATGTATATGTACACTCAATCTGTAATACAGAAATCAATTTAAAATATTACTAAGTTTAACCTCTCTAAGGCTGTAAGTCAGAATTGAGAAGATGCTGAAAAATACCCCCTGGGTGCATGGGTTGCTTTGTTAACTACATAAGCTGTACTTGAAGTTATCTGGATCCATAGTTTTGGTGCCTACTAAAAGCTCCTATGGGCAGGCTTTTCTTTCAGCCCTCTGCCAAGGGTTCCTGGGAGGAATGCTGCAATTAACACATACCTGCCTCTTCTGCAGCTCTGTGTGTTCTGGGCTCTCACATTGAGGATGAACTTTCATTGCCCTTCTTCCATGTTACTTTGTCTATGCTTAGCTAGTGATGGGGTGGAAGGGAGGGAAGCAAAACCAGAAAATGTGGTTGTTTGTGAAGCTGTGATCTGTGTACCTGTGGAACACAAGAAAGTGAAAAACAGCATGTTAGTATAATATCAGTTGTGCTACCTGATATAAACATAATGTTAGTCATTGCAATAATTGAAGTTTTCCTATGTATTTATAGAATAAACATGTGCAAAAGGAAAACTGTTTTATTTTTCAGGTAAAAACTTGATTGCTTATATTTTAATAAATTATTAGTTTAGAATACATAATTAGTTTATATACCGAAATTGGTGAAGTTGTGATTGTACCTGGAGATGTTGGTTGACAGCTGACTGAACATGAGCCAGCAGTGTGTCCAGATGGCCAAGAAGGCCAACAGCATCCTGGCCTGTATCAGGAACAGTGTGAACAGGAGTAAGGAAGTGATCGTCTGCCTGTACTCAGCACTGGTAAGGCCCCACCTTGAGTGCTGTGTCCAGTTTTGGGCTCTCTCTGCAGAAAAGACATTGAGCAGGTCTAGAGAAAGGCAACGAAGCTGGTGAGGGGTCTGGACAACAAGCCTCATGAGGAGCGACTGAGGGAACTGGGTTCTCCAGCCTGGAGAAAAGGAGGCTGAGGGGAGACCTTATCACACTCTACAGCTACCTGAAAGGATGTTGTAAAGAGGTGGGGATCGATCTCTTCTCCCAAGCTACAGACAATAGGACAAGAGGAAATGGCCTCCAGTTGCACCAGGGGACGTTTAGATTGGACATTGGGAAAAATTTTCACACTGAAATCAAGCATTGGAACAGGCTTTCCAGGGAAGTGGTGGAATCATCATCCCTGGAGGTATTTAAAAGACAGGAAGACATTGTGCTTAACGATACAGTTTAGTGCTGGCTTTTGTCAGTCTTAGGTTGATGGTTGGACTAGATGATCTGAAAGATCCCTTCCAACCTAGCCAATTCTATGATTATTGATACGATTAGAGAAGCAGGGTGGCATCATTTCTTTAGCAATAACCCTTTTTATACTTTCATTCAATCACACCGCCACTTCTTGATAGGAAAAAACCAAGTGATTGTTAAGATGGATATTAAACATAGTGCTCTGAAAATTGTCCCATGAGAAAGCTCCTAGACAAGTAACAACTATAAATTCAATGTTTATACAGGCTTCTGCAGTTTCTGGATAATTGTATGCCTTATACCATTGACTTATAAGCTATTTGTGTTTCATAGCATATGATGATTCAAAGCAATCCCAAAACATAAACTGTACACCAGGAAGGATTTTTGATCAGAATGATGTTGCTGTTAAGAAGGCATGTCGATTTAACCTCTCTGAGCTTGGACAGTGCTCTGGAAAGGAAGATAAGACCTTTGGCTATTCTAAAGGAACTCCCTGCGTGCTTGTGAAAATGAACAGAGTAAGTGCCTACTTACTTTTTAATTATTAATTAAGTGCTCCCAACTACCACTGTATGAAAGATGACTTGCAGAAAAGGACTGAAATAAATGTTCAGTTAGCTTCTTAAGACATTTGCGTTTCTGGAAATAGTGTAATTTACTGAAATGTCTAACAATTCCTGTGTTTCAGAGAATAAAATGAAGTGATATTTAGAGCATTCTTACACATACAAGTATTTGCATTGATTACTTGCATCAAAATATCTGAAAACCTTATTTTAAGGAGTGCTCTTTGGTTTTGCTTACTTTTCTATGTAAGAGGTTCTAAACCACTGTGCAGGTAAAATGTGGTTTAATTCGTGTCTATATTCCAGAAATGTAATTAGAATGTCATGCTTTCTGTAACTCCTAAACTGTAAGGTGATGAAAACTTCACCTGAGTGAATAAGTTTTTGACTTTTCAGTGATGTTACATGTTACTTGAACTGCTAACTGGTTTGGGGCATTAAAGTTGCTTGCTGAATTTAAAGTAAGAAAATAGTCCTTTCTTTGGACACTGTTTGAGCTTTAACTTATCAATGCTTTAAATATTAGTCCTAGTCTAAAACCGTGCTTCATATAGAAATTATACTACATAGATTTGCTCCCTGTATGAACTCTGCCATATTAATTGGGAGGGGGAAATTCAAGTTCAGTCTGTAAAACTGGAAAGGGGAAGAGAGTCTAAATATTTCAACTTTCTCTCCTTTAGATAATTGGATTAAAGCCTGAAGGAGAGCCACGTATACAATGTACATCTAAGGTCAGTTCTAAATGTCAGAAATAAGTGTGTAGTTAATTTTCCTTGTGATTAGGATGAAAAGTGAAGTAATATATTGTGTCAGAAGATTTATTTCATTCTCTTCCTTTCTTGTTAGACTTTGTACATTTTTCTTTTTTTCATCTACTGTATGTCTAGTTTAGTTTTAGTGTATTTAATTTCTTCAGTGTATTTACAAAAACACTTTTTTGTTGTTCTTTCATCTTTAGATGTACTTGAGCTACCTGACTTGCTTTAGAGTTGAGGAAAAAGCATACATGTAACTTGTGGTCATGTTTGTTTGTTTATTTATTTATTTATTGTGAGTTATGTTTTGTTTTCCCATTTCATAACCTATATTTTTATTTTTTCTCCATGCTGCAAGTGCACCTTAGACAATTTTATAAATGATGGGTAAGACACAGTGTGGAAACTAATGTTACTGTGCAAGTAAAAATTGCCTTCAAATCAAGTATAAACTACCTGTAATAACAGCTAATCTGTGCCTATTTGTTGTGTACCAATGGATTTACACAGAATGTTTTATGGCAACAATAATGATTACTTTGACTTCTGCATATTTTTCCTAGACTGCTTGGGGAGCAGTGAAAGCCTTGGTAAGTTAGTAGCTTAAGCAAGGGATGGAGCCGTGGCTTTTAGCTTGAGGTGACTTGATAAAAATATAGCCTAGGAAATTTCAGTAATTAATGAGGCAAAAACTGTAAGAGTTCCTGCCTTCATTCTTGGTCCCTGTGGTAGGCATAAATTTTAATTCTTGATTTTTGTGAAGCCTTTCAAAGTTTTGATCTCCCCATGACAGTCCGTTGCAAGTAAAGGTGCTTTCTGCTCTTATTTGAAGCTGATTTCTTTGTGTCCATGTTTAAAAAAAAAATATTGTTCTGTTGGAGGAATTATTTGTTTCTTTAGAATGAAGCAATTAAGTTCCTTCTAATTTTACTAATACTCTTCTTTGACTTCTCTAGTTTATCGTTTTTCATAATGTGGTATCCCAAACGGGACAGAAGTTTGCCTCTAGCTGAGGTATTGTTAGTGACAATTTTTCCCTCTGTCATCATATTGGAAGTAATGATGTCTCTTGAGGTGAATTTGCTGTTTGTAGTACATCAGATCTTTATTTTAATTGTTTTACTGCTCAGATCTTTCTTTTGGTTATTTCTCAGTCTGTATATGTGATTTCTTGAAGCTCAGAGCTTTGAATTTCATGTTGCTTCTTTTGCCTCCTGCTCTGTAATTTTTTATGATCATTTTAATGGGATTGAGATCTTAGAAGTGTTTTGAACTACTTATGGCTTGATGCCATCAATGAATGAACTTTCTTTTACATCTCGTGAGTCCTTATTGAAAACACTGAATAGGGGCCAAAACAGTCACTGTCATTTCCCCTGAAGTGTTCAAGTGATTTATAAAATATTGATGGTAATCCTATTTTATGATGGTAGTCTTTCTTCAGCTTTCTTATATGGATGAGATAGTGGCAAAAGCTATACTAAGCAAATCACAGATAATGCTTTTACTTATCCTCTTAGCTGACCACCAAAAGAGTAAGTTTCGTAACAACTTTGTTGATTATGATGGATATTTTTGCTGTTTTTTTACCCTTTGAGATACTTGTGCTGTATCTTATGGTACGTGTTTTCCTACATCCTCTTTCTTTAAGTACGAAACAATGCTTTTTACCATATCCAGTTAGAATTTCTATGACCTAAAACCAATACACTTGTGTAGATTTTAAGGTTATTAATCTCACTAACTCTTCAGTGACTTCCAAGGAAAATATTTGTCAGGCTTTGTCACTTTGAATGCATCTATTTTATCTTACTCTGTTCTTGCTCTAGCTCATCATTATTTACCTGCTTAGGAAAGCTTAAGTATTGGTTACAGTTCATTCTTCTCTATAGACAACAAAACAACATCAATAACTTCCATTTTCCCCTTTTGTCTATGCTTCATTTTTACAAAACTTCTATGCCCTTTGCTTATTAGAAGTCTTACTTAAAGGATTGTGCTGTTCTATACAATAGTTTGAGGCCTTGTTTCCAATTCCATTTTTATTTCTTTTGATGCTTATTAACATATAGAATGTGAATGCTGTATAATGGTCTCTTCCTCTTCTGAAATGGATAAGGTGAACGCTCACCTGGAAATAATATCATGTGTCTCTTCTAGATCTTCTTGTTGCACAAATGTGAATTGTGGTCCTCTTGTGTGCACACTGGAAAGATGGAGAAGGATAGCTGATGGGCTTTTGTGCATTTTGCAGGCAAATTTATAATTGTGTTGCATCTGCCACTGTATTTGGATGTTCCCCAAATACTGGCTCATAACAGAAGTTGAAGTATAGTGGTCATTTGTACTTCTCTACTGCTTCTCTTGTTCAGGGTGTTCACCTAGTCTTCAAGCAATTGATGTGCTTTGTTGTAGTGTTTTGGGTTTAGGATTTTTTTTGTTCCTTCTGTGCCAGAAAATGTGGATTAAAAGAATTCAGGTGTGCTGCTAAATTTAATCCACATCTCACACATTTCTGAAAATAAACCCCATGATGGGTATTAGCTTCACAGAATATATGAGCATATTTGTGTGATTCATAGCACAAAAGCAACTTACTAGTAATTTCAATTTTATATCGGAAATCTAATATCTGAGTGACCATGAATTTTGCTTGAAAGGTGATTTTAATTAAGGAGAGCAGAAATCCTACTATTGTGTGTCTTTATTACGTAGCAGACTTTTTTCACCTGTAGATTTGCTGGTTTTTTTTTTCTCTCATTCATCTGTGTTTTTAAATGTTTCTTGTTCTTTGTAGTTAATTTTACATATGTTGAGAGCAATTTGGAAAAGCGTCTGCTTGGATTTAACACAATCTGACTTAAAATGGAAAAAAAATACTGTTTTTTAATTAAGAGGACAAGGCTGTCAAATAAAAAATAAGCTTAATAGTTTCTGTCTGTGTATCCTGACATGATGGTAATCCTGACAGTCTTTGCCACCTGAAACATCATTTAAGGCTTTTACATCGAAATTTATGCTCTCCTGTGTGGCAATTCTTCTTTCTTAAAAATGGAAAAATTTGGGATAGATCTGTAATTTCAAAGTCAGCACACTTGATATTTGGGTATGCTTCTTCCTTTGCCTCCCACAAAGTGGTAACTGTCATCACTGTAATTTCTGTAGGTCAGGGAAGTGTTTGCAGTGTCAGACACTAATTACAGCTGGTTCTTCCTTCTACGCCCTGGAGGACTGACCTGCTGTAGTCTTGAGAATCTCTACAAAGAGAAACAAGCCAAGAAAGGATTATGTTTCCAGGAAGTTTGAAGATGTGCATTTTAGGTCTTTGGTTTGGGGCTAGAGGCGCACAATTTCATGTGCGCTGGAACATCTTCTGGCAGTATTCTTTCAAATTAAAACTACCCTTACTGAAAATTGGTAGATTCAATGCATTATTTTAATTGGTTTTTAACTACAAAAAAGGCAAAGAACCTGAATTCCAAAATAAGTATATTTCTGCTGTTTAGTGACCATCTTGACTTTGTATTAGGTATCACTTTCTAATTTACAAGAGTGAAGAATAGCTGTATGAATGACACTATGTGCCTTGCTACTGTCAACATACTCAGCATCTGAGTTACTTTGCCTTTTGTGACAGAAATCTTAGGTGCTTTACATTTTCCACTAATGGATACTGTTCTTTTTCCCGTGCCATTTTTTCTTCTGAAATTATTACAGACTAGTCTTGCCCCAGGTTCTTTTCTTGGGTCTTTGTACATTATTTTAACATCTGCAAAATTGCTCTTCCTAAGACATGGTCTTAATAAAGACCCAGTAAGTGAGGTGGAAGTCTGTCTGACCAGCTAAGTGGTTAGATTTTTAGACTTGCTGGCTGCCTGCCTTTGTGGATATTGTAAATGGTAAGCAGAAGAGTGATAATAATGGACTGATTCTTGAAGCTCTTCAGCAAATGCAGCTTCTTTAGGTGTAGGGTTGTTTTTTAGTTGTGTAGGGGTGTTAATTAGAATTAATTAATTAAAGAAAACTGCAAACCCCACAGCAATTGCATGAGACAGGCAGTTGCATGCCGCAGAATCTCTCTGCTACTGCGTTGATAGCCTAATGCGTATATATTTATGACTGTATGCATGCCTTGTTTATAGCTGCTCCAGACCGCTCTACTCCTATTTATCTTTCTTAGGTTACTCTGTATTCTAATTTTTTTAATCAGTATTTCAGGGAGATATTTGAAAAATTAGTATTTTCAGCTGCACGAGCTTAAAATAAAATAAAGAATAATGGTGAAAAGCAATACATTTCTACTTAGCTATTAAATTTGCTAGCTCAAGGTCCAGAATACTCAATAAACACATATTGAAGAATTTCAATAATTCTGTAAGGAAACAAGAATGTGATTATCTCCTCAACAACACATTGTATGGTTTTTTTTGAGGGGGCAAGGAGAAGGTATTCTTGAGCTGTGGTTTACTCGTTACTACTTTTTGATCTTCCTCTTTTGCTTAGTTCTGTTAATACAGTTGTCTTCTGAACTTTGTAGTATAGCTTTTTAAAATTGCAGCTCTTATATTTGGTAGTATAGAAAAAACAATGAAAGTTACTAATGCACTTTGAACTTGTGAATTACACTGAACAAGCAGTGATATGCTGAAGATATATTTAGCGTTTTAGGGAGGTTGTTTTAGTGTTTTCCCTTTATCATGGTAATACGTTTAATTTATTATAGAAGGTCACATTAAATGTGGGCATTTCCTAGTGGTTTGAATTTGTGGTAGTTTAACATGCTGCCAGGATACACAGTCCTGAGGAGTAGTGTATATAGGAGCATGCATCTGTGCATTGCTATACTGATAGCCGGTGTCTGGGGCAGCTCAATCACATAGACACATTTTGTATATCTTACAGATCGGGTGACTCCTTAGGCAGAAATTAAGCAGCAACTTTATTGGTAGCTGCTTCATATTATAAGATTTGGGATTACAGGGCAAAGTGTAGGAATAAGGCATGCATATGTATATTGTTCTTCTTAGGTGGCGGTGACACACAGAAACTCCAGTAACATCCCTGTTTTAAAGCTGGGTTTCCTTTTAGGTAGCCTGTATTCTAAGGTGAACTGAACAAAGGAATACTACACCATGGCAGGGAGGGTGCTAGAGTTCATTGTGAAGGGTTTTATTATTCCAAATTTGAGAGGCTTAAAAAACAGACTTTAAACAGACATTAATCTTTAACTTAAATACAGATGTGCTGTTGTTTCACCAAAATATACAGGCTTGCTTGTGGATTCTTGGGATTTTAGCTTATAAATTTTCTTTGTTGCTGTCAAATTATTCATTGCGGTGGATATCCTTGTTCCCTGCTCTCCTTTTTTTTGACTCATAAGAGAAACGTGAAAGCAAGCTGTTTTGACTTGATTACTAATTTAGGTACTGCTGTTAATAATCCTTAGTGTAGTGGGCTTGTGCAGCATGTAACTGTTTGCCAAAAATAAATTTTTTTTTTTAAGTTATTTTAAGACTTTGGAGCTCAGTTTTCTATTTTTAGGGATCTTGCACTTTTATCGTTGGGTTATAATTCTAATTTTGTATTCATTTCTATGCAAGTAGATGCTGACTTTTAATTTTGTTGCTATCTCCAATCACAGGAAGAAGGCGTGGTTGAGATAAATTATTTTCCTCCTGAAGGCTTGATTGACTTAATGTACTTTCCCTATTATGGGAAAAGCTTGCATGTAAGTATGCCTTAATGATGGTCTTCATTTTGTAATTTTTTTTTTTGTATTTACATTTACAGTTACTAATATCACATTAGTATCCTGAAGTTTGTACTTTATAATGAGGTACAGTGCTTGATGCGATACATTTTAGCAGACAAAAGGAAATAGACTGGACATTGACATAATGAGGAAGAGGCTGTATATGAGCAGTGTTAAGGGTTACTGCTTTTTTGGTCAATGATATCCTTTGGAATCTTATTGAATGCAGGGAAAGCAGCAAAAGTGAACTATTCTTTGTATTACAGTACAGTTTCTAATAGTCCTTGGGGTTTATGTATAGGATACTAAGTTTATAATTCATTATGGTATTGTTGATTATATTTCTTTGTGGCTCTGCGGTCATCTTTTCTATTTGCTCTGTTTTATGAAGAAGCACTTCAAGGTAGCAGATTTTTAATTTTTTTTTTTTAATTTTCTTATCTTTGTTTTTGCTTGCTTGCTTCCTCCATCTATCTTCATAATATTGTGACAGAAATTTTATTTATCTAATTGAAGAACACGTAAGTTTTAAGCAGCCTGAAAGCTCACTATTTTATGGACACAGAATATGTTGAGTTAAAACTTCTATTTCTTCTCAAACTTGAATTTAGTTTATTTTTTATCAAGTTGTGATGACTACATACAGAAAATTTATACCTTCTATGAAATATAAAATCATATTGCCCCTAATTGACAAAGTTATTAAGTGTAATAAATGTCTTCACTGTTCACTGAAGATAAAAATACTTTCTCAACATAAATCTATTGGATCCATAGTATACCACAGTAGGTGATTGTAATGTCCCCAAAGTGATTTTTGTACTAAATTATTACTTTATCAGTTATTTTTCCATAGTACTCTATACTTAGTCCTGGATTGAGTCCTGGTTGTGTGACAAGACTCAGAGGGTTCTAATTAATGGAGCGAGGTCAAGTTGGAGGCCTGTGACCAGTGGAGTCCCTGAGGGATCAGTACTCGGCCCAGTCCTGTTCAACATATTCATAAATGGCCTGGGCGAGGGGACAGAGTGTATCCTCACCAAATTAGGAGGGCTGGCTGACACTCCAGAGGGCTGTGCTGCCATCCAGCACAACCTGAACAGGCTGGAGAGCTGGGCAGAGAAGAATCTAATGAGGTTCAACAAGGACAAATGTAGGGTCCTGCACCTGGGGAGGAAGAACCCCAGGCACCAGTACAGATTAGGGATGGATCTTCTGGGAGGTGCTACTGAGGAGAAGAATTTAGGAGTCCTGGTAGATAGCACACTTTCCATGCGCCAGCAATGTGCCCTTGTTGCCAAGAGGGGCAACAGGATTCTGGGCTGCATAGGGAAGAGTGTGGCCAGTAGGTCAAGGGACATCATTCTCCCTCTCTTCTCTACTCTGGTGAGGCCGCAACTGGAATACTGCATCTGGTTCTGGGCCCCCCAGTTCAAGAGGAAATGGTTTTTACTAATGAGGAAGGAGTTTGTTTTTCTTTAACATTTGCTTTTATGTACTTAAGGGTAGTTCTGTGTTTTCCATTTTGTTGCCAGATTTTTGAATTGGTAAATCATCAATTACAAGATTAGAGAAAGACTGTCAACCTGTGCTTCTAACAGGCAGAGTCAGTACATACTCTGTCCCCTTCTTGGAATGAAAGAGTAGGAAAAGAGAGTGCTTCTTCCCTAAGAAATGCAAAATACAGCATCAGTAGGCCTTGAGATGTTAGGAGGTAATTTGTACCAGAGACGGGGTGAAGAACTTCTGACAAAATTCCTATCTTGCTGCTATACTGATGGAAAAGGAAAGATTATGAGAATAATGAAGTCAGGCAAAACTGAGTGCTGTTCCTTGCTTGACTTCATGTGATTAAGAAAAAGTTTCACTTTTTTAACTCTTTTTTTTAAATTTTATTTATTTTTTTTAGTTTTTGGTTCAATGTCCCTTCATGTTTGCTTTGTCGTGTGGGACAGGGGCTATGGTTTGAGGGATTCTTGCTCATGTGAGGCTCAATTCTGATAACATTAGTATATTGAAGAAGAAGAGGCAGTCAGAAGAGTTCTGAGGTTTTTGGCTAGGTCTCAAGAGACTGGATTGATTTCTTGGCTATATGACAGAATTTTAAATTATATCAGTGTGGAACTGTTGAATTCCTTTATTCTGTAACAGAGTTAACAGGACTTGACTTGCTGCTCTTGTGCTAAAGTAGGATCCATCAAAGTACTAATATCTGCAGTTTCATGGTCCAGAATGGTTATTTGACTTCTGCTGCTTAGCACAATGAACCCAACTCCCTGACCTTGGGGATTATTACCTTTTTTAGATATCTATAGTATTTAATGAGGATGCTGGTTTTCTTCTTCCCCTCCCCCCCAAATTTTATATTGAATAAAAGTCCATTATGGTATCATCTATCCTCAAAAGATCATAGAAAATTATGTATGTATTTGAAAAATCTTAGTGATGAAAGAACTTAGCTCTGAGGAAAAACAGGAATTTTATTTCTGATTTTTTGTTAAATTACAATTGTATAATACTGTAGTGTCATATTTAGCACACTGCCTTATGTGAATTTTTACCAAAAAAAAAAAATTTGCTTAATCAGCAGTCAGCAGTAGTGACCTAAAAAACATACTAAATTATGGAAATACTTTATGAATATTGCATGAAGTGCTGCTTTAACAGTGTATTATAAATAAGCTCTTATTTAATTCATAGGTGCTTTATGCAAGAATTCAAGTTGTCCTAATTGATTTGGACTTGAGAAATAATATTGGGTTGACAAAGAAAAAATAATTCTGCGTCCATTCTTAAGTTTTCATTTTTGTTATAGGGAATGCAGTCAATCATTGTTATTGTTCCTCCAAATATGATAGACCAGGATACTGTTAGAGTGTTCAAGGAAAGGTTTCTGTGTAATGCTGTTACATAGATAACTCATTTTAGAATGGACTGTTGATAATAAATAAATGGGATAGTGTGGAAGGGAAGCTAGTTTACTAGTGTTTGTTGAATCATGCTTTTGACAAAAATCACTTAAATTAGCAGAATAAAAAATGCAAAAACAGAAGAGACGGTGGAGTAGATAGGAAGGAAGAACATAATTTCAGAGGCTGTTTCAAGTAGAGTTTTCTAGAAAATTGTACCCAATAGAGGGTCCAATAATAGAGAGGGGTAAAGTCATATGCCTCTTAAAGATGCCTCTTGAAATCATATGCCTAAATTATGTTGAATGTATTAGTTAAGAAACAGTATAAAGACTATCTATCTGGGGGAGAAGTCTTACCTGGGTCAGATTGGCCTTTGAAAGTTTGGGTTCTTAATTAGCTTTTTTCTTAACTGTTCTGATGAATTAAATGTTAATTTAAATGCTAACTTACTCTGGTGTCTCAAATATTCTCCTCATCTTTCTGTTTACTAGGCTCACTATTTACAGCCTCTAGTGGCTGTTCAACTAGCAATTACCTCCAATGGTACCAAAGAAGAAATAGGAATTGAGTGTAAGATCCTGGGCTCACCTAATTTAAAAAATGAAGATGATCGTGACAAGTTTCTGGGACGAATTGCCTTCAAAGTGGAGATGACTGAATAGCAGGAGTAAAAAATTCTCCACAAAGTAAACATTGTGTTGTCTGTTTTGTATCAGCTGGACATGCCATTCTAGGATATGAGACCACCTTGGAGAGTGTTAAGGTGGCTTGTGGCGTTCAGGGTAGCATAATAATATGCTTCCAAATTGTATGTTTAAAATCCCTTGAAATAAATGCCTATCCTGCTTCTGCCTGCCCCATTGGAACAGTGTACAGACTATAGTTATGTCATAGGGACCTGTAAATAGCTGTTTTCAAACACATAATGGTGATCTTTGTTCTGTTCTAAAATGTGGTTTTATCCCCCAAGTGAGTGTCTCAAGCTTAATGTGCTGTGCTATGTAAATATTGTATTGATTTAACACTGGTTTAACTGTCATATCTCAATGCTGACACAGTTATAGGGATAAATAATAAATGGTACCTGATTGACATAGTGATCTTTTTGTAAGAGTAAACACCTCCAACGTAAATTGTGTGTATGGGAGAGGGTGGGTGGATGGATGGCTGTGTGGAGATGCCTTAAATTGTAGACTGGGTGGCGTGGGAGAACTGAAATGGATTTTAAAGAGTCGGTATGGATTTCTGAAAGTAAGCGCTCAACTAGTACTTCCTTGTGCTTGTCACTGTGCAAGTATTGTGTACATGTAATACTTGGTATAGAGTTTGGTATTCTAGCTGAGGAATTGAATCTTTCTTCGTGTTAATTGCTTGCGATATGTGGAGCACAAATAAAATCTATATAATATTTTAAAACTTTTTAGTTCAGAAATATCAATATAGAACTTAAATTGTTTAGGGTTCTGGTAACAGTGGTACAACAGAGCTGGTTGAAAGAAATGGCCTCACTATTGTGGGAATAGGCTTTCATTTTCCAATTCGAGATTTTTCTGAAAACCTATGTTTAAAAAAAAAGGATTTTCTTGATTAAACATTCATGTTTAATTTATATACTCTGTTTTGTTGCATCATTTTAACATGCTTTATGTCTTCATCTGCTCTTTCATCTTGGATTTCCTCTGTATTTCCTCATCACCCATTTAGAAAATTGGTGTCATCAACTGCTTTATAGAAATATCCTATTGACTTGAAGTGGATTACTTGCAGTTTAACTTAAGTATTTTTATTAATCCAGTTGCTAAAGTGACTACACATAGACTGATTTATTTGTGACTGCTCCTTGCTTTAAACCAAATTGATCCATCATATCGGGTTCTAACTTCGGCAGTCTTGCTGACATGGCTTTTGTTTTACCCTTCCCCAGGAGGTTTTTTTGGTCTTGGGATTTTTTTGAGCACAACGTTCATGTTCTGATGTCTTCTCAATATTAAAGGCCACAGCAAATCAGCATTTGTGTAAATATCTGCATATTCTACTCATTAAGCCTAAATTTGTTACTTAACATGCTTTTATGTGGGTTTTTTTTAGTGGTTTTTAGTATTTAAACAAATTGAATGACTGATTACTGAAATGCAAGATCCAGTCTTAATGCTGTGCTGTGAAAATGTTTGAGGCCAGTCTAAGCCACATTAGTGTAAAACTTTAACACCTGTTGCAAGCTTACACTGGTGCACAGTTGGAGGAAACTGCTTTTAGTGGGACTTGAACAGTGTGTTGAACCTCATTAAAAACAGATTTATACTGATCTGATACCATTCAGCATGCTTTGTTGTTGTTGTCTACAAAAGAAAAATTGTTGTTCCTTGCAATATGCAATGGGTATTTTTGTAATAATAGCATGCATTAATACTGAATAAGAATGCTCTTTGAAAATATGCCATTACTAATGTTTTAAATTGTGCACTTCTAGAGCTGGAATACCTGGGTCCTTGAAGATATGACTAATTGCTTCTCTGTATATTAATACTGCCTGAAGGTATTGTAATGGTCCTGATGGAACTTAAAGTATAGATTTTGCATCTGAGAATGAAAAGGTATAGCTTCATGTAAAAACCTTTCACATTTTTGTTCACTTAGGAATGGTAAGAAGTTCTGGAGAAACAGTTTTCAAATGAGCTGATTTTTGCAACAATTTCTCTTTCGACTTACCTATATAGACAAAGCATGAAATGGCAACTCGTCACCAGCACTTTTCAGACAGGTAGAACTCAATAAACTCCTGTTCTCCTTAGATTTTGTAGAAGTGTTTATTTGTTGGTTTTGGTTTTTTTTTTTAAATGAAGCACATAAGAATTACCAGTTGGGGGGAGAAGGGGAAAGAAAACTTTGAAAGGGTTCAGCTATCAAAATTAGCATGTAAAATGTATGTAAATAGAATATGGTGTTAAACTATTTAATTAAGCTGATCTATTTCTTTATTTCTGTATCTTCAGAATTTAAGTAAGTGATCTAGCAGTTATTTATAAAGAGGTGTATTGACTATTAGGACATGATAAAACTTCTAATTTTCTTCACGTGACATTTACAGCAAAGATTCCTTGGGCTTAATTTTAATTTCTGTTTAAAGATCTAAATTTATTGTTACTAGAAACCTGAAATGTTTAACTTTTATACTCGTAAATATTTTTTTGGCTTATTGGGTAACTTGTAGTACCTTCAACTCTGGAACTCTTCGATTTTTAAACACTGTGAAATGTCCAGTTGTTGCAGATGCTGTTTCACACCACTGTGCAAACCTGCATATCCAATGCAGTTGAGGCAGCTTCTACTCTGCCATGCCCCACTGCCCCTGCCACCCTATGGGCATTCACATCCATGGTTAAAAGGGAGGTTGTTTTAATTATTATTATTATTATTAGTTTATTTACACTGATTGTTATGGTTTTATTTACACTGATCATGCAGAAGATAAGGTGATCCCTTGAGGGCAGGTTACATTTAGCGCAGACCTAAGATTACTTCCCGCTGGGGACATGATGCTTCTAGGACAAAAGTAATGAAAACAAAGACACCCTTTCCTTTTGTTCTGAAGTGTCTTCTGTAGTAGTTCCCAAGCAGTAGAGAGAAAAAAGAAAAAATGTGGGTGCAAATGAAGAATAGAAGGAAGAGTCGTAGACTAAAGCAGTTGTGAATCTGTAGACACAAAAAGTTGGGGCAGTTGTTGTCTTTCTTTTTTTTTTTTTTAAAAAACACTCGCACCCTGCCTCTCTTAGTGAGGATTTGGAAAGGAAAAATACATTTCCCTGCACCAAGCCCTGCTGACTGATTTCCTACAATGTTTTAAATGCAATTTAAGGCTTGACCTGAAAAATACTAGATTTATATGCTAAAAGTATGTGGGCAGCTCTGAGTATGGATTTGTAAACCTCAGAATAGTTGAAGATTCAATCTTAAGTTCTGTCTTTTTGCAATTTCTCTAGTTTTATCTTTTGCAATTATTCAGAGCTTTGGCTTTCTTGCTAGTGAAATGAATTTGTCAATTTAATGAAGTCTTTTAATGATTTGTAGTCAGTATACCTGAAAACCAGTACTTTCTGTCTTACAGAAGAAATCATTCTGTTAATGACATCTACCATGAGAAATCTTTAGACATGATTTCTTTGGCATTGTGTTAATAGGATATTCAAGGCATAAATGTTTAGAACCAACCGGTCAGATTTGCCTGTAGGTCAGATCTCACTCTATAGCTGTTGAGAGTAGAAGAAATTTCACCTACAACAGGCAGAACTCTCATCTCCCTTTGCTACAAGCTGTTGCAAACTTGGAAATGGTCTGAGGCCACTGTGCTTCCTACCTGTGCTGTACACTGGGGAGTATAATTACTTTATTTAGTCTAGCCCATCCTCTACAACAATAACAAATTGGTTTTTTGTTTGGTTTTTTTTTTTCTTTTGGTAAGAATAAAGAATACATGTGTGATTTCCTTCAAGTTTGCTTTTGAAGAATGTACCTTCCATATTGTAAGCTTGACTTGTGTTGGCTGTGCTGAGGCATAAACAGTTACTTAACTTAAGCAGTTTCACATCATGAATCTTTGTCTTGATGCTGCTTTGGTTATGGGTGTTTGGCTACAGATCAAAAATGTGACTCTTTTACATTAGAACTTATCTGACTATGAGGTCAGTGTTGGTCTGGACAAAAATTCCATCATAATAATTCCATCATTAAGGCTTGAATTTCCCTGCAATTAGTCTTAGTTATTCTTCAGTTAAAGTACATACAGTAACTGTTACTTTTTAGAAGAGGCATTTTAATACAAAAGAATCAGAGTGGGTTCTTCTACTTTCTATAGTTTTTCTTCCTGTCTAAATGAGAGGGAAGAAAATCAGAGAAAAGCTAAGCCAAAAATTCAGGTTATTGCAGTTTGAAGTTTTTTAATTTGGTGACTGATTCTTAAAGTGCAACATTGAGGTTTATCAGAAGCTTGCATGTCACTGTGATTTGTTTGGATCAAATAGCTCTAATAATTCATGACTAAAAGTAAGACTCTTGTCTCTTTAAATCTCAGGCAAGGATGTAAAGAATTCAATAAAGAAAATGTCAGTTATGTTCATTCATTAGCATGTTCTTAAATCTTTCTCTGTGATGCAGCTCTGAACAGTGAGTATTGCATGTAGCTGGGGAAGCAGTGCCTCATTTTGATTTTGCATTAACAGAAGGGAATTGCTGGGGTTTAATCTGGATTTGGCAACAATTCCTTAGAAGGGCTGATAGGTATCAGTGTATTTAAAACAAAAAATGCAATCCTGTATTTTTATTTTAGAAAGTATACTTAGCTGTTTGTATGATGTGTTAGGATTATAATATTTTGAATTTGCGCTACAGTTGTGTGGAATAAAAACGTGTCCTTCCAGTACCCAAATATTTTGTGACTTGTGAGCATGCTATTTCTATTTTTCTGATACAAGAGAGCCCCTGCAGTGATAACTCCTCCAGGATTTATTGTTCCTAACAAGGTCTCTTTTAAACCTCCTGTGGCTGTAGATTCTAACCTCAGAAACTGCCACTCCACTCCTAATTGCAAATGGGACAGATGCACTTACTTAACACTTTAAATATTTAAATACCTGTTACTTAGTACCAAGTTGTCTGGACGTTTTGTTGTCTGAACATTTTAAGTTTTCTTGAATGCAAAAAAGCATAATGCATCAGAGCTTTAGTGATGCAAGGAATGTTTTTTTTGTTAACGCCTAACTTTTTGCTCCTTTTAAGTTTAGGGAGAGCATCTGCCTAAACATTACAGCATCCCTAATTCTGTAAGTTTCTCTCTAAATTTGTTTGGGTTTAGAAATTGCTTAATTCAAACACTACTTACAAGTGGTAGTAAATTTCAGCCTGATTGGCTTAAATGTTTAAAATAAATCTTAATCTGCTCCTAAGGAAAGTTGCATGAATGGTCCTGCCTTCTTTTGAGGTGGGTGGTGCATGGATGTACATGTTGCATGCTGAGAACAAGTACTATCTCTTGAGGCCACCCATACGATTTGAACTGGAGGAGCCCTATCACTGCACTCCCCGATAAAGAGGCCCTCCCATCTCTCCTATTAGACCCCTTAGGATACTGGGAGGCTGCTATAAGGTCTCCCCAAACCCTTCTCTTCTCCAGGTTGAACAACCCCAGCTGTCTCAGCCTGTCCTCATGGGAGGGGTGCTTCAGCCCTCTGATCATTGTCATGCCCCTCCTGGACCTGCTCCAACAGGTCCAAGTCCTGTGTTGAGGCCTCCCAAGTTGGACACAGTTTGAAAGAGGAGAAATGTTCCTATAGGTAGTTTCCTCAGTCTAGATCAATAGCTCTGTGTGCTTGTGGATTGAGGAGATTTCTTCCTCAAAGGTAACACAATAACTGTTAGAAAAAAGGAGGATGTAATGGGAACTGGGTGGGTGTTGGGCATGGGACAGGGAAGGTTTGTAATGCTGCTGTGGACTGTACAGTAAGTTCCTTGTTGGGTATAAGGAAGCCTCTTGAAGCTGTTAAGAGATTGTTGGGAAGATCTGAAGTGGAATTATATGCAAACCAACAGCATTATGGAGAGGAGAAAAGTTAGAGGGATTGGGTTGTGGGGTTTTTTTGAGAGCTACATGATCAAATATTAGCTCCTTTTGTAGCCTTTTTGTGAAATAGTGAATAGTACCACATAGTTTAGAAAATTATATAGAAAGAAGGTTAAATGTAGTAAAACCATGGACAACTTACAGGACAAAAGGAATATATTTTCCCAGTGTGAATTCCAGTGAGAACAGAACAGATTTAGACTTACATCTATTTAGAATTAAACAATTTTCAAATGAAAGTTGAGAATAAAGCTGATAGGCATAGAAAGGTGTGCACTGAGTTTCAAGGTGAATGCGTTAACTTACAGGTGAAATATGAAACACCTCTTTATTAATTATTTTAAAGGATATAAAAACAGAACTCAGTGAAGAACCACTTTCATTACATAAAACCCCTGTAATATGACACACAAGTAATTGACGCCAGATCAAATGTATAAAAAATGCTTGTAGTTTTAAGGGGTTACCTGTAGTAGTAGTATCCTCACCTAAAGCCAATGCATTTCTGAAAAATAGTAAAAGAAATATCATCGGGGCACTGTAGTAGTAAGGTACAAATTATACTGGGATAGCAGGGCAGGAGTGATAACTGTGCATTAAAGAAACAAAGTAAAATAGCTGTCGGTGAATAATACTGGATGGTGTTTGGACTTAATTATTTTGTCTGCAAAGGAAAACTGCTATGTGCTTAAATTAGTTATGAGGATTGTACAGTATCAAGTACATGAGGTTTTAATGTTAAAAGTGTGTCTAAGTCTCTAGATTTTAAGGTGAGAGAGCATTATTCCATTAACACAGGATATAGAATGACCGAAGAAGATACAGGAGGCAATAAAGCCACTAAGTCACAATAAGGAGTTCTGGACAGAATGCACACACACTGGTAAGTCAGATGATGCTGTCTATTGTGTTTGCTTCAGCCATGCTTAAAACTTTACCGATGTCTTAATGACAGAAGTGGAGTGAGTGTGTGTAGACAAGGAAAACCCCAGCCCTTTCCAGGACTGTGCTGAAAAAGTGCTCTGTAAATCTTGAACTTTAATACAGTTCGCAGTGACTAGTGTCTGCAGGCCCACTCAAATAACCTTGTTCAGGCACCTTAATCAGATCACAAATCTGAAATGTACATCTGTGGAATGTGTCTTTTAACTTCTAAAATAACTGTATCAGAATTATGTTTTTCACGTGGGAGAAGGAAGATTAAGGGGTAGTCATCCCAATTTTTTTCTTGCTAATTCGCCTCCTGTTCACAGATTTGTTCTGATTAATAGTGGTAATACTTCTATTTGCTAACTTTCCTGTACTAGTTGTTCATTTTAGCTTTAGCTGTTCACATTTGATAGTGGAATAAATAAGAGCATCAAAGATCCTCTTTGATAAGACCTTCAGTTTACTGCTGGAGTTCAGGTGGATGTCTAGAAGAAGACAGCTTTCTTCTCCAACACAGCTGGCTGTTGGGCAAAAGTTCTCTGTGTCGCAAGCCCTGTAGTGTTTTGCCATAACACACACAAGCCCTGATTGGAGGTGTTAAGCTGTGGGTTTCAGGAAACTGCACCCTAGAGAGGTCGAGAAAGAGCACAGAGGTCAGTGTGTACGTAACAGCTTGTTGAGTTTTGACCCTTTGATCTTTATGAAATAACGTGCACAGTCTCTAGGTGAAAATAATAGGTACAGTGATTCATCTGGATGCTCCCAGTGGTTTGGCAGATGCATCAAAAATCAATCTGTTTTTTCTTTGTCACCTGTATTTTAGTGGATCAGTGTATTTGTCTAAAGACGTGCTTTCTGCTGCAGTGTTACACAGTCAAGCAGAAGGCTGCCGCAGTGGATCTCGTGTTTCTAAGTGCCCCAATGTGTTAAAGTAGGTCAAAAATTGCATAAGATGCCACAACTGGAAACTGCTGCAGGCTGACTTGCATATGAAAACTCAGCAGTGCAACGAGCAAATGCACTCTGACAAAGAGAAATGCAGCTGTGACTTAAAATATGACAAGAGAGCTCTCTGAAATCTCCGAAGGACGTGAATGGCTGTTGGAATTGTGAGATATTTTTGCCCCTTGTGTTCATGTTCCTGCTATCTGCTGAGCCAGAGCTGCCTGCCTGTGCTTCTCAGAGGTTTCACCTTGTTCTTGGCTACAGAGGGCTCAGGCATGAGGCTCCTTAACTCATTCTGGATCGTGAAAGATGTATCCTATATTTTCCTGCGTACCAAGCTCCTCTCAGGAACAGATGTACATAGCACACTGAAAATCACATAAGGTCAAGAATCTATAATAGCTCTTCAATAGCTCTTCCACTGACTGAGCAGTGGCTGGTGGTTAGTAATGACCAATGGGAGTTTATGAAGCACTGTTTCATAGCTTCAGTACAGAGGGGGGATACATGCCTACAGATCTGATTTATATAGTATTTTACAAAAAAAGTGTAAATGGAGAAGGAAAAAAATAATTCTGGTGTGTGTGCATCCTGTACCCATGAAACCAGCCTCCCTTGGTTTGCAATGGCTGTTTCCATGCCCTTGTCCCTCCTCACTATCTGGGCAGCACTGACACCAGAGCACGAGCCGCTTCCCTTCCAGTTTTGTACCGTGTAACAGCCTGACCACTGCTGAGGGCAGTTTCTGTCGGTTTTTTTCCTTCTTACTGATATTTTCATATCATCATTTTCTAACACAATTTTATTGAGTTGAACAGAAACAAGAAAAAACCTCCCAGTTTGAGGGATTATATCCATTAGCCATCAAAGTGGAGTGTATTTGGCTGTAATTACCTTTTAGTGCAGTATATTTGTTTTAACTGTGAATGGCTCATTAGTCATTGAATATACCATTTGTTTTATGCATTTTTCCAAAGGTTTGAAATAGGGGTACTCCTCTATGGAGTGAATTAATGAGCCCTATGTCCGAGTCCAGCAAGAGTTCCTTGGACTCTGCTGTTATTTATGAAATATCTTTGGCAACCAGTACAGCTTTATTTCCTTGTTGCATCTCTCATGATATACCACATTTGTTACTGTGCCAATCACACGTTTCCCGTATTTAAATAGCTAAATAGATGGTTTAATACCAATCATCTCAGGGACACACACAGTCATACAGTTAGATGGGCTGGAAGGGTCCTGAGCTAATGTACAAACCTGATCAGGTCTCTGCCAGTGCAAAAGCTTCTGCCCCTCGTTTGCTGTTCGAGGGCCAACAAATCCTGATCTGATAAATGGTGTGATATAGTTGACTCAGTCGTTTGGTAACAGACTCTGGACAGAATAGACTTCATAGCCAATCTTAGTTTAATTGTCTTACTATATTGCCTGATGGCAGAAACTGTAGGTAGGAGCTTGGTAGAACATGGAGAAAATTTGTAAGCCTAGAATGTTTCCAACTTGGCTTTAGTCACGGTAATGAGATAACGAGAAACTATCAAAGGTGAGAAGGTTCAAAAGCAGTAATAAACATGGGGGGCTTTCCCTGGGCTGCCATCAGAAGGGGCAGCCTGGCTGCAGCCAGCCCACAGCTGGTCACTCCCCTCTCCTTGCCTCGCTGGCGACAGGTATGGACACTGCTGCTGCAGTTTGGTTAATTTACTATTAATAATACTTAATTACCTTGTTATTGTAATGTGAAAATGTTATCTTAGTGTGATAATTAAAGTGAAAAAATTAAAAATGTTATAATTTTTAAAAAAGTTGCTCTCAAAGGGCGTTTGGAGGAACTAGATCTTTTTCTACTTTTTGTGTGCAGGTTCTCCAGAGATGTTTGTATTTCTTAACTCTCCCTGTATTTAAAAAAGTTAACTTTTTTCACCTTCAGAGGTTGGCCACCCATTAGATCTAAGTGTTTAGCTGAATTGCTTGGGTTTTTTTCTCTTAAATGGCATATAACAGCAATAAAATGGCATTTATTAATGCCATATAGATTTCACACACTTTGTATTAGTGTATTCTCCCCGTCATGATTATTCTATATTACTCTGATTGTATATTCAGAATTTTGAAGTTACAGTCTTTCTTCCTGCTGGGGAGAGGTCACTTTGTACGGGAGCGGCTCCCTGGCTGTCCTGAATCCAGGCAGGCAGCCCATTCAAGGACAAGTCCCGGGCTTTAAGAGGGGAATGGGTTAAAGCATCTATCGGAAACTTTTTCTTAATAATAAGAGTAAACTCTCCGATTCTAGCAGCTGAACGCTGCTAGCATGCTTCGAACTCCGCAATTTCCTATTAATTCCTAAAATGGTTCTAACGGAGCTCGCGCTGGGGCTTGTTGGGAGCGCGGCAGGTGGCAGCCGGCAGAGGAAGGGGATGCTCCCCCGCCGCCGCCTCAGCCGCCGGCCCCGCTCTGCCCCGGCCGCCGTCAGACAACACCCCCCCGGCGGTTTTCCTCCCGTTACACGCAGCGGTGACGGCGCCCACGGAGACGGGACACCGCGCTGCGGCCTCCTCCGCTGCTCCTACTCGTTTCTGTTGATTTTTCCATAGAAATTCAATCGGACGTCAGATAAAAAAGATACACTAAAGCCCCCGCCGCCCATTCCCTGCCCGGACCCGGCGGTGGGGGCGGCGCTGGCGCGCGCGGCGGCCGTTAGCCCTGAGGGGCGACCGTTAGATCCTGAGGGAGCGGGCGAGGGGCTCTCCCGAGCGGCCCCCCGCGACGAGGGCAGTGCGGCTGACGGGGCCGGAGGGGCGGCGGAGCGCCCGGCCGTACGGGGGCTGCCCGCCGCCGGGAGCAGCCGAGCAGGCCAAAGCCGGGGCTTGTACGAGGGAGAAGGTGCACGGTCAGCGGCTCCAGGTGTTGCAGTGCGTTTCGAGTTTATCCTCTGCAGCTGTAGCGGAGATATTCTTTATTCTCTACAGGTGTAGAAACTAAGTATAGCTAGGTGATTGCACAGGTGTGAAAACTCAGGGAAATGAGTGCAAAACCAGCTTTGTGTGTGTTTATCGCTGGGGGTTCTCCCCTGGCCCTGACAAGCCTCACTCCGGGGAGGGCAGAGGTGCCAGCCTTACCCAAGGGGCACAGGAGCTTCATCGTCGCTTCAGAGGGGATTGAGCCGGTAAGTGTGCGTTCCTGTATTGCTGAAGCAGGAGGAAAATAGAGAGAAGCAATTAGGGGGACTTGGCAAATGCAGGATACATACTAAAGAGAGGGATGTAGTTTTTTGGGAAGGAGAATAACATGGCTGATTTGGTCATAAGTCGCCATTTTGCAGCATGAGAACTGTTTCTTATCAAAATATGTGAGCGTGCTAACACTTTTTTCTGATGATGAACTAAGGTGTGACCTTAAAACATGCTGGCACCTGTGGAAGCTCCACTACTTTTTTAAGAATAAAAAAAAAAAGAAAAAAAGATAATCTTACCTTTACCACAGAGAAGGTTTCTGTGGGGTGCAACATGGGCAATTACAGTGTGGGAGCTACCTGTGGTGTGATCACACCCTTCCTTACCTTGCAGTAACTTGTACTTGTCCGTGCCCTCAGCCTAGTCCTGTTACTGAGATCTCTGAATGATGTTTAATTGCATTCTGGAAAGCTGTAGGCTTAAATTGTACATAGGTAAACGCTAGGACGCTTTCCCATTATCTGTGTGGTTTACTCTTTTGAAATGCTTTTTAACTGCTAAATGTGCCAAGAAATTTATGTCTTTGTGGTGCTTATTTATTAAAAAAAGCTCTTGTTTGTGCCAGAAGCTGCTGTAAAAATGTAGTCTGCTGCTTTTTACATAGTATGGTCTTAAACAGGATTTTTGTTACATAGTGTTTGAAAAATAATGTTAAATCAGTGGTGATTAATTAAATGTAATATTTGTCTGTTGTCATTACTGTATAACTTGGACTTTAATGTCAAGATGATGAAAACTTGTTCTAGGACAGGTGATTTGAACCAAAGGTTTATTGTTTTCATGGTTTCAGTAGTTCTAAAACCAGGGTGCTTAGATAACTTTCCCATTTTGTTATAACTGTTTGCCACCTTCTGCTGGAAGTGCACAAACCCTTCTGTTTGGCAGTACTTCTTCCTTGTGATGTCATCTCATTGTTGCAGCCTTTTACATCACTTCCTGCTCAGCTATGCCTGGGACAATGGTGTTCTGTTACGGTTAGTGGGTCTGCTAGTTCTCTGAATGAGTGGTCTGGGATTCTTGAAATGTAAGAAAATCAAGGCTGCAATCAGTTGTCTGGGTGAACCAATGGCAGGAATCAGGTCCTTCAGCAGCTTGCGTTCTTTCAGTATGACAAACAAGTACTGCTTATTCTATGAAATACATAGGAACAGTTTCTTGAACAGTGGTTTCAGCAAGGAGACAATCCTACTGACCTTAGGCTTTTGAGCCTGTTAAATGATCCGCAGCAGGAGGGCCAGAATAGGAACCGGGTGTTAAGTGGGACCGCAAGAGCAAAGATGTGTTGTTCAGAGGAAGGGCAGGGGCACTGCAGTAAAGCTGAGCCGTGCTCAGGAGCAACCTACACAAATCACACGCGTCAGGGACATTACTCGTGACAGTGGAGGTCCACAACGAAGCATTGTTCAAACTTATCTCCTATCCTACACTTCAGGTTGAGACAAAGTTTAATGAATAATAAACCTACACAAATTTGGTCATTTTCTTTCTCTGGTTTCCCCTGAATGTTTTGAGATCTGCTTGCTTTCTGACAGAATGTGTGTAATTCAGCAAAATATAATTTTTGAAGACTTTTTTTTTTTTAGCCAAGGAAAAGATTTCAGGTTGTCTTCAGTTTCTGTTGGTACTGTCAGCACAGAGCGCCTTAATGCTGCAGCAGTTACCATTGCTTGTCCGTTTTTTAAACATATGGATTTATGTGAGGAAAAATATAAAAGTTTCTGTGATGCTACCTCATTGGGCAGACAAGGAAATTCTAACCAAAAGCATTTGTCGTTTCGGAGAGAGCTCTTTGCAGACTTGTCCATTCTTAGAGAACCGTGCCAAGTACTTCTTCCTTAGAAGAAAAAGAACCAAAGGGCTGCAATGCTTTAATGTTTTCTCAGTTTCTATGTTGGGTATTTTTGGGGGGGCATGTGAAAATGTGGCTCAAAGAAATAAGGTAGCTTACAACAAAGCCCTGTCCTTTCAGATTCTTCAGAGGAGAGTATTTATTCCAACCAGCTTCAACATTAGTTCAGTGTTTCAGAATCAGTTCTGGCAGCAACTTATGTAGCACTGATACAAAAGGAGGTACAGATTTATGACTTTTTTTTTATTAGCAATATCTTTATTACTGAGATAAAGACTGTACCCTCTCAATTCTGCAGTTGTGTTCCTTGTCCGTAAAAACCACATAACAAGAGTTTTAGCTAGTTATTTGGGGCTAACTGTAGTCTGCCAAATTTATTTGTAAAAATGCCATCCCAAATATGCCAACGCGTTTTAAATGAAAGGGGTCTGTTCTAGAGTTTCTATTTATTACACAAGAATGACTTTACAGTTTTGAAAATTGTTTCCTATTGTCTTTTAACCTTTACTTTCAGCTGGTTTGAGATTAAAAATTCAGAGTCGTGGGTCTTCTACGCACATAGGGAAAAACATGTACTGTGAAATTACTTGGTGTTTTTGTATTTGGTGTAGTTGGAAAACCAGTACAGACAATGAAGAGAGAGAATATTTTATGCTTCCTAAATTTTTATAATTTGAATTCTTGCCAACAAATGATTGGAAAGGGAGTTGGAAGGATGTATGTTCAAAGCCTATAGATGTTTGAGGGGATGTAGCATGAGGTGCAGGGGTAGCACCCAGAGTGCTGGAATACAGCGTGCTGAGAACGCTGTGAATTCCTGCCTCAAAACTTGACTGTTAAATAGAAAGACCTAACACTTCTAAGAAAATGGAATGAAAAAGCCATTTTTCATTGTGTGAAACGTGCATTCAATTTGACGTGAACATTGGTTACCTGTTCCTGAGGCCTTGTCTTAGGTGTAAATTGATGTATGTCTTGATGAGACAGGGACAATAATATTCCTAAACATGTTGTGAGTTACTTTGTCAAAATGTAACAGTTTCAGGTCTGGCATCTTTCCCTGGATTAATGATCTACTAAGTTCCTGAGTGGTAAATTAACCAATGAGGCTGCAATTGCTAGAGTTTTATATTTATTTTCAAAACACCAAAGGATGCAATATTTCATGGACATGAAATCGTAAAATAGGGGTTTTCCTTTTTTTTTTTTTAATGACGTACATGCACTGTCAACATTAACCTTGAGCAACCTTTTTCCCCGTTGTTTTTCTCAAGAACAGTCTCAGCCCCATTGCCTTGAAGTCTTTTATTCAGTTCTTCTACAGTTAAGCTTTACGTTCCTGTTCACAGACCAATGTTTTTCTCTAAAGTGTACATTTTCACTTCAGTCAGACTTGTCTGCTCCCCACCCCCATTTTGCAATGTACAATTCCCACCTGCAGCATTTTCAGAAAACAGGATCATTTGAGTATACAGAAATAGCTTCTTCTATAAAATTTCCATTAAAAAAATAGCAAGTTTTTATTTACAAAGTGTTTGCTACTACAAAGTAATATTTCCTATTGGTTCAAATATACTATTTGCTAATGCCAGTGTTCCTATTAGGAAAGTAAAACTTTGTATATTTTTCTTTATATCTTTGTCAGTGTTTAAAGCGCATATAATACTTCCACGTTCTATTTTACACTACTCCTAGCCACGTATAATGTGGTAGTAGAAATTAACACTATTTGATCAGGATGAAACATCAGCATAGCTTAATAGCAGTCTTTCTGCAAAAATAAAACTTTATAATTTAAAGGTATTTGGAAAGAAAGAAATCTATGGAGAATTAAAAAATATGCAGCAAATTGTTCAAAAGATGAAGGGGAGACTTGGACTTCCCTGAAGACGCAGGAGTTTAGCACAAGAAAAAGGAGAAAAATTTCCAAAGTGTTCATGTGACACCTTATGTCCCTACAGCTAACTTCCATGCAGATGTTAAAAAGTGCTACAGTAACGGGGGGACAGAGGGACCTGCCTTTTTTTGTCACCTCCTTCGTGTTGCAGCGGCTCTGCAGCCTCAGCTGACGTGTGCGTCCCTATTAACCCCTTGCCAAGGGACTGATCTATTGCCAGATCATCTCCAAACGTGCAGCGCTGTAAAAACGCTGCCCGTGCTGGCTGGCTGCTTACTCCTGCCGCCATCTTGGGGATGGAAATACAAAGGTGGGTGCCTTGGGCCCAGGGCATGACTTACCATCAGGACCCGAGGAAGGAGGATGAACTCGTATCTTAGTTCTTAAACGTTTGTTCCAAGCAGGATTAATTTTTCACAGTAGGTGCTTGTGAGATACAGTGTCGTAACATTTGCATATACTTCTCGGAAGTATTTTTCATATATAGAACCTGGCTTTAGAGACAGGGAAATATGCCAGAAACAACTTCTGTGATTCGGCTGGTGTCTTCCTAAGAATATTCTGGTAGAGCTACTTAATCCCTGCATTAGCACAACCACATCTAGTAATTATTCAAGTTAGATTAAACAAATCACCAAAAAAACCTGGAGATGGATTTTGTGGATTTAATCTTTTCTGGTTGATGTTTTAACTTTTGTGGCCATTCAGAATACTGCTATGTGACCTACAATTTTCCATGGGAAGGGCTATGGTTATGTGGTAGTTTTTTCCTCTTTGACTGCCTTGGTCTTAGGGGTGTTCCATTGCTGCTTCATGGAAGGCCCAAGAACAAGCTAGTGCTAAGGATTAATGTCTCTGTTTCACTCAGCCTGGATAATGAGAATAGGCTAAAAAGAAGTCCCTGTTAAAGACTCATTGTGTCTTGAAAAAGCTTTCCTATATACTGCATAGATTAGTTTGATTTACATCTACAACTGGATTTAAATTTTACATAGCTGTATCCTGCTATCTCACGCTGTTAATGTATCTAAATGCCTACACCTGGAGAGCATTAAGTATTTAAGAATGGCATTTAGAGAAGTCAGAAGATTAAGTGGTTGCTACCCAGTCTAGCCAATACTAAGAAGAGATGCAAGTCTGGGCTCCTGGGAGGTTCTTTTATCTGCTTGGAATTATGGCCCCCCCTACAGGTACCAACGGGATCCAGGTCAGACTGCTTTTTTTATTGGAGAAAGGAAATAATTAAGTTATGCATTTACTCTATATTGTTCCTAAGCAGGAGGATTTCTCCTGGCATTTGGTAGCTAGATGTTTCTTCTGCCCAATTTTGAGCAAGGATTTTTGGTGTCTTGCAGCTTAGGTGGATATCCTAAATGTGGGATTCTTGGGTACTGTCAAAAAGACGTAAGCAGGAAGAAAATATTTTGGTTTTGGCTGGTCTTTGGGGTAGGCCAGACCAGGTAGGTGAATTAAAGATGTAGAATAAATATGCACGCTCTAAACAGCTGTGATAAACAGCCCCTCCAGTTGTAACTGTCAGACTGCTTTTACCAGTGCTCCCATGCCAGGGGCCAGCCAGTGCCAGCTGGGGCAGGTATCCATGGATGCCAATTAAGGTAATTAGGCTGAAGGAGCTAGCAAGTACTTGTGCGAACAGCTATACAGGTACTTGAAAGGATGTTAATACTCAGCAGAGGGAATGAACAACTGGGAGTAATGATGGTTGTGGGGATTTTTTTTTTTTTTTTTGGCAATATACCTGGGTTCAGGGGAGAGAAGAGTTGCTCACAGCCTCTTAGAAACACTCACCAGACTAAATTCTAACAGCTAAATAGGAAAGAGATGATCTGATTTGGGAACTTGGTTAAGTCTAAGGAATGAGAGTTTGGGGAGGTTTCATGCTATCAGGATTCGGTTATGTGAACACCTGCTAACAGATAATTATTTATTTAGAGCTGTTAATGTCCTTGCGAGGGCAGAAATTACAGATGATTTATTGGCATATTATTTCTAGACGTAGGTCAGAATTCAAGAAGTGGCATATTTTAAAACACAGAATCTAAGCAGACCAATGGTCCTTAGCTTCTTCCCTGGTCCTCGGTAACCGGGCACTGTTTCCAAGTGCTGAAGGCTGAGATGCCTCCAGCCACAGAACACACCAGGCCTCAGAAGTCAACTGCAGCATTTCTGTCTTTAAAATTAATTAAGCTTGTACTAAGTAAAAGGATATCACCTTAAAGTATGGCTGTTACTAGAATTTTTAAAAGAAAAAATCTAAAGAGGTCATGTAGTCTTTTCCCAGCCTCATCATATCTGGTTATTTAAAATTCTTGTGTTCCTGAGAGACTTGTAATGAAGATATAAATTAGGTAGGTCAGTCAGAAGATAACTTGTTGGTTTGTTTACTATCTACTATACCCTGTGGTTACTCGCTTTGTTTTAAAATAATCTAAAACCCAAGTGCCTCTAAGTCACTAAAAGGAAAATCTCCATAAATTGCCTGCATTACTTTCAGCTAAAAAGAGCCAGTTAATTATAAAAATGAGTATTGCCCAGTGTTCAAATGTGATGCTCTTGAATTAAAATGGTAGATACGGTCATAAGAAAGAGCACTTGCCATTTAAAACCTTAACTTTAGAATTCTAAAATCAAGCATTATTTTATGTATGAACTTGAGGGTTTTGTTTTTCTTTGGAAAAGAAAAAAGGGATTGAAATTTGGTTATTATGCCTCTTTACATAATGTTACTTCAGACTGACTTAAGTGATAGCACAAATTCTTCTTCAAAAGAATAAACAAAACCCTTAACCAAAAGGGAAATATCTACAGAGTGGCTTGTATTAGGTTTAATGAAGTAGGTACCGTTAAAATTGTATGTATCATTTGCTTTAATGCTTACTGAAACTGACACACTTTCTGAGGCTAGGTGGCTCGCTGCCATTAATGCCAATGTTGAAATGAGAAGACTGGCACACCTTAATACAATTTTAAAAACCCAAATCCACAAACATGGTGTCAGATTTCCACATAAGAAAAAATGCTGTCTCCCACTCAGACATCTTCATCTATTTGTGGTGCCAGCAAGTTTTTTTTAGTCAAATTTAGGTTTTTCAAACACTGCAACGTAAGTCAGGAAATAAAGCTATTTTCTGCACTATAATAAAAGCATTTACAGGCAGTGTTGTGCTGATTGCAGCCAAGTGCCTTATGAATGTATAACCAAGAAATAGTGTTCCAAGGCACAGAAACGTGTCACGAATGAAGACTTTGTCTTATAAGAGCGGATACCTAATACCAGTTGCTATTTGTTTCATACCAATGAACATCAAGGGTATTGCATGAGACGGGAGAGGATGCTGGTGACTGAATAGAAAATGGGAAAAGCAGCCTTGCTAATGGCCATTTGGGCCTGGGAAGTATCTGCTGCTGCTTCCAGAGGGAGGGAGGGCTGCATGTTGGAGCAACGGAGCACAACTGCTGCCATCAGCTTAGTGGGAGCTGGGTGGTTGCTTAATATTCTCAATCCCCTTGTTACTCATAATTGCTCAGGGCTCAATTCAGATGCAACAGCTGCGTTTTGTGAGGTCCTGCATCTGCCTGGTTTGGTTTTGTTTGCCTTTTTTTTTTTTTTTAATATGTGAGTTAAGATCAACAAGAATGACTGAAAGACTTGCCCTATATCATACACGAGTGACTGTGGCTGGATAAGGCTCAAAATTCTCCTAGTTCCCAGACTTTAGTGTAACCACAAGACCACAATACTTTAGATGAACTGCGTCCTCAACTGGCACTTGGCACAAAGTATTCCAAGGAAAGAATTTCCTTTTGAAGTCTCTTCTAAATGTTCTAACTTGTTTTGTCCTTTGTATTCAACTAATTCAGGAAAAGTAACTTTCTTTAGAAGTCTTAGTTCAACTGTCTAAATAAATGTTATGTACTTCTAGATTATGACTTTTTTTTTTTTTTAAGTAAGTTGATAGCTTGAAGTTTGCCAGAAAGGAAGTACTCGTGCAGTCTGCTGCTTTGAAGGACATGAACATCAATGGAAGGAAGATAGCAGTAAAGATCTTCCTCCTGTTAAGCAGAAGGCACACTGACTGCTAATAAAATACATTTCATTTCTGGGCAGGAAGCCTTTTTTTGCCAGGTTCTCATAGTTCAAAGTCCTCTTTAGCAGTTGAGTGTGTTGCTGGTTTTTCTTTTTATGTGGATCTTGAGTGGGAAATAAGAAGAAAGTGTAAAGTTAAATGCCCCCCCTAACATACTGGAGGGCAGTAATAACTGTAGAAAACGTTCCCATCTTTAAGAGTTCCTTAGGGCCCTGTGTACTTCAGTAGCTGTGATCTGCCCTGTCCAATGAAAGCTGACACAACGGTTTTTGAAAAAACAATGTTTTTTAAGAATAAAAGCAATTATTTGTTTAAATGTTATGTCATTCATTAAGATGACAATTACATAATAATATGCCTGGAGTAGCTGCTACCTTCTGTCCTCTTACTTCCGAAGTGAGCCACTTCAATCAGGTGCATTGACTCTCTCAGAGTATTATTTTGTATTTGTAAAGCTTCACTTCACAGAGAGGTAGTGGTACGGATTTGGTTGAAGTGAGGTGGTGTAAATCCCTCGGCCTGCTGTTGCCTGTGAGCCATGAGCACAGGACAGCCGTAACAGTCTTGCCAGAGGGTGAATAACACGGTAGGCGTGTTGGAATTCTTTTAATTTGTGCCAGCTCTGCTTGCTCAGCCAGGAGCTATTCCTAAAGAATGGTGCCGCCCTACCTGTACCTCAAATGCAGGAGTTCCAGCAGTCTGTGAAATGTTTCTAAATTCTGAATGCAAACCTGCTGGTGGGGCTTGTTCTCTCCTCACAGTTTTGCCTGTCAGGGATGCAGTCAGGCACTGCTGACTCCTGTGCAGCAGCCCTTCAGCAGCCCTTCAGCTGGAGCCTCACGGCATCTCACCAGCGCTGGGTCTCATTGCCTTGAGCACAGGTTTGTCTGTAGAAGCTTCTGTGGCCATACCCCGCCGGAGCTGCAGCAATGGTCTCAGCAGCCACGGGGCAGGGTTTGCTGCCACTGCCCCATCTGGTACCTCAGTCACAGAGCCAACCTCACGCACTGGCATTTAGAAACAAGTCCACTATTTACACACCGTAAGTGACATCTGTTTAAACTGGATTTGCCTAATTAAAATAGTTAACTTGGAGACTAGATAAAAGAACACCATGGAAAGAGCACACCTACAGCATGTTTTGCTCTGTTATTCAAGGTTTGGTTTTTTTAAAAGGTGATGTTAACTATAGAACACAGAGCCTCCTCGTGCAATTCTAATTTAACGGTTCAAATGGGATTCATGTTGTTTAATTTTAGCCGTAACTTTAGGAAGTGTTTCAATATTTTTCAAAGGTGCGTCAAGGTAAGTACAACAGAAGTTCATTTAAAGAAACCCAAACTGACTAGAATGCAAATTATGAAATGATGTATTATTGAAATTTAATTTTTTTTCCTAAGAACCTCAACCTATGACTTTAAAAGTTATATGATATGCCCACCCTGAATTTGAAAATACTGCCTTGAAAACATGCTGCCTGAGATCCTTGACAGAGAGGCATTTTTTTTTTTCCAAAAAACTCCAACACATGCTATAAAATCAAAGGGAATATAAAATTAGAACAGTAAAGGAGAAGCTATACCTGGGTACATTGTAATCTAGAAATACAACTTCAGAGTATCTAAAATGGATTTAAACTATTTCAAGATTCATTTAATCACTTGCAATTTATATTACTTTAAAAATCTTCTATACAGCAAGTTCAACAGAAAAAAAGCGCAAATATTCTAACAGCCCCTTTTCCCTCGAACAATGTTCATATAAGATAGTATTAAATAGCTATTTCAGGGCATTCCTGCGTGCTCTCTCTCTCCCCCTTTTCCTAAAGGTGGCACAGCCAAAAGACAATGCAAGAGTTGGCATTTGTTGGCCGACTGTTTCCTTCTCCATCTGGTCAGGATAAGGGGGAGACAGAGACCTGAGACACAATGTCCCAAAACGGACAATGTGAATTTGATGTTTACTTTGCCCAATCTCCAGGGACTTTGTTCTTTTCCTTGGTTATAGTCGATAACAAGCACTTTGCTCTGTGTCTGCACGTGGTGCTGTTCAGGTACAAAAAGTTTTGAATTTCAGCTGTGGATGAATTCGTTGTGAAGCTTCTGTTTTGCTTCACTGAACACAGTGCAAACCAAGGCAAGAATCTTAAGTAAAATTCAAACAGGAGCTCCCATTACGAATATTTCTGAGCAGCATTTTGTATGTTCTGTTTTCTTTTGTCCTTATTCTGGGGAGGAAGAATCCTCATCTTCATCCTCTTCATCTTCATCATTGAATGAGCATGGAGTTTCTCCTCGCGATTCAGAGTAGCGTGACGTTGCACTGCTGGACTGCTGACTGCCAGGGGCAGGAACCTGCCCAGTTGCTAAGGCCACTTCAGCATCCAAACACAACCCTGGATTCTCACTATCAAAACAACAGAAATGTTGAAGTTTAGAGGATTTCTCATGAAATTTTAGGCTTTCTTTTTGGCCACAACTTTTCCTTTAGTTAAAGAAATGCTACTAACAAGGAAAAAACCAAAGGCTTTAAATTTAACACAGTTAATAGTTATGAAATCTGCTAAAATATTGGATAGTCACATTATTGAGTGGCTTTTCTTCATAACCAATGAGTAGAATTGCTCAAGCTGAAGAAAGCTTAAAGAAGAATAAATCCATCACAGCTTTGTCAGTACTTGGGAGCATAAGAGGAAGAATTCCTTGGTTTTTTTTTTTTTTTAAGGTACAGGTATCCTCCAAGTAAAGTGTGGCTGTTGAGGTGATTTTTGGATTGGGGTTTTGGTGGTGGTGCTTGTTTTCTGTTTGGTTGATTGGGTTTTAATTTAAAACTATGATTAGACTGTGTGGACTAAACTGCTTTCATGCCAGCTTAAGCGGGAGTGCACTTGGGCACTAGACATTCTTTTGTATTTTTCAGGCTTTCTTCCACATGTAATTACCTATTTGTAGTCCATGCCCAGGCAGGAATTTAAGGTTAATCAGGAAATTACATGTCCTTCTAATAAGGGCTTGGAAGTGATTCTATTCTTTTGAAACACAGACACAAAATAGCTGGTATGTTCAAAATTCAAAGCATGTTATTTGACCTTTCAAATATAATTATCGAAGAAGGCAGAATATGAGACTTTTTCACAGTCCAAAATCAACCATAATAGAAAACATCTCATTCCCTGCATGTCAACAGTGTGAAATAGTGAGCTAACTGAAAGTACCACAAGCATATAGCACTAGCCTTGAATAAAAAATTATTGTATTTACCTCAATTTAGCATCAGAATTGCCTCCTGCTCCCTCTAAATGTGAAACTGCTTGTGCTGAACTTGAAAGTAACCCTTGGTTTATCCACGAAACTCCTGTAGACATATCTAAAAGAAAGCATAATTGCATTTTATGATAGTTAAATTTTTTCTTCCTTTTACAATCTCAAAGTTTGCATTCTTTTTGTAGTTGGGATTCCTTAGTTTAGAAGGTAGCAGTAGATTGACTTGATTTTATACTGTAGATATGTCCTGTTTAATCGAGATACATACACGTGAATGTATACACCCCCAGTGTCTGGAGATGCACTCGAGCCTCGCATTCCCTCACCCTCAAGACTGTGGTTATTTCTATGAAGCTTTTCCCTGTGTCTAAGGAGAATTCACACCGTAGATAATGCTGGCTAGTAGCCATATGAAATCACAGCTTTACCCTTTGGGAGTATTTTTTGGGGGGGTGGTGATGTTTTTGTTTTTTAGATACGGTGTTTCTATTGACCTACACAAATTCCTTCTCAGCACAAAGATAAAATGAAACTGAAGTTATCAGGACTGTGTAGGTTTTTTCATAGCACTTGCATGTGGTGCCACCTGGATGTAACCAGGAGTTACAGTTTTCACCATTATTTTGTTGCCTAACCAGACCTGTGTTCTGGTCTGGTTAGTACAATGGCAGTACAATGGAATTATACTATTTATATTTTATCTAGAGTGGCTCTGTAATAGCAGATCAGAGGAATAACTACATGTGTTTGTTACAGACGCTTTCTCATTCGTCCTTCTGTGGTTTTGTTAAGTTTTGGCTCCTTGAGGTTTGCTAGTGCACTGTATGGCATAGGGACTCTTAAGCAGATTGTCACAGCCACGTAAATTGGCTCAGTGTCCCCTGGGATTCACAGGACTTGTTCTGTGCTGCAGAGACTTGTTAGAGCAAGGTGTTTCACTGGTGTGTTCCAAAGCAAGGCTGAGGTTCCAGCCAGCAGACTTAGGAACACGACAGAAAACAGTAAGTGGCAGCTTTAGGGTGATCTGTGAGGACAGAACAGATGAGCAGAGTTGAATATGGACGTAGCTGGATGGCTCTCATTAAGGCTGCCCTAAATTCAGGTTTGCTTTTCCAGAGAACTTGTTCTGACAGTCTCCTCCTGTCTGTGCAGGAGGCAGCCGAACCATTTGGAATGACTGCATTGCATTTAGATGAACAAAGTGGATTAGAGATGTTTCACAGTGTTGTTCCTGGTCTTTTGAAGGGCTGTTACCTGTGTGTACATGCTCAGTGTTCCTGAAGAATAACAAGTCACTGCTAGCAGTCTTGTGTTTTACTAACCTTGTGGGCTAATGGCTGGTTGGCTTTTCTTTAGAGGAGCAAGGGTAAATATGGATTTTACATAAAGGTTAGAAAGAAGGTTGATAGGCACATAGCCCTACTTTGTACTTTCGTTGTCTTATATTTCTAAATTCTATTTTCCAGTGGGCTCTAAGGAGCCAGGGAAAAGAGGAAGTTTGTGAAAAATGGGAATTTAAGAAACCATTTCCTGTCTGGAAAGGACTGTCAAAATTGAAGTATGTCTGAAATGAGAAAACTTACTACTTCTATCAGAGCAAATAAATTCCCAATAGCTACACTTAAGAACCAGGGAAAGCTGCTCAGAAAAAACTTCACAGGATGGTGCAGTCCAGTCTAAGAGTTATGATGACCTTGGATGACCTATATATACTTGGTAGAAATTTGTACTTTACATGAGCAGCTCTAGAGGAATACCCCTGATAGTCCTGAGCAGTTAATGCAAAAGTGCTGCTCGGATTATTGCTGATGGCTGGACAAACTCAGTCAGTCAATGGGTGCTCTTATCTCTGTAGTCCCAACTCCAGCCCATTTTCTAGTCAAGGCTTGTTAGGCAGGTAGATTGCAGAGCACGTCTTCATCCAGGGAAGAATAAAGTAGTGTTGTAATCTAGAGGTCCTGAACTGCACCACTTTCTCTGCCTATTGCCTTAGGGGGATATGTACGTGTGGGATAGTGTTACCACAACTATTAGTGCCTCGGAGTTTTTATTTCCTGCTTTTTTTTAATCTCTAGTCTCCTTTCTGTGAGTGAGGGCTCGAATGACAAAGGCAGGACTTGGTTTTGCACGAACTGCCTGTAGTACAGGCACGGCTTAAACGGCACAGGATGCTTTGGGTATGGCTCTGCAAGGGTTTATGCTTGTCTCGGTCTGGTTTATTTCTGTTCATCCAGCAATCTCACCGGAACTGTTTGGGTTTGAGCCCTGAGCTAGATCTACACACTAAATTGTCAGAAACTCCTCTGCCAGATAAAAGACCTGCAGGTTAGTACCTGGTTTCATGAAGAAAGTGGGGGAAAGTAGCTCAGTCAAAATGAAGAAACGGACAGTAATGTCTGATTAGGACTGTGCCTAATTAGGATGCTGTCCCAAGCTGGGGCGAGTGCTGTGTTAGAAATAACATTGCTCTTTCCATAGTAAGAAGCTGGCAGGCTGTTGTGTGTCCCTCCCTCAGCAAGTGCAACACTTCTGTGTTAACTTTTACTTTATGGTTAAGCTGCTGTATCCTCTACTCTTGCTCCCTTCTGGGAAACAAGAAGGGTCAAATCCTTCAGCTTTAAAAGTCTGCATCAATTATGACAATTGAGCAACATAAAAATGTGTTACAAATATCATTTAAGGTACACATAATATTTTACTTTGTGGTGCTAATATGCCTTGCTTCTGCTGATTCCTCATTCAGTCAGGGCACCTGAGACACTACCAATGTAATACTTAAAATAAGTATTAAAAAGTATATATATTAAAAAGTATTTAAAAAATAAGTATTAAATAAGTATTTCTTGCTAAAATGTAATGAAACCTATAGAAAACCTAGAAGACACTATTTTTATCAAATGAGGGCTCCTGAAGAATGGCTAAAACACAAGATAACTAGATGAAAGTCAAATTAATATTGTATGGGAAATGACTTACCTACTTAGACATATTAGAACAGGACTGGTTTCTATAGCAGCTGAGTTCATGGAGTCAGCCAGCAGGGGAGGACTTTTATCTTGATTGTAAGAAATTTACCCAGTGAATAAATAAGAGATCTTGATTTGAAGCCATTGTGCTGAGGTTCCCGTATCCCTGCTCTTGCAGTCTAAGAACCAACGCCTACAGCCTGCCCAGGTCACAATGTATAAATGCACGTAGTCCAGTAACAGCAACTCTGGACTTATTTTATCAGAGGCTGAAACAGCTGAATGTAACCCGTGTCTGAAGAAAAATATTACTTGCCTTAATGTATTTTGAGTAAAAAATAGAAAATTGCTTATGGCTAAAATTCTACTGGGTTTCTGGCTGTTACTGGGGAAATAGCCCTAATACATTCTTTAAGAATATGCAATCTTAGAATCTGCTTTTTTTTTCTGTTTAGTTTCTTTGAAACAGAGTAGTACTTGTTTCTCAGAGGCACAAGAACATCCTGGTTGTCTTGCCTTTAGTGCTTTCAATAAAAAAAAACCCCATGAGCAGTACATTGGTGCGACTGAATTTTTTTCAAAAGAAACAAAGTGAACAACAGATCACTAGTTTAGACATGTACTTTCATGCTTAATCTTTAGAAGCTGGTTTGACTTGGCAAATAGTGTTATGACACAGGGTTTTTTACAAATGTAAAGAAACTCTATTCTCTAAAGATAAAGCAGATTTAAAATGAAGTTGAAATTTTAGCTTGCTCCTTTCTCCTTTTTTACACTAGTGGTAAATAATTTTTAGTCTAATGAACCTGCAAAAAGCAAGTAGTCGGGCTGTCTTTCAAAGTCTCTTTTTGGCACCAGTGCAGCCTTATGAAGACTTGATGTAGAATTTCAAAAATCTTAGATTGAAAACCCACAGAAAAATACAAATAAGTGTTGATAAACAAGCATATTTGATGTAGTTTGAAATGTTAATCCATTTAAAATGTATTAATTTTAGTAATTGTAACTGAATTGTAATTTACATCTAGCAATGTTTTGACATCACAAATTTTAAGAAACTGCTTCATTCTTAATTCTCTCACATAATAAAACCGCACATACAAAACCACCTCCTCCTCTTCCTGGCTACTTAACTATATTTTTCTTAGCAAAAGAAAATAGCATTTTTAATATAAAGCCTGCATTTAAAAGATCCTGACATGAAAACTGAATGTTGCCAACAGAAGGGCATCAACATTAAGAAAGTTCTTTTAAAAAAATATAATTAAGTCAAATGTTTGAAGCTTCCAAGGTCCCTGTGTGAAAGGCAGAGATTTACACTACTCTAATTTAAACAAGACCAAAGCCTGGCCCATAGAGAAGTCGGGGCAATACCTTTGTTTTGTCTTTCCTCAAAAATGAAGGTCTGTACACGGGAATTCCTTGGGTAACAATTTCTTTACAGATGAAGTCCCTCTGGAAACTTGAAAAAATGTTGGGCTAAATTTAAGCTTTGGGTAGAGCAAGAAGAATGTAGTCTGGCAATTACTACAGGAAGTGATTATAGACTTTTAGCAGCTCTAGTCCAATGATGTGAGGGTGAAGGAGATCGAGGTTTGAGTCTATTTAAATCTGACCTGTTCACAGTACAACTAGGGGAGGCAAAAGCCTCTGCTTGGGACACTCTTGGTTTATTTAGAGAAGCTCAGTTCTCAGATGGCACCCACTGGCCATGTGTTCTACCTAATTATCACTGGTTTACATGTTAAGTGAGTGTGGAAACGACTGGCCAGAGGAGAGCTGAGAGTACGGGCAGCGTGTCTGGCCAGAGGTGGAGAATTCCCTGGAGCGGAGGGAAGCGGTAACGCACCCGGCTCACCTACGGGTTACACTCAACCAGTTCAAGATGCTCTTTTTCTTCCCCTTTTCTCTTCAACTTGGGAAGAGTTGCCTTCTTCCAGTTTGCTCCTCCACACCCCCACAGTTATTAAAAATTAATACTAACCCATTAAAAACTGTTCATGGTGTCAATTTAGTTATTTAAGAAATAATTTCTTGATAATGCAGCTCTCTGACAAGTTTGTTGTTATAAATCAGCATGAATTTAAGTTTGCAGGACAATTATAATAAGCCTTCCAAAATTAACTATGAAACAATTTGTTTAGGTACCAACCCTACTGGCTCCCATATAACTTCAAATGTTAAATACTTATAAAGGTTACTATCATTAAATGTGCTCAGTTAACTAATGTTCTGCATTTGTTCAGGAACAATATTTTAAAGTCTCATCTGACTTACCTGTGATGTAGCCTTCCAAAGCTTTTGGCACCAGGGATTTTGCAGTTCTTAGGTCCTCAGCTGAGCATTTGCCTGCCTCAAGCCCAAAGGACATTCCCATTCTCTTCAGCACCTCATTGTCGTCATGAATCTCAAAAGTGTTATCGAAATTAAAGAGGTATTCAAATCTGCATGTAAAAAGTCAAAGTGAGATGGTTTTGAAAAGAGCACAGCTATGATTTTTTTTTGCCTATTTTTTTCCTTTTTTTTGGAATGCATGAGGTAAGTGTCCAGATTCTTCATTATCTATAGAGTCCTTAAAGAAAAAAAAAAGTGCAGCAAATACTTTTCTCTTTCTGTGACTGGCACGTCTACGGGGTTAAAATGGCACTTTCTCGATTAAAGTAACTTCACTACTGCAGGGAGAAAGTCTAACATACTCTACCTCATTAAACAGATTAAAAGGGGAAGAAGGAAGCCTTCCTAAACCTGAACCTTCACTTGTACTAAATCCAATACTTTTAAAGGTCACCTGTAGCCCTGTCACCAAAATAACTACTTTGGTTTTGCTTCTTTTACATTTCACTTTCTTTTCTAATATGCAACACTCCTCCTGTGAACTGACCTATTTTCCTTGGTAAAACTTTGCTTTTTGGATGCAGCCCGCAAAGCAGTCTCTTCACAGTCCTGTATGTTCAGAATGTACCACTTCTGCTGCAGGACTGAAAACATTTTGCATTGCCAATAAAAGTGCAAATAGTGATATAAACTTACCAGAGCTTTAAGAAAAGCAGGGGCATCTAGACTGGCCTTATGTGATGATCACATGCTGCTAAAAGCCTGCACAGCACTGGTCCAGGGGTTACAGTATCCGGCCTGTTCTTAGTACCTCATCTCCTGCTGACCAAAGCTTTATCGCCAGACGTGGGGACATGATCCATGATCTTTCAAAGGTAACTCACTGGTGACTCTTCCATTAGCTCTCCACACTCATGTCATGTGGATTTTCTTGAGTTTCCTTTTTTTTTTTTAATGCTCATTTTCTTATACCTGATCCAGGTTATGTCTCTTGTGCCAATACATAATATTTTAATCCAGAAATCTACATGCTTTGTACTGGGTGTAACTGTCAGTTACAGGCATAGTTTCTTTGTGACCCACGTGGTATTACTTGTAAAACCCATTGCTTATGCAGCTATATTTATTTAAGTGTAACCACATCACTAAAAGGGAAAATAAGATGCATCCCTCTACCTTTAATTGGTGCAATGACATTCCTGCTCCCTGGACTGGGGACACAAGTCAGGTTTACACAAACAGGGGCTGGTAGGGAGTGTCACACTAACGACCAGCAAACCGTGTAGTGAACTAAGTAATAACTGAATTCAGCTATTATGGAAAAGGATTGAAGGCTGTATTTGTTGATAGCTCTGCATTCCTCCTCCCACCTAAAACTTTTAGCATGAACAACATCAAATGCTATGGTTTGCACAGACTGTTACAGCCCCACTTACATTCTTTTTGTCTAAAACCTGTCACGTGGTATCTTCACGTCTCTTAATTTTAACTGTAATAACAACTGTTAGCTGTTCTCTGTGTGCATTCTCCATGTCATCCATGACTTTATAGACACCTGTGAATCCACAGTTCTCTCTCTTTTAAGCCAAAGAATCCATCTGTTCCTTTTGTGAAAGCCTTTTCCTAGCTTCAGCATTCTCCATGCCCTCCCGTGTCCCTCTCCTGGTTATGCTATACTCTCCCCAAGAATAAGACAGCATATCGTATTCCAAATATAAAAGCACTATACATACCTGATTTTACATTATATTTCTTACTGTTTTTCCTAATAATTCCTAGCATTATTTTAGGCATTATTGAGAAATCAACTTTTGTTCTCAGAATCATCTGCTACACTGCCATCGTACTATTCAGTGCTGAAAGCTCAGTCCAGAGGCCGACACCGTGTTTGCAAAGTTTGGGTGCAGTTCCTGTCCCTTCCCATGGTAAGTGCAAATTTGATCAACAATTAATTTAATCTGGATTTTCTGCTCTTGTTACTACTGTGGTGTAGCTAAAGAGTAAGAAACAAAATACCCCCCTGAAGTAGCATATTTAAATACATAATTTCTTTTAGTAATCTAGAAAAACTTATCCAGTCAACAAAGGAAATAAAATTATAAAAATTGATTCCTTGAATACTCACTTATCACTGGACACACTGCAGTCTATAATTGTTCTTTTGCTTGTGTTGACTATTAAGAAAGGCAGCTGTATTGTCGAGTTCAAAGCTGGAGGGCCTTGATTTCGTTGTTCATTTTGCTGATTTCTTTGTACCAAGTTTTTGAAGGCTATTTGCTGTAGAAAGAAAGTAAAAATGATCACTGGCAATGAAAGAGAAGACATCAGTGTTTCCAGGAAGTGGAACTTTATAGCTCTGATTTACCAACTCTCAATACTTCCACAACTGTCAAAAAGTTGTGGCCTGACTTTGTCTTTGTTCCTGGTGACCTTCCCTAGTGCAGAAGTTAAACACGAATTTTTTCCACATACCCCAATGGCTGTGCCCCCTCACAATCCCTGGAGAAGGAACAAGAAAGGAGCAGTAAAGGCAGTAAAGCTTGGTGGGGAATGGTTCCCCATTCCTTTTGAAAGGGCACGGGAGTCGCAGAACTTCTCTACTAATTTTAGATGCATAATTACCTTAGACTAGGAGCTAGGTTCAACAAAAGTTAACAGCATTCACTCGCCTCCCAAGGTCTGCATTCTCTTCCCCTCCTCATCCATCACCCTCTTTTTCTCTTTCCAAAGAGTGAGTTTTGAAACTCTTCCTGCGAGGTTTTAAACAGGCAGGACACAGGTTCATGACACCACTTGCTCTCTACTGAATTCTTTTATCTGACTGTGTAGCTATGAAACGTGTGCTTTTAGGAAATGTTTGAAGGACTGGAACTCAGTGTTCTTACACAATTTGAGGCAACACTTATTCCACTTAAGGGGAAGATGGATAGACAGAATCCAAAAGGAATGGTAAACCATTTGGCAATGAACATAATCAGGGAAATAATGACAGCTGAAGGGAATATAACTGTCATGTTCAGACTAGGTAAGAGGGCCTGAGTTGCCTTATTTTCACCATGATAATTTCATGTTACTCTTGTAGAAGCTGCTAAGTTATTAGGTCAGACATAGAATTGTGCCCTAAGTAGAGAAACAGCTGTTGGTGATGAACAAAGGAAAGCATCAGATATTTAAAAGTTTCAGTGCATATCTAATTACATGAAAATTGTATCAATATAGTTACACTGGAAAAAAATAGCCTTATATTGCCTGTAACCTCACAAAAAGTTTGAAATTCTGTAAATCCACACAGACGAAAACACTTAAGAATGCTCATAACTGTATTTATAAGATGTTACTCTAGAAGCAACAATGCATTTGAAATAGATTTGTGAATCAAAGCCAAAATTCAAGTCATCTCACAGCTGCATGTCAGAATGTAAAAGAGCTGAATTTTCTACCCTTCCATTCTTAGAACCCAGAAATGCCTATGTTCCCCAAAACAACTCTGTCCATACTTACACAAGTTCAACTGTAAATTTCATACCTTAGAATCAAACAAGAAATTCTGCAGTAGGAACTACTCGGTGAAGGTAACTCTGGGGGGATGTGAAGTCAAAGGGGACTCGTGAGCTGCTCCCATTCCCACAAACACTGACAAAGCTCCAGAGAACCCTGGCCAAAGCCCATGGCAGGCAGAGGCGTTGCTGCTTTACAAGAGGTACAAATGAATCAAAAGTGAGGGTAAGGGGTCCCCCTCTAGAATTCAGAAACACCACAACGGTGAAACTTGTCTCCCTGGTATAATCACAGCTGATAAAAAAAAATCTAGAAAGAACTTCAGACATTGTAACATGCTGGATTTGCACGTGATAATTTAATTTATGGAAAAAATAATTAAATATACCTGCAGCAGCAGTTCTTGTAGTTGGGCCCGCTTCTGTTTTATCCTTTCAATCCGCCTCTGTTTTTCTATCTTAAAAAAAGAAATGTAAATGCATCAAGATTAATATTCGTTACCTTGTCTGTTCCCCTGCCAAACCGAACAGGCTGCAGAACTACAGCTCTAGCAGCGTGACAAAAATCCACTTTCCTTGGAGAGGGGATGGTGAATTCCATGGCATGGTAAGCAAACTGCACAAGTTGTTTCAGCCCAACCCATTTCCCATATATTTTCTTCTTTTTTCAGACTAATCACAGTCACACGAGTTTCTCCATAAAATATCTCTGACAAACTGTAATGTCTTTCTTTGTCAACAATTTAAACTTCAGTAAAGAATCAATTATGACAAGAGACTGCATTATTCCCCCACCCCTTCCTCCTCTTTTGTATCGTGCACTGAGTGTGGATTAGCACCAAATTAAACACTTGCTTGAGGAGCTGCTTTGAGTTGGTTTTTTTTTTCCCCTCCTGCCCTTGACTCTTTTGGAGCGGTGATGTGATGTCCCTCCCACAGTGCCAGCTACAAGCCATAAACATGGGAAGGCTGGGCTCAGGATCATCACCCGCATCTTTGCAATGACCTCCACTCTTTGTTGGGACTATTGGTTACAGTAACAAGATTTCATGAACACAAAGGCAGAGGTAACATTTTCTACACGACCACAGTTGTCAATGCCAGTTTGCGGGATAAAGCTCTCCTCAACCTACGGATGCGGTGTCTGGGAAATATGTTACTCTTAGAACAGGTATAATTTAGACCTGGTTTCTATATAACAAGCTTTTTTGCACTAATTTCTTTTTTTTGTAGTGGAAATCTTACTATGGAATTACACTGTAAGAAGAGTTGGCATTTTATACAGCTCTAAAAGCAAAATTAATTCTGATTTCCACAGCATGAAAATGCAGCTTTATTTTCTATTCCTTTCTCTACGTCATAGGAAGCCACATTTTAAGAGAATAAGACCGGCTTCCATTTTGTGCATATGGAATTATATGGAATTAGAGCCTTCAACAGTGAACAGCACCCGATCCTTGCACATGACAATGAGATCCAAGTTCAGTATTTGTAACAATAACCTGTACTGAAGGTAATGTATTCACATGAATGCACGCAAAATGTAGATTTATCTGTATTTAAAAAAAACCCCAAACAATCCTGGAGTATAATGCTTGAGCACACGCATACTCCTTGGGTGGATATATTTTCCAATGGAATGGAATGTAATGGAAATGTTCTTGTAATGGACAAGAACAGTAAAAGCTCTTTTCTTACCACATCTAAAAAGGCAAATGAGGCAAATGAACCTGCACAAACCCCATTGTTCTGTACAGAACAGTAAAAATCCACCTGTTAAGTATTTAATGGCCCGAGTATCCCAAGTGTAGTACATACTAAGATGTATCTACAGTCATTACAGCACGCTGCAGTCAATACAGTAGCTGTGCTTTTTATTTAAAGAGCATTTGGCCTGAAGGACAAGCAACATTTGTGCATATAAATTCTGACATCCTTGCAAAGACATGGTAACTCTTAGCCTGCCCGAAAAATAATAGAGAGAACCAATAGCTAAAACTTCATTTTTTTTCTTCTGCCAATTCATCACTATTATTTAACATCCTAGCAGAAATTATTTTTCAAATAATTTCCTTTGAATGGCATAATAAGTACAGACATGAATAGAAAATTGGTCTCCTTTCAAATGTACAATGTTTTCATCTGGCTAATTCGGGCTACTACAGCCTTTAGATTAAAACTAATCTCCGATTTAATTAATGTCCATTTTTGTAAGGTAAACAGGTTTACTTTTAAAAATTCATGTAACACTAATGTAATGTACGCTAAATAAAACTGAACTAAGCATAAACAAACATATCTCTTCAGTTTATTCAAATATCAGAAGTTGTATTTTCATAGTGCAAGAATCAAAACCAATCAGGTTCAAAGTGAGGAAAAAAAATCTTTTGTAAAGTAGAGCAGCCCCATTTGTGAACTCTGCAGAATTTCCCATCTGCCTCACATTACCTCTAGATTCTGACATTCCTGAGCGGAGTTTGTAGGAAGGCCAATCCATCTGATTTCCTTCTTCTCCTTTGAAATGATGTTCATTGCCATCAGGACATTAAGAGCATCGTAAACTCTCCGTCTAATATTTTTCTGATCATAAGCCTGCTAAGGAAACAACGGGGCATTAATTGCAACAGAAGGATGCAAAAAGAAAAAAAAAAAAGACTGAACACACGAGCACATTCTTCATAGACATGTAGAAAGCCAAAATGGGAGTTCAGGTCAGAGCAGCATCAAAAGAGGACACCTTCACCCGTGCCACTGCCTGGACACCACGTGAGCACGTCTGGTTGCAACTGGGAGCTACAGACCCGCCTGAAGCCTCTGTGCAGCAAGTTCCTGTCATGGGAAGGCTGTAACAGCTGAAAAGCCCGTGTAGGGAAGGTACAAAAGCAGCCTCTTCTTAAAGTTATCTTTTGACAGACTTCTTTATTTTGTTTATAATTTAGATGGAGTTAAATTCTTTAATTCTATATTTTTAAGTTTCGGAGAGTAAATCTTTGTATTTGGGAAGTAGTTAAGTAAAGGAAGGTATGGAGTGTGGCAGGACAGTGCAGAAACAGAAGTGACAGAATTCTATGATAAACCAGATGATTTTGTAATGGTCCAACTAATTTCAACACGTATTTGCTTACCGAATCTGCAGCTAGGTGGCTGTTAGAATTTGTGAATTCTGATACCAGCTCATCAGCGACTTCATTGTATGAAGTTGTTCCTTTACGTTGAACTTTTTCACATACTTTCATTGAGAAATGCCTCAGACCCTTCCCATTTTTATCTCCTTTTTTGCTTCTCTTACTGGGAAGGAGAAAAGTAATTATTTTAATACACTAAATGTTAATAAGCTACTTTGTTAAAGAGCAAAAGGTCTATCTACTGCAACAGGAATCAGGACACATCATTATGTACTACTTAAATGAAAAAATAAAACTGTTCTGCTTTGTTGAATCAGTTTTTTTACAAGATTTTTACAAGTTTTTTATAAGTTGGCAAAAAAATACACTGGAACCCTATCCCCTTTCTCAGCAAATTCTACACTGATACTGGGAAAAACTGGACTTGGAAAATCAACTCCAGTGACTTTACCAAAAGAGTAACTAAAATAAGAGGGAAATCCTCACAGGTTTTATGTGCCCGGAAGCCAGATTTACAGGAAACTCTCATGTTTGTGCTTAAAATAGAAAGGCTTAGACATCCCTATTTACAATTCAGCTGAAGATACCTTAATTCTCTGAACAGCCAAGTTTAATATCTGTGCCAGCTTAGTTAAGGCTGAGAACAAGAATATCTTTTGTGGAGAATAAGTACATATTCATTGGTTTTTTATGGTGCCAAGTTACTAGCTGGCAACTGTCAAAATTATTTTCCATTCACTTTCTTCCTCCAGAAAAAGCAAAAGCTTTGATAATGGTGATGGAAAAAACAGAAGCAATTGGTTTTATCACACAAGCTAGATTTGGATTTCAACACAAGCCTTTAAAAAAGCTCAGCTGTGATGTGGTTTGGGGTTTTTTTTTTTTTAATTACAGCTTTACTAGTTGGTTTCATAATATATTTCAGGGAGACCTATTATTTTACAGAAAAAGGCCTACTCAACAGTGTCAAGCTAAGGGAAAGAGTAACATACCGGAATGCTTTTCAAAATTTTGAACGTATTTAAGAAAAGAGAACACTGGAAAGGACAGAAGAAAAGGAAGAGTGGAAAGGAACACTGGAAGATGAAACAAAACCCCAACCCAACACTCCTGATCCCTACACAGTTACTCAATTTGAGTGACCCCTGATAGGCAAAACAAATAAAACCACCTTGAATGCACTCAAACAAGTTTCAGAAGCAAAAACCAGCATTTGTCACACTGAAAACTAGAACAATCTTGTTTCTGAAGATGTGTTGTGTTTTTCACAACTCTCACTATCAAAATCTGTAAGAGCAAATGTATTTATGAGGAAGGGATGGAGCAAGGAGTAATGAATTATAACTACAGGGAATAACATACAACACAGACTTTATGTGGAAGAGTGAAAACTGCTGAAAGTGGGAACTGGACACACATCTCTCTGCAGGGCAGAGCTAAAGAAATAAAATAGATATGACTGTTTACATGAAATACATATGTTCAGTAATACTCACCTTTCTGAAAAATCTGATTCTATAAATTCTCGAGTCCGCTTTCTGTCCCTAAGAAAAGACAATTCAAACTTAGATGAAAATAACATTATATATTTAGACCAACAAAATCAATGTATGTGGGGCCTAGCTGGGTACTAGTGTTTGCTGTTACGTGCTCACTGAAAGGGAAAAATAGAACACACACAGCTTGACAATATTTAAGAGAAGGCAGTTAGGACTTTGGAGGTTGTCTGAGCTCACTGCCAGACAAGTTGTATTCCCAACTTTACCTTGCTTTGCCCGCCTGATTTCAAGGAATTCACTTCATCTGCAACTATAGGAAATGCTAACGTGAGCTAGATAACCACATCCCATCAAAAAGGAGAAGCTGTGCTTCCACGTGGAAGAAAAATGCCTTTAAACAGCACATAAGATATAGTCTATATTTTCAGGACATTGTATGTTTTGCTATCTTTAACCGAAAAACAAGGTAAAACACTAAACATATTCACATTGGAGCTGATGCACACAGAGATGAAGAGAGATGCTCTGAAGAAGTAGCTGACGTTAGTTTTGCAGGGGAGTAGCAGTCACCAATCGATCGTCGCTGGTTTCCTGATCTCCCTATTGGCTGCAGCAAGCAGACTTCACAAGTTGTCTTCCAGTGTTGTCTTTCTATTGTTGCAGCTGATACAGTGCACAGCGCTGTAACCATCAGTAACGGGCTTATGTTGTTACCCTGCAGTTTCAGAACCAGGGCTCCCAGCAGATACTCACACAGCTGAACACCTGGCCGTGTTACCAAGGGAGCTGAACACGAGTGCGGGATGGGAGGAGCTGTGCCATCACATCCTGCCTGTACTGGGCTCTGCGACCCAGACCCCACCACAGACGCCTCCGCGGGAGCCCCGGCGGGGTCTGTGCGGTGGGAGACCCCTGTCCATGGTGCTAAACCGCCCCCCCCCTCCCGCGCCGGAGCCAGCGGGGGTGGCTGCGGGAGGCGGCCAAGGGAGAGGCTGTACCCAGCCCTGAGAATGAATATGCTCTTGTCTCACTCGATTTTGGAAACAAGCTGGAATCTGTGAAGAGGAGTGAAGAATGGGTGAAGCAAGGAGTCTGGACGTGCAGTCCTCTCCACGTGTCTCCAGCGAGGGTTCAGCAATAACACGGACCCTGCCTCGCCTCTCTGCTTCAGAGGACAATATGCCCCGTCGTCTACTCCAGGGACCAATACTGATTGGGCAGCTTGGAGAACATCTCGCTCCTTTTTATCAGTGAAACAGTAATTGGGCTCATTGGAAATAGCACGTCTAGATTTTGACAGTTTACAAAGAGAAGGGTGGTGCTACTGCTGGGTGGTGGTGGCTGCACTGCAACAAGGCTTCTCTCTGGGAATCTCCACCACCTGGGGTTGGTGAAGCTTAAGAAATCCAACGGGCATTCATTCTCCAGTTTAGCAGGCTGTGAACAGCCACTACAGCTTTTCCCTCCTCTGGGAACTGGAAGAACTTCTGCCTGGCCTCCACATTACACAAATTTTGAGGGAATAGTATCTTTGACAACTCCTTTTTCAAACAAAATCAGAACTGAATGGATTCAAAATGTATTTTGAGGATATAAACACATCCTCAGCAAAAAAATCAAGCTTAAAAACTGCTCACCCGAGTGTGCAGTTTATTGACTCTCTGGTGGGAACAGAACAACTGGGAAGTACAAGCCTGTGACAGCCCTTGCTTACAAGCACAGAATGAAAAAATCAAGGTACAAACGTTGTACTCTCATTTCTTCCATGTCCTAAGAAGCTCCATTTTTCTACCTCTAAACCTGGAAAGTTACTACTGACATTCATCACCTGTTTACAAAAATTAGCTTAGATATGGAAATAAATTATTATTAATTTTTACAGGCAAAGCACCACGTATGTCTTGAGACATAAAAGCTCAGAAGTACTGGTATTAAAAAAAAAAAAAGAATAATGAAAAAGTGTAAAGACCAGATTTCCTTAGAGGAGCTGAAGACTCTCACATTACTCTGGAGTACCTCAGAACCCCATGAAAACTTGCTCCTACTGTAAAAAATACAACATAAATTACATAAAAAATTTTCCATTAGAGCTTTATTCTTAAATGGTGCTTTAAGTCTCTCCCCCTGTTGGCACCCACTGATACGCTCAAAAGCAAAGCTCCTTGGATATACCATAACTTATGAAAAATAAAAAGGCTTCTTTTAACAGGCCTCTTGAATTTGTGACTCTCCATTTTCACAAAGAAACAGACGCTGCCACGACACAAAAATAAACCAGACGGTGACTGGTGCTTGTACCTCTGTGTTCACATGCTCTGATGCTCCAGACATCAAAAGTGCTTAATAGGTTGAAGAGCCTCCCTTTACTTGTGCACGGACTAGAAGCCATAAGCCAACATATAGATAGAGTAGTATAAATAAAGGAAAAAAAAAAATCAGAGCAGAACCTCAAACGTCTTTAAATAAAACAAAAATCTTACCCTGGGGCCCAGCCAGAAGCGTCCGTTATGTGTGTCTGTGTGACCATTGCTGGAGCTGGGTTATACGCACTCCCAATCAGAACACTCCCCGAATTGGTCAGTCTTTGTGATGTGCTTATGATCTACGACATTTAGAAATAGAAACACACAGTTCTCTTAAAAAAACAGAGGTTACCACAGCCCAAAACTCATACTAAACATGGTACTAAGAAAATAATAATTCTGTAGTGGATGCAAGCTGCAGGCAAAATATACAGTGGTGATGTCATCAGAACATCTTCATACATGAAAGTAATTACGATGCTCTTAAGTTTTCTACTAATTGTATCGTGTTACTGTATTATTCATATGGACAAGATCTAGACAGCAATAATTACTGGTATGACAGATAGGCTCCGTGCCTATATACATCTAATTTTTAATTCAAGAGTACATCTAGGCAATTTCTTGATCACTGTAATCAATAAAGCCTCCTTTCCAATGGATTTGTCTTTTGGAATTGTCTGTCTTTGGTACCGAAGACAATCTGAGGTTCAGCAAAGTATTCCCTGCAGTTTCTAGCATTCACAAGATCTCAAAGCGTTCCAGCAAGCCAATAATAGGACGTTGTACCTACGGAATGAAATGTAAAGCCTGTACAGTATAGATAGCATTTACATTTACTCAAACCTGGTGAAACTGTATGTACAATGGTTGTTTACACTAAGACACCTGGACTCAACTTTTAAATCACATGTAAGTTCTTTCTTTAAAGTAGGTCACCAGAAGAATTTAGATAGTATTTCAAAATGAAGCAGTATTAATTAGTTAATCTTTAAAATAAATTGAAATAGGTACAAGTTAGATATTTACTGGTTGATACTGGAGAACAAAAGATGCCACGCTGGCTGCTTTACACGCTGCAGGCAGGCACAAGAATGGTATCAACTTCATGCTACATTGGCTTAAAGTCAGAAACATTTTGTGACAGAATGCTTACTTTGTAAAAGCTTGTTTAAGTTCAGCACTGGTGTAACATCAGTACGTATGCAATGCAATATTTCAATTAAACATCAGTCCGATCCAGTAACTTTTTATATCAATTTCTTGCAATACTATAAATAACGTTTGTTTGCAGTAAGCAGCTGGTTCTGCCAGCACACAGCCAGGGAGAAAAGATTTTAAATATTTTGTGTACTGAAATTAACTGCAGCACGTTCCACCCCCTCTGGGGTTTCACATTGCTCTACTGATGCCTTGTCAATCAGAGGTCAAAAGTGTCATTGAAGAGCATTTTATGTCCAATCTCCTCCTCCATTTCCTGTGACACCCGCGGCAGTAAAGCGAGCACAACCTGGCACAACCACCTCCGGGCGCCGGCACCCTACCTGTCCGCTCTCTTTCTGTCCCGCGGTGCCACCTGGTGGCGGCGGGCACCGGCAGGGCGGGCAGCGGCAGCGGCAGGACCGGCACCGGCAGGGCGGGCAGCGGCACCGGCGGCGGGAGCTGCTCAAGCGCGGAACCCCCCGCGCTGCAGCTCTCCCGGGTACAAACCACTGTTATCTCAGCGTCACTTTTACGTTTGCTATTGGATGTTTGCTTTCACAAAAAAATGCTACCGGGAGTATTTTCAGAGGACTAATCCCACCTTCTCTTAACAGCAAATAGGTCTCCAGTGGTGCCTGCAGCAATCGCACTCATTCGCTGCACGGCAGAAAACAGAAAAAAAACCCCTCACCCTACTTTAGCAAACAGAGCATCTGCAGGATGGGTTAAAGCCCTGTAATTAAGCATATCAGTTTATCAGTAATACTCACACTGTTAGATTTATATCTACAGACTGAATCTAAAGAAATGGTACCAAACGCCCATACACAAGAATCCAGCCCAAAACACCTGTGCTGATGTCACAGCCGTACCCCAGGGGAGCCAGGGCAGCCGGGTCAGTCAGTGACCCCGGGGCTGGGTGTCGCTGGGAAGGGCCCGGAGTGGCCACAGGGCTGTGACCTACAGGGTTAAATAAAGCCCAAACCCCCTCAGGCTGCTGCTAAGGCAGGTGAGATGCCAGAGGATTGACAACACTCCTGCTATTAACAACCTGAGGATGGTCTGGGGCACGGCACAGCTGCACGCTGGAGGCCTGTATTAATGGCTATTTAATAAGAAAATGTTTTCTGAATATAGATCTATCCTTACAGAGCAGAAAATATTTTTTTTTTTAAATTGAAAAATTTAAAATAAGAATACAAAAAAAGAATAAAGGTGTGTCTCACAGCGTGCAGTAGCTTTTGCAACTTCTACCCACTCCAGAACCTGAACTGCAACGGGGGCACCTTCACACCAAAAGCAGGGCCCCGGGCAACCCCTCCCAAGGGCGGGAACGGCATTAACTGGCTGTTCTTTATTTATTGCACTCACAAGATACACCTTCTGTAGAGGAACCATCCCAGTGAAACGCTGCAGGGCGCCTGCTCTGGCAATACGTGCATCAGTACCCATGCTGTGAGGTAGACAGGGCACTAGCCTGTGGCTAGTACTTCGGATGGAGCTGTACACAGCAGAGACCCAGGGGAGGGCAGCGCTGGCTGCAATGCTCCTGCCCATCTGTCCGACTGGGATAAAAGCCACTGAAGAACAGGAATAACTGCTGATGAGAAAGACCCACCACAATTATTTATAAAACACATTAAATGGTGGTTGTACCCAGGCTAAGTGTTTGGCAAGTAGGCACTGGGTTACCAGAAGCAGGGACTGTATTGCCTATTAAGCTCTCTGGCCACTAGAAAACTAAAACTTTTTCTCAAACCAGATCCAAAATCCCTGCAACAGCAACATGCTCTCAGTATACAGTTATTGACAGGAAAAGAGTTTTAAGAAGAGTAGTTTCAACAAGTTAAATCTCTAGCAACAGATCTGAGACACTTAGTCTTTGGCAGCATGACTCAAAATATTCAGAGTATCAATAATACTCTCCATGAGATTTTTCTCTTTTTAATACAGTTTTGAGTAATAGTTAAAATGTCAACCGGTAAAGTTTCCATTCCAAGCCAGGAAGACGGGTGTCCCCTAAGGTCACCCACCAGATGGAGGTTGGGATGGTGCTCTGCCAAGCTGTGGTACCCACATCCAGCACCTCTCCAGCCGGGGGGGGGCACGTCATCAGCCTCTGCAGCTGAGGGGGAAGCAGCAAGTTCCCAGCCCTGATCCCGTCTTTGTGTTTCCTCAGCAGGAAGCCACGCAGGCACTTACACAAGTCAGCACTACCCGAGTCGCAAAACTTACCATTTGGGGTCCAACATTCACATTGATTGGTCCTAAGGTTTTTGGCAAAATCTTAGTTGGAGAGTTGGTGCTGGAAACTGGTAATGTGATTATTGAAATGTTACCTAAAAAGACCAGTAAAAAGAGATTTTTAAATTACTTCCTTAGTAACCTCTGAATAACACTGGCAAATTCTCCCATTTTAATATTTTGGAATCGGGTTGGCTTTTTTGTCTCATAAACACACCCTCACACAACCGCCTCCAGACCTCTCAGCAGATGTCACAAGGACAAAACCACACCTTCACTATTTTACCTTTAAAATGATGTGTTAGTATTTTATTTCCAGAAACAATTCCTTATTGCCTAAGACAATGAGCACCACAAAATGTGCCATAGCTCAGTATTAAGTTAAAATTAATGAGTATACTTCTAGAGAGAAACCAGCACGCAAATCCTACTTATAATCATAAGTAGACATACAAAATATACATCCATCTATCTTCAAAGCCTTAGCCACTCCTCACCTGACTGTACTGAAGTATTCTACAAACATCAGTGAGGCAGACGTATAGGTGTGACATCCAGAGTATATGATGCCTCTGTCACTGTACGGACGGAGGAAATGATGCCTTTGCAACTTACCTGAAGGAACAGAGCAGGCAGCTGGACACCAGGATGAAGCCAAGCACACCATCTCTCACCCAGGGTGTTCTCATCCCAAGCTGTTCATCATCCTTGGGATGTCAGACAGCTTTTGGGTCTAACTCATCCTGCCTTCACACAGAGAAGTGCAGCTCTGTGCTGAGGGTCTCACTAATGCTGCTGCTGCTCCTCCCTTTCAAATCTTATCTCGTAATCTTGATGATTCAGATTTAAGGTTTTGATAAAAGCTATCATGCAGCACTACCATTAACCCATGAATATGCAAACTGCTGTGCACATGCCACTCCAAGCACTGAACACATTTATCTATGGACACTGTGGCAGCAGGACCTCCCATCTCTACGACAGTTTCAAAGCAAGAGAGCTGCAAATTGATCAGTCAAATACCTCCCCCCGTTCTCATGCACAGCCTTGTTCCAAATGGGGAATGACAGCGGTGGGTCTGGAAGCAGAACCAAATATAAGGAAGAGCTGCCACTGCTTCAGAATCGGGAGTCAGGTTGGGCCTAGCTGGGGCCAGGAGCCCTAAGGAGAAGGATTGGCTCCTGCAAAGCCACTTACGCTCCCTGGCACTAACAGACAGAAACTGAAGGCATCTGAGGTGACAGGTTCCTTCAGACCGTGCAGGGACCAGACTGCACTGCCCTGCCCTCCCCCTTCCACAGGAGCTGGTCAACGTTCAGTTTAGCCTGGATGGTCCCAAGCCGACCCAGTGGTGTTTGACATCGCTGTTCCCTGGTCTTTTCTCATACAACCTGTTCTCCTCCACTGCCCACTTCTCTCTTCTCACTTGGTCCTGAACCAGCATTTTTGTTTTGTTTTTTGATTTAATATATTTATATATATATATAAATTTTAAATTTAGTATACCTGTGTTCTGCCATGAGGGAACTGGAAAGCCATAAATTCAACAGCGTAACTTCTGTGTAATATGAAGCAGAAACACCACAATTGAGAGAAAAAGCTGTAGCTACAGCACAGAAATAGTAAAGATGTAGACATAGAGGCCTCGCCTTTATAAAAAATGAACAGATATGAGAAGCATTTTCAATTTGAGACAAGGATGTTCCAATGTTCTTGTATAAATTCTTTTGGTATCTGAAGTAAAACTACTACTAACACTGACACTACCACTACTGACACTACTGATTTTCCAAAAGGCAGATCTGTATCTGAGAACATGTTCAGAAGCAGCTGCTTCTGCTTTATTCAATACTTTGGATAATATATTCAGTCACCTAACTCACCGAGGAAAAATACCTTCTAAAATCCACACACCCACAAACCCACCCTCACAGCAGACCCTTGCTCTATTATGAAATGCCTTTTGTGAGGTAGTGCCTCAGACAACAGTAATTCATTATTTACATACATTGTGTTCACATTTTGAGCTCAAAATAGTTCCCTAAGCTGGCTAGTTACTTGTCAACTTTACTATTGCTATAGGATTTTGCCCAGGATTTGCTAAACTGCACCAGCATGTTCTCAAAGCGTAGTCATCCCTCTCCTTGCAGGCTGTTGTCATCAGCAACGTGCCTGTCACTTCCCAGTACTGCTGGAGAAAACTTCCCCTTTTCTGCTGCAGCTGAAACTTTTGACTCCTTTTTCTCCAAGATCAGCTCTCATGCTATTTTTCCTTATTCCTTTTCCCACCAGGGAAAAGAAATAAATTACTTTCTCTGGTGCTGACAACATAGAGTCACATGGCAAAGTGCAGTAAAATTCTGAAATGCCATCACCTAGCTTACAGTCCTCTCACCATAGGGCTACATCACACAGTTGTCTCCGGTGACACTTCCTGGCCTGCAAGAGGCACAGTGATGTCATGTTTCACAATGTGAGATTAAACCTCTCAGAGTTACTGTACAATTAGTGCTGCTGCTGCACAGCCCAACGTACGTGTCTACCCACTGTCCCACAGCGGTTCCTTCTTTCTCCACACGGGGCACGTAGTGATAGTTTTTAACTAACCTCCCCTTGCACACACAGGCAAACTCTCTGAAAACTAGCTTAACCTCTCACCACTAGGACAACTCTAGTAATTACAGGGGTCATGCAAATTATTTGATCTTGATTTTAAAAAGACGTATGTTTAAAAGTCTTTTTTGGTTACAGTTACTGTCAATAAGAAAGATCTTAATCTTCTAATCCCTACACACACACCCCTCCCATCATCAAAATGATCTTAAGACTTGATCAAGTTTTCAAAGAAATGCCTCCCTGCCCTTGTCCTTCCTTTTAAATTTAAGGGTAAATATAAATGTGAATGCGTAGACTTTAAAATACAGGCAGGATGGAAAGGGACAAGTTCCTTTTTATGAGTGAGGTCTCAATTATCCACAATGGGCAGAGGGAAAGAGTAACCAAATTTTTCACAATAAGAATTAATTCTATGTTGAAAAAATCATAAACAAAAAGTTTTATCACTTATGAAAGAAATAGTCCCTTCCTCCTGTTTTTTTTCTTTTAAAGTGTCATAGTCAAGATACTCATGTGACCTCAACTGCTCCATCTCTCTTCACAACAAACACGAAAATCGGTCCAGTTAGTGCATTTCCAAATAGATCACATGACCACCCCCACCTGAAGAGACAGATTTTGCAGCCAATATCATCAGCATTACTACTCTCCTCTAAACAAAGAGAAATCCAACTTCCAAGAGCATCCCATCCTGCTCTGGCACAGGATCAGCCCGGGTCTGTGGGACGCAGCTGCGGCTGAAGGAGCTGGGCAGGACCAATCCCAGCACAATCGGAACATCACCAAAACTGGAAACTTCCAACAAAAGTACAACCAGCTCTGAGAGCAGGCACTTGTTTGCTAACATGACCAGCTGTATTCTACACCAAATTTTCACCAAACAGCACAAACATGTTTGCTGAAGAGCTGGTAATTTCTAAAATTTGAAGGCAAGGTAGTGTTACAAAACAGCAAGCATCAACAGGAACAATCTCTTCAAGTCTTATTTATAAAACAGCATAGAAAAAGTTGAAGGAGGAAGGAGATGTCGTGCTGTTTGTAGATCATCTAAAAATACGCACAGACCTTAAAAAGTATTCAGCAGATTTCTGTACTGAACTTAAAGCAAAAAAACCACAAAACTAAAGATATATACTTTATCACATAGCAATTGTAAAGGCTTTGAACATTAAAAAATTCCAAATAAATGCCAAGTCTTAATAATGCCCATCATTTAGGGAAAAAAAAGATTACACTGATTTATGTTCCACTGAAAACCAGCAGTACGTACAGTGGTAAGCTGAGCACAATGAGACCCATCAGCCTCCTGGTCACGGTAATCTCACTGCCTGGATGAAAAAGGTCAGCAGAGATGGATCAAACTGGAATGATTTGTATAATAATACTCAATTCTTAAATAATGTTTCTCAGCAGTACTTTGGAAGCACAAAGGAGGTCAGTGTCATTATTCCCACTCTACCTACAGAAAACCAAGCACATGGGAAAGAAACCCACTTAAAACTCTCATAGACAGACTTTAACTGCAATATATAGAAAACCATCACAAATTGAGCATGCTCGTCACGGATGCAAACGCAAGATAAAAATCTGTCAGTGAACATACGTATGTTTCTCTTAGAACAAAACCCCTTTGCTTCTATATAAATAAGTTTTCCATCTCTCAGTCACCACTATTGCTGTTTCTCATGGAGAAAAACCAGAGTTGTTATTCTTTCATGCTTAGAAACATATGATCACTACATAACTATTATTCTTCCTGGCATTTGTGAAATATTTTTACTTGCACACACAAAGAAAAAAATCAATTTAAATGATCTTCAGCTTCAAGCAGTCACAGAACAAAGTTATTCATGCTTATGTACATGCATGCTCACATTCACACACACACTAACCATCCCCTAAAACTAACTTTAAATCTTTAGGTGGCATCCTAAATACTTTAACTTCACACAAACAACATGGACTCCTATACAAATATAAAGACATTTCAGTGATTTTTTTCCCCCTGTATAACTAAATCTGTTAGGTCTGCAGCTTAGTTGCAAAGATAATCAGAAACAATGTCAATCGAAGAATCTATAGAATCTGTCACAGCCAGTTTGAAGGAAACGATAGCTGACGGGTGGCACAGAGCAACCAGCTGGGGTCACACACAATGCACACATCGACAAAAAAAGTCTTTGAATTTTTAGACAAAACACTAGGGAAGCCCTGGTAACTTGGATTTCATATTCTGAGCTCTGAAACAAACATCCATATTTTTAAAGCGTATCAGTGAACAGCCATTTTAAATAACAGCCTATGGCTTGATGGTAATGGATGGTGAAAATAACAGTTCAGAGTTGGGAAATACCAGTAAGTCCATTAGGATATTTTGCAATAACACGTGATGTTTCCTCAGGATCCTCTATTACATTAAAACATTAATTAATCTCCAAGATCAGGACACAGTATTATTAAAGCATATAGAAAACCTGAATTATTAATATGCTATTAATATGCATATATTTTCTTGGTACATTTCTTCATTTGTTTATTCCACAAACTTACTGGGTTATAAACCTAATTTTAAAAACTGTATAGTCTGTAGAAGCACACACATATCTAGAAACATATGAAATCAAAGAGATCTGTAGAAAAGGAAAAACAAAATCATAGAATCAGGCAGAGAATGGTATGGTACATGGAACAATGGGTATTTTTCAGCTGAATCTCTTCCTGGGTCCAGTGAACTGCTCAGCCACCTACACAGCTCTGCTGGCACTAAGCAAAGGACAGTGTTTAAAGCAGCTGTGAGGTGACCAGGGCCAACCTGACTGGCACTGTTACCAGAGAAAATGTCTGGTGTCAAGTAACAAAGATTACAACACAAGGAAAAACAGAAAATGGTAAATATGCTAATAAAAATTTAAAAAAAAAAAAAAAGAAAGAAAAAAGAGAGAGATACCTGCCTTACTGCTTCCATTGCAGTAGCACAGGAACATGGCAGTCCTGTGCATTGCCCAGTTTCTGAAACACCAGCCCTACCACGACTTAGTAAAAATTAGGTACTGCATTAAAAAAAAGATGTATTGAAACAAGCTTCTTGTGAAAATGCATGAAAAGTTAAGATTCCCAACCAATCTGGATTGCAATTTGATCCTATTGGGGGATCCTACCTCATGGAGCCTGTTTCAGGATTGGTGTCTGAAGCTGGACTCCCTTTTCCTTCCACAGCAATAAACAGACAACACCATGTAAATTAAAAGAATTTAAGAATATAGTAATAAAAAAGTATTAACCAAGGACAGTACAATCTACATTACACATTTTAAGCTGAGAATCACCCGTGGCACTTATAGTCCAGTTGAAAACTGTTGCTTCTTTCCTCCACACCCTACTAACTAATAATTGTCAATTCACTGTTCACAGACAAAAGTGGATCAGTACCCAGTGCCTTCATTCGGATATAGACACACTGGGTCAGCCAACAGATTTTGCTTAGGAGGCAGCAGAACAGATAACCTGTGAAACAAACTCACTTTTTACATGCAAGAGCATTCCCCATGAAAGATAAAAAAATATGGTTTCAGTAACTTCCATAGTTTCTTTACAGGAACTTAGAAATTTAGAATAAATTTTCAGGACATTATCTATTGAAAATTAAGCTTGTGTTCCAGGCGACTTCTCTGTGTATTTAATTGATCTAATTTACTTTTGGGAATATCCCTTCCTTGCAGGTCATGTACATCAAGTACTTTTAAAATAAGCTAAAAGAATGACAAAAGATGACCTTGGAAATAGTATAACTAAGAATGCAACTTATTAAATACAAGTTAATCCTTAGTAGACATTTTTCTACTTATATCAGATATATTACTTCTACATTCCTATCAGCAGCTATGAGTTTGGAGTGAAACAACCTTGTTACAGGAGACATTTTGTTTGTTTTGGAAACAAATTCTCATTGAGATTTTTTCAGCTCAAAGTCTGGTATGAATTCCTCTCCCTTCCCCCTCGCCAAACCAAACCTTCCTGATCATTTCTACTGGTTTTGCTGTTGTTTTTTGTTGAAACTCAAACAATTCTGATCACATCCCAAGTTCTCAAGTTTATGAAAAACATTAACAAACCACTCTCTCCCACTCCCCTGGATTACCTATTCTCGGTAAAACATGCACTTAAGCAAACTTACAGGAATCTGTAGAGAGAACGACAGAATGGTTGGTAAGGATCTCCAGAGTCATCTTGTCAAAACAGGCTGCCCAGGACCATGTCTAGGTGGCATCTAAGTATCTCCAAGGACAGAGATTCCACAACCGCTCTGGGCAACCTATGCCAGTGCTCAGTCACCCTCATAGTAAAACAAGTGTTTCCTGATGGAACCTCCTGTGTTTCAGCCTGTGCCCATGCTTCTGGCCCTGTCACTGGGCACCACTAGAAAGACCCTGCCTCCATCCCCTGTGTAGCCTCCCTTCAGGTATTTATATACATTGATAAGTTCCCCCCAAGGCTTCTCCAGACTTCAGTCCCAGCTCTCTCAGACTATGCTCACAGGAGAGATGTTGCATTCCCTTCATGATCTCAACTCTCTACAACGTCTGTGTCTCTCTTGCTCTGGAGAGCCCCATAAGTGACCCCAGCGCTCCAGGAGTGGCCTCACCGGGCTTGAGCGGAGGGGACCTGCTGTCACCTCCCCTCCCCATGGCGCCCAGAGCACCATTAGCCTTCCTCCTGGCTCGTGGTCACCTCGTTCCCCACCAACAGCCCCAGGCCCCTTTCTACAGCGCAGTCACAGCCTGTACCGGTGCAGGGGCCGTTCCCCCGAGGTCCCCCTGCTCAGAGGCAGCCCGCCCCCGCCGCCCCACAGCCCGGCCATTTCCAGCGCTGCTCCCGCCGCCCGCCTTCCCTCAGGGGCTGGGCCCCTGCTCTCCCCCGGCCTCAGACGGCGGCGCCGAGCGATCCCCGCACTCCCCCGCCACCGCCGGGAGTTTAAAGTAGGCAGGCCGAGAGAGGGGCTCCGGGGTGGCGATGGCGGCCCCCCCTTGTCACCCGTGGGCATGGCGCGGCGGGGCCAGGCGGCAGCAATGGCGCGGGTGCGGCGGGCCCGGAGCGGGCCGCGGCGTCAAACCTGAGGTGACCAGGGCTGTCCTCTCCACCGGTGCGGCCGTGCACGCGGGGCATTCACCCCCATCTCCTACATTTACAACGGCAATTTTAATTCTGGCGGTCCCACACAGCGGTAAGGCCAAGGGTCCTACCTGGAGACTGAAGGAGTCGGAAGACATTTTGCTGAGGTTACGGAGCCGCGATGGCAGAAACGCCGGTGTCTGACGGGGGTGAAGCAAAGGCATGCACCCCAAACCCGCAGCCACCGCTGGTGCACCCTGGGGACAGGCTGCTTCGCTGGAGCGGGGCTGGGTCCCCTCCTGCCCCCGTGGGTGGGTGGCCAGTAATGGCCCCTCGCCCCAGGCCACCTCAGCTCTGCACAGGTGCTTTCAAATTGGAGTCTCTGACTATCTTGTTTTGGTCAAAGGGATCTTTAGGACACCCTGTCCCTTCACCTGTCACTGCGGAAGACTAACAAATTAAGGCACTTCAGGTGTGCTGAATTAGAGGGCTCACCTGGCGGCACCACAGCTCGTTGAATTCACAGCTGCGAAGCAGCAGGTTCTTTGACGCCCTGATTGCAAACCTTGATTTTATTACAGGGCTTCACACCTAGGCAACTCCAGTGCTCAGCAGACCAGGGAGCCGTGGGACTACTCCTCAGACTAGAATGGAGCCCTCAAAGCTTTGGACATCCATGTGGATGCACAGAGCGCAGGCGAGGTGGCTGTATGGGACAGGTGGACAAGAGAAGATTTGATTTTCTATTTTTATAATATATATTAACAGGATTACAAAACTGGAAGAGTTTAACTTATTGACTGGGAATGTCTCCCAAACAGATTAAATTTTAAATTCTCCTGATTATACATGCAACTTTTCAACTGAACTCTACAGTGTGTCTGATTTAATTCATTCACAGCCAAAAACAACCACCCCAAACTTAAACTGAACTGTCACTATACAACTTATTCACAAACCTAATTGTACCTGTTTGAGAACTACCTTGAACTATTATACTTCATAATTTTAACAGAATGGGCCAAGTCCACAAAGACATCTTGCCACTTAAACCAGGATTTTGTCTAAATAATAGAGCACCTTAGTTGTTGTCAATTAACTTCATTAGGCACCAAAGTTCCTAATTTGGGCTGACACACAGCCTTTTTTGGCTGGCCTACAGCCAGAAGTGTGTGGGTCCTGTTAGCATGGAGCATACCAGGAGTTTCTCCCAACAGGCACAATCCGTGACAAAACACTAGAATACCACCCAAGACATACATACATACATACGTACATACAGGTATATCCCCAAGGATAAGAATAGCAACAATCATCTCTGTTCTCCAAAACAGCATCCCTTTTGCATTCAGTAACCTGAGAGTATTCATTCACTAAAGAACAAGAACCAGAGCCAATTTTTCAGTTCTGGGAGAACTGAAACGCAGGTCTCCTACAGGAATAATTTTAGTCACTAGTCTGCCAGGCACTTTGAGATAAGGAAATGAAGCATAGTCAGCCCAGCTTGCCAGAGCTGAACAGTTTTGACTGTAACAATAAGAATCTACTATGTCAAAGACTGAGTGGAAACACGAGTGAAAATGACTTTCAGAAAGGAGATATCCAGACTCTGCTGTGTGGGCTCCTTAAAATACTTTACCCAGCGACCGTCCTCGCAACAAGCAGTCCCTGGCATTAGGTGAGTACCCTGGCCATTAGGCAAGAGCCACCTGCATGTGGCATTCCCTCTCAGATCCAATGAGTTTTCAGTTTCAGAGGAAATAAGCTCCAAATGGAGATCCTTTAAGCCAAAAGAGCCTGTTTGCCTATGAATTAAGGTCAAACAATGTAGGAAAGTAAATTGTCTGTTGAATGGGAATTGTTCATTAAACAAAGTGAACAACATTAGGACTTAATGCTCTGCTGAGCACTGTGATATTTCTTCTACGCACACCTAGAAAGAAAAATCTAGTTCCCTTCAGGATTGGGCAGAAAGTCTTTTTATGAAGAATACAAATTTGGATTTGTATTGGATACACATTTAAAAGATCAATTTCCTTAGTAAATCTGTACTGCATGTAGATATGCCAGGTACTAGAAATCCTTCTTTTTACCAGACATCATCTATACAAGGAATAAAAAAAATACTGAAAGTATTCTAAACATCCTGAATCAAAAAAATCTACAGCAAGAAGACCACAGTATCCACTAACAAGCACAGGAAAGAAGCAAGCAATAAGAAAACTGAACTCCCAAATAAACCAAACAACCCGTCAACCTATTTAGGAACAGTAATTCAGAATACGTGACATAGAATGTGCTTTAAGAATTACAGATTAGATTGCAATACCTAAGCAGTCTGTGAGCATTAGCTTCTCCTGTAGCAAAATAAACCTGGAAAATATCCAGAGGTTGTGCATAGACTCTACAGGTCATGGTGGGAAAGATAAATGGAGCCTGATCAGCAACAACAGAGCAAGTTGTTGCTTCAGATGGTTTGATGGAAAAACTCAGGAAGAAAGAGATTTTGAAAGATAAACCTCTGACCAGAAAAAAACCCAGAAAGTAATTTTAGAGCACAAAGGTCAAGTGAGCTATTTTGATTACATGTTTTTAGTATGAAAAGCCAGAAAACTTTCCCTACATAACTATATATAAAGCTAATGCTACAAAATGAGAATGCAGCTCTATGAGTACAGAAAGAACAACAGCTCTTTTGATAAGTGTTTCAAGAGACTGTCCTGAAGTTTGAAACAGCATCCTCAAAGATCCAGGCTGCAGTCCACTGTGATTAGGCAAAGTGGCAGAGCAGTGGGTTGACCTAGAACAGTCCAGCATTTTTCAAAGCTAAACCAGTGAAATCAGGATTACACAACAGATTTCATAGGATAATAAAAGATCATAATTCATAAAAAAAAGGGACAACAAAATTTGCAAGGAATTTTCTATGTGCTCATGGCTCAGCACTGGAATCTGAATAATGTTCCTTTAATGTGATATTCATACTAAATTAGCATATTTGCACTGGAGGCCAATGACAAGTAAACACAGACCACAAATAATTACATTTTTAGAAAGAAAAAAAAAAGGCAACTTTTAAAAACAAATTTCTAGCACTTGGAATCTGATGCTTTCAAGGAGATCCTTATTTGAGCAAATGGCCTCTCTCACTCTTGAAAGAGAACTGCTTCAGTCTAAGAACATGTTGCTTTGGTCTAAGAACACTGTGAAGGCCCATTATGAACAGACCCAGATATGCATCAATAATTTGATTTTATTTTTACTATAGCAAATGAATTAACTTAGATAATGGATAAAACAATATAAACTGTATTCATTGGAAAGCTCACAAAGCTGTGGTAAGAGACAGTGGATCTGAATGCCTGTTCATTTCCAGAGTTCAACAGTGGAAACGCCAGAAGAAGTAAATGATACTTCAAGACTGAAAGTAAAGACAGCTTGGATGCTGGCATGCAAAGTGTTCCAGCTTTTATGGAATGTTTGATTTTCCAAGCCAGCGTGAACAAGACATTTTATCTCAATGGAGATGTCAATGATTTTTAATTATACCTTAAGGTTAAAAAAAAAAAATCATCAGAACATAACATTTTAGAAAATATAGAACAATCGAGGTAAATAATAGATCTGTCATCCCAGAAGCAAAATTGGGATGACTGAGATACTACCACTAACAGTAACAACTTATACTTTATAAAGTTATTCAAGTCAGCTATTCTCTGAACAAATCAATTGCTTGTCTCACAGAAATTATTTGAAAACGTTGCACTTATTTTAGTGTTTCCCTACTATCCTGATACAATCACAAAATAATAAAAAAAAACAAAAAAAAAAAATTGCCAAAGGGCAAATATCACCAGCGTACAATAAATTAATCCTCAAAGGCCAGAAATGAATCTATAATGTTTAGAAAACAAAGAAGATACTGTAGCTCTAGGCATTGTCTGTTTAGATTCTTTAATTTTTTCAGACTCTGAAGCCTGATACACCTAAACTACCATGATGAGCTAAAAATCATTCCCCCAGATAGTAGATGCATTTGTTTATTGCAGTGGATAACAGCAAACTGGTATTTCCTTAGAAAGGTTGATCAAAGAGCTTCCTGAATTGTAAATCCTCAAGTTTTCGAATACTGATAAGGGGTTGCAGTTTTATTTTATTGGAATCCTATATCTGTTCTGACTGCCAACATACTGTTTTAGAGTCCAAAGTGATTAATCTAGAAATGCTAAGATGAAACCGGGTGGAACAAAATAGAATTATTATTGTAAATTGTCCACAACACTTATGAAAGTATCAAAAAGTATCACTGACCATGCATTCACGCTTAACCTTCTCTCCCATTTGAACAGCAAGAGAGTCTGGGAAGTTTAAAGGCGAGGTGGAAATCAGGAAATTCAGCACATTATTCACCATCAAGAAAAGAAAAAAAGGGCTTCTTTTATCCTCTAATTATTTTTACTACAATCTCTTTCACCCTCAGCAACACTTGCATGTCAGTAACAAACCCAGTGCAGGTGTATGAAATATATTTTGAATATTTACATTCTGAATCTCCCAAAACCTAACCAACCATATGCAGTGAAATCAACAATAATACTAATTTAGTAAACCTATGAGAGAAATCAGTCTTAATGTATGCTTCTTTTCTATGTATACAAATAGAATTCTCTTACCTTTTGTTGGACTCTGGTTCTGATCTATAAATCCTTTCAAGTCTCCATTTGTGGAAGTCACACCAACCTGAACAAAACATTTTTGAAGTCTTAAAATATGATAAACCTTTCTATGTTTTCTAGTAGGCAACTAACAGTATTATGAAAGTACTCTGCTCTGCATTTCTGAAACATCATCATCCTATGATTAGCAGAGTTGAACAAGAGTATGAGATTCAAAGTAAAGGATCCAAGACATTTGCTGTGTGTATATGAAGACAAACTCTAATTTTAACTAAGCTCTTTCCTAAAAACCCCCTAAATATTCTGATACTGTGCTACACATGACCCAAGCAACACATTCTGGCTATTATGGTCTAAGTCACTGTCCCCTCCAAGTCAATTAGAACAGCCACCACCACCAACACAGCAGAAATCTGCTGGATGTTCAGTACTGTCAGTACTAAGCTACATGGCCTACAGGTCTGAGGAGATGTGGCTCTTGATGCATTTAAATACATTTCCTAGTCTTCAGATATAAACTCATTTACCTTGGGGGTAAATTACCAGAGACATGGAGAATTTAAATTATAAACAAAACGGTCCATCTCAGATTTTGGCATGTACACAAAGCATAGAAAGGCGGGGTTTGCACAGAAAAAACAAGATCAGTGTTCCTGGATGAGGGAGAGAAGAGATGGAAAGTCCCTCAGATCCCAGCTAACAAAGGATGGGCCCAGCAGCAGCAAGTGCCAATAAGGTATTCTGCAGTTTCAGAGCGTTCTGTTTGCACCACCTGAGTCACCCCTGTTCAACATCATTTTGTTTTGATTCCAAGAGGACTTGCAAGAGGTCCTTGCAAGAGGATAAGCACTGACTGAGCTCCATTGGAGCAGTAGCCATTAAAATAAAAAGTATAAAATCTCTTTTTAAAATATTATAAAACTTGAGTACTTGTGTAAGTAATTGGGACAAAGAGTTCAGGTACCCAAGTTAAGAAAAAAACATACAATCAAAGAACAATTTGCTTTATTTTACAGATATATGGACTAATAATGGAACATATGCTAGGGCCACTTGTAGAATTTTAATCATATTAAATTAGAGAATCATTTGACTGCTGGCAAATCAAATGGTAGTAACATAACACTAAAATAGGCTACAGAAGAACAAAAAGTACCTATTACAAGCATTTAATCGCTCCGTTCCACTAGAGAGCTTGTATTCGGCAAGTAGCTTTTGAAGGGCAAATTCTGCACACAGTGTTTTGACAGACTCTTTTGAAACTACTTCTATTAGGATTTTTTTCACCATCAGGAGCAACATCTGAATGGTAACTGTTGCTGGCCTACCCTGGTCATAGAATACTGCCTAAATGAGCTAAGCTACGTGCTTCTGTAAACAAGCCCGTAGAGATGTTCAATATAGTTCATCAATTTATCTCTAGCGTCGTCTGTATCAGACTTGCTCTTTCCTATCACACCCAACCAGATGGCCATATACTGTTCCCAATGGGCAACCAAGAGCTTTGGTCGTTGCAGACTACAGTGTCACCAGAAGTGACTTCTGAAACACAGCAAGACTGTCTCATTTTTTCCTTTCTGTTTTCCCTTTCCCCCCGCAGGTGGCAGCGGTGCAGAGGCAATGCAGCAGGGCTGGGGAGGACCTGAACAGGAGGAATTTGAGCAGGGGAAAGAGGAGGAAGACATGAAAACAAAGTCAAATGTCTCCTATGGTGTTTTGGTAGCACATCCAGAAAGAAAACAGGAGCATTTGAGTACTCTTCCCCTTGGGTGCTTGGGCAGCAAGGAAAGCTCATGTTAGGGTTCCTTACACTGAAAATGTATTCCTAAAGAGATCTTCAAAATAGAGGTCAGAAAGGTTAGTAAATTGAAGAGCGTACAGCATTGAAAGGGCATTATGACTGCAAAGCCAAGATGAAGAGCCAGCACTCTTCGATCATTCTACTGCTGCCTTTGCACAATTAATAACAGTATCAGCTTCTCCCTTGGACCCTTGCCACTGCAAGACACAGAAGAACACAAATAGGAAAAAATTTTAATTCAGAGAATGAACAGAGAGCCACAGGGATAAAGTATTAGACATAAGGGCCTTAACTCGTTCCAAGAAAAGGGGTAAGAATTACAATTCCCATGAACATCTGCAAAGACAGTACTACAATTTGTTCACAACTAAGCGTTCAGCTCTAGATTTATAACCCTATTGATTCATACCAGTGCTTCAACTAATCACTGAAGATGATATACATATGCACCACCAGCCCAAGATGACTCTCCAGCCATTATGAAAATTTAAACATTTACATTTAATTCTCTGAAAGATTTATATTATTTAACTGGTTCAATATTTAAGGAAACATAACAAAATACTTGAGTCCTTTTTTTTTTTCCTGTATTCCATACTTCCTTGATCCAAATTGTAGAAAACTACAGCAGGATTTTGTTTTGCATAGAAATATTTATTTTCATTATATTGCCCTAGTAACACATTTATAAAGAGCATTCAATGAACAGGAGCACTTCGCTCAATTTTATATAAATTTATAAGAGCTTGAAAACAAACTTGAATTTAATGAGAAGTTCTTAACTGAGAAGCCTGGCAGATCTAAAGGAATTTGTTTCTCTTGCAGAAGAGCTATCGCAACTAAGTCCTCAGAGGAAACAGAGCGTGATGCAATACTACAACACTGCAGCAGAACAAGAACTTTATAGTATTCCATTTCGATGTCAGACAGGTCCTAGGCCATGTTGTTATCTGGAGACCGTACCACCCACTACTTTGGGGAATCTTGTCCTTTAACCACTCCTAAGCTGAAACCAGCAAACAATCCAACACTTACACAGGTATCATTTATTACTTCTTGTACAGCTCACGTGGTATTTCTGCTTTATAGCACTGCCCTAGAGTGTGTGGACTACTGGGTATGGCAGGAGCTGAACTCCTGCTTCTGTCCATCTGCAGTAAGATGAATCCAGACATAAAGTAAGATGAAACAAGCACTTGGTGGGCCTTTGCATCCTATTAAATGTTTTCATCAAAAAAGAATCACAAACAGAGTTTTGGATGGGGCAAACTTGTAGCTGCTCTTGTAGCTTATCAGCCTTCTCCACTGCGTGACAACAGCAAGTCTCTGCCTGCAATCCTTCCCTTTCCTTAGAGAAATTAACTTGCCTATTAACCTGAGAAGATTTTGTTCTATCTGCCCTAGAATTAATCCAGATTATAGCATGTAGAAATTGCAAATGGATAGAGAATCCATTAGCTGGCTGTTTTCTTATACCCATAAGCCCTAACAAAGTCCCCTGTAGACATGCTGTAGTAGTATCACTTATGGAAACAACTCAGGACCAAAAAAGGCCACTCTCGGCATAAACTAAAGAAACCTGCATGGACTATCGGTGCAGAACAGCTAGTGTCCTTTACATTGGTTTTGAAGTTTCCTGTGTAAGACAGGTGTTAAGGCTTGTTTAAGGCCCTCTTGACTAACAGTTAAGCTGTTTTCTTCCACATTGACACGTACAAGGACAGCTATTATAGCCATTTAACTGACCTCCTCTATAACAAGACAACAAACCTCTGAGAAGCAGTGACAAATAACTTTACAAGTATATCAATTCAGATCAGGCAATCAAAACTTACAGTCTTATTCAAATACTCTAAGTCATATAATTTATCTTTTCCTACAAATACATTTACCATAAGTATTTACTAATTTTTTCCCCATTTCTCAATACTGTTTTGATGCTTTCTTACCTGAAGGACAGTTGGGAGTGGAAGTACAAAACAGGCAAGAAAAATACATTTTATGATGTAAGCAAAGAATGAATTAACCCATTATGACAGGGTGATTTAATTTACGTCTGGGTACAATGAGTATGGTAAGCACGTAAACATCTCATCTCCAAGAGAATCTGTTTTATTATTCATAGCTGGTTTTGGTTGGAATTATTTTCTATAGAAGGCCAAGCTTCCCATAAGCAGTGTTCCACAAGCAGACACTAGAAAGTATCCTGCATTTAGAGAAAGTGAGCAGTAAGCCCAGTCTTGATAATTCTCCCATCACATACTCAAAAAGTTAGCAAGGAAAAACAGTGATGGGGAATGTTAATCACCCCACATGCACATTCAATCGATGGAAACATTTTTGCCATGTGCTTCAAGTGAAAGCTTCCTTGGAGACAAGGTTGCTCAACACAGCTTATGCATGTGAGATGCAAAGACTGCTTAGCCTAAGCTCTGCTCTTGCAATGCATCAGCAGCACAAACATCCCTAGGCCACTGTGTTCCAGTTGAGGGGTAGTGATTTCAGAACACAGAGTTAAAAGCTTCTTGAGGTGTACGTCTGATGAAAAATACACGCCCTTTAGAGTTCCCCAGAAGATGTCCAATTTCTAGTACTTTAAAGTTCCCTTTCCTTGATGCTTCAACAAAAAGAAAAAAGATGGAAATACTTCTGCAGAGAAGCTCTCTCCCTCATCTCACTCTGCAGATCATTTAAATATTTCAGACAGTATAACATACAAACACTAATCTTACACTTGAAAGAGGTTTCAGGCTGCAGAAACCCATAGCCTTATGCTAAACCCTGGAACTCTGCAAATTCAGAAGCATCCTTGGGCCTTCTAATAGCAATAGAAAACACGAGACTATTGGCCCAAGTGTGCAGTTCTGAGTAACTAAGGTTGTGAAATCCCGAAGAAGTGTTACAAATAAGGACAGCAAGCGTATGACCATCCTTGCTTTTACACATTTATTCTGCAAATCCTTTGAACATTTATATTTTACAAACATTAAAACTGAGTTCTACTTCCACTTGCACCACAGTAACTGATTTTTCAAAAACAAACCCATAAACACTACCTAAATAACTAGGTTTGCATGGTTTAATATGCAAATGTCCAAACCAATAAAATATTTATTCTATAAAATAACTATAGCCTTGCGTTCAAGTGAACGACAACAAAAACATATTTCAGTAGTCAGCACAAGACTGGGTTACCCAGACTGAATATTATGTCTGTCTTTGGAGGTTTTCAAAACCCAAAGCCCTGAGCAGTTCTGAACAAAGTACCAAGCAACTGAGTTCTGAATTCAAGTATCAAAGAGCTTTATGCAAAGCACCAGAGTAGATGGCCTCCTAAGATCCCTTCCAACCTATGTCACCCTATGATTCTAAAACACAACAATGCGTGGAGTTTATTGGCATTGGTATTTATCCTTTGACTGCACTGAACGAAAGGTCAAAATCACATACGATTTGGATTTGTGCAGCTGCTCCACAGATATCAGTAGAATTACCTGTTTATACTACAGTTAGAATATGGGCTATGAAGTAAGCAAGACAAAGGACAGCCATCCTAGAGCCACCTGCACTTTTATTGTGGGGTACTTCTTTAGTCACATCAGTTCCTAAACCTGTTCAGATTTAACTAGACTGCAGGATGCCCTACCAAGGGCAGTCAAGGTCATACTCAACTCACTGACCACAAAGCTTAATCAGAACTGTTCTCTATACAAACTGTGTACCTCAGGAAGCACAGCTAATTAGGCAGAAAATTAAGGTCAGGATGTTAGACATTTCATAAGCTTCCTCAGAACTCAGGATAGAGGAATCAAATATAGAGCCTCTAGACAGGCTTGTTAATGGGGCAGGCAAAGAAACAGGAAGAGCCTCAGTCTTCTAGAAACCAAGAGTGTCACCAACATTAGTGAAGTAACTAGTTTTGAGACTTGGACTCAGTAGGAGGATTTTACTCTGAGGTAAAGGTGAGATGCTTCCACAAAATGAGAAGCACTCTGGTGAGTCTGAAACAATGTTACAGGAATCATAGAATATTTCAAGTTGGAAGGGACCCATAAGGATCAATAAGGAAATAGCATAAAGCATTGCCCCAGCTATTAACCTGACCTATAGGTGAGTGAACTCCACATCATTAAAGAGCTTCTAAACAGTTTAAATTTACCAAACACTGTAGAAGATGATGGGGTACACATTTGTGGTATACAAAAATTGGACAACATGTTTGAATCTGAAAGTCTTTGTGTTTGATCTCTTTTATGGGCAAATACAAGAAATCAAACACAAAGACCTTCAAATCCTGAAAGGCAGAAGTGACTGGCAGCATACCAATAAAAAAAGTTATATGTGTTGTAGAATTATACTTACATTTTTTGCCGTCATGTCAGACAATATTGCTTTATGTTCTGTAAAACCATAAGATATCCCTTTTCATCTTCACAGAATCTTTAAAATGAACATCCTGTAAGAAAGTTAATAAAACATCTTAGTTAAAATATATTTTCAGTTATCTCTCTAGCTGAAATGCTGCATCTCCAGAGGAGAGGTTTTTATTTATTTATTTTTTAACTTTTTGATAAAATCAATCACCACACAATAGTCAGGTTCTGCACGGATACTAAAAATAAACATTGCTTGGAATACACAGAGATGTAATTATATATAAAGGCCCAACTTACATGGTGGCCTAACTGTACTGATGTGCTAGCAAATCATGTCATGCCACTACTAAAGTCTGGTAATTAAAATCATGCAATCATTTGCATCTAATGCGGATTGTGTCTAAAAAATGGAAGTGAATTCTCTCCATTGTCTTTAGCCTCCAACAGAGAAAGCTTCTAATTCTATCACTGCAGACATCCAAAAATCTTGACAAAAAGTAGGATATACTGTGAAATGAATATACACAACAAACATTAAGTACTTTAAGTACTTTTAGGAAACATTCAAGAAAACATATTCCAGTTCAAACTAATCTTTTTAATATTTTCTGGCTTTTTTATTAACACTATGTAATTAGAATGATAATATTAGAATTCCAGGAAAAGACAAACATTTTGGTATAATGAAAAATCCCTAAAACAATTTTTTAAAATCAAGGCTTCCAGAAATCCTCCAGCAAACAGAAGAAAAGAAGTTACAAATCAATGCTGGCAGTACAAATCATTTTAGAGACGGAATTAACTTCACAAAGCATTTAAGTACTTTGAAAGTACTTTATAAGTACTATTGCTGTTAAAAAATGAACTACAAAAGACATCTGAATTGTGCTTGGATGTATAAGAGAGAGAGAATTGTTCATACTTCTAGGAGTGGAATCAATTCAGCAGTACCTTTTGGAAGATGCTTTAATTAGCTACCAAAAGTAAGTCACAACCATTTTCAGCAGAACTCAGCAGCTACAAAAGCAGGGTGCAATTCATCCTATTTCCTCTGTATTTAAACCTACACAAAGTTTGAGAATGGCCAATCTTCACCTCCCTTCTAGAAAAGTGCTGAAAATTGTTTCATAGTTTAGTGTGCATGGCTAATGGAGAACTCCACCCCCATTATTGGTTTTGGACAATCTGGAAGAATTTTAAATTCTAGGATGTTCCTATAGATTTCTTGATTTATTCAGACATCATATCAATTAAACTGTTATTAGTTAGTGGGAAAACATTTCATTCAACTAAGAGATGTTCTCTATTTCCTTTTGAATGAGTTCTATTTATCTTCCTTAGTGCCTCAATTTATCATTGCCATAATTAAGCAGCTACTCCAGCAGATGAAAACTACATAATTCTGTCTACTAACATATTATCCCGTGAAAACTTTAAGTGAATTGTTTTTCTCTACCTTTAGAGAGCACTACAGAGAGGTATATATTCACACCCTGGGAAAAGAGGCTACTGGACATGTGTAGCAATCCTGAAAGCTGAAGAATAGACACAGAAAAGTCATAAAACTACAGTGGCTACAGCAAAGAGCAAATACTGAATCCTTAGATCATAATTTTCAGACACGATGCATGTGCCTTTTCTTTTTCCATCTTCCTCCTCTTTCCACAGAAGCTCTCCAAATACATCATCTGGAGCTCTGGCCAAAATTCATGAAGTCATTCTGACTTCCCTCTCTTTCTTTAAGAGGCTTTATAAGTAATTTACTCAAATAAAACATAGTTAAGAACTCATTTGCTAAGCAGCTTTAACCCATTTAAAAATAAGCAAACTAGTTTCATCTTTGACAAGTTGTTTGCTGTCAAGCTTAGTGATCCAGAAGGTATTGGCCATAAACTATTACAGTCCTTTGCCACAATGCCAGTATGAACAGTTGGTATTCTTCCAGCTTTATGAACACATTTTGTCAAGCTCGAGAAGCCAGACTTTGTGACCCCACCATCTGCCATGACCTCTTGTCAGGTTCAGACAAAAGAACCTACACAGATGGCCTCAAAATGGAGATTCTCTTGATTCCCAATTGCTGTTTGACAGCTTGCACCACACAGATAGAGAAACATAAAACTCAACCTTTTTGTTCTTTAGCTACTTTCTACTGAAATGAAGCTGCATAAAGACAAGTTTAGAGCCAAAAGCATATAAGGCACAAAGATTGCTTGATTTGAACTAGGTTGTCCCTTCATAGTCTAAGAATCAATTTATAATCCCCATAACTCCCCATAATTTTGCCTTTTGGTCAAATATTGTACAGTACAGGGAGCCAACTGAACTGTCTGACTTTGTAAACTTCGAGCTGTAGTTTCTCCTAGAACATATGTCGCCTAATCACTTATGCCAATGACATTAAAAAGCCAGTTTGGGCATTAAATTTACAAAAGCCCAGATAATCAAGCTCTAGTTACAACAAAACAGTACAAGAGTGTTTACCTGTATCTATTCTCGTTACAAGTTAAAAGCCAGATCTATTCTGAAGTTTCAGTGAGACTGATGTTGAATCCCAGTACAAGAAACAACGTGAAACACGAAACAGTTATCTGCAGAAAAATATTGTATCCTTCATAGTTTTATTTTTAAATTAGCCCTTTAAAATACACATATTGGCTAAAACCTAATAGTAGAAAAGAATAAAGCCCCTTACCATAACAGTCTATTTTCTGCCCCTGAAAATTAAGCTTTACCAAACTTACCCTGGTTTTCTTTATCTTTCTCAAATTGTTACCAGTACTTCAAATATCACACATTCGTGTAGACCAGCACCACACAAAAATTCTCCCCAGTCCCAGAGGCCACTTCCACTTCACAATGAATGATGTCATTTATGTAAGTATTACATCAATATCTACAAATTAAGACAACTATTGGACAGTTACCTAAATTGTTTACGATGAATAGTCTTCACAATACATAGAAAAAGCTGTAGAGATATTTTAGTGTACCAGAATGCTTTTTATCATCACCAAGAAGTTATTTTTTTCATTTACTTGATCAAGAGTATTGCAAAGTGAAAATTATTCCAATTAACTGAGTCAGCTGAGAGGAAAGAAAATGTCGTCAATTTCAAGAAAAAGAAACCTGTATAATGCCAGCCTGTCCACTAGAAATTAGTTCATGTTCTCTGCACCCCTGTCCATAGAGTTCCAGCTACAGTACTACAAAGCTGATTTCAGAAGACAGCAGTAAAAAAAAGATTCCTTATTAATCAGTAAAAGCTCAGTTTTAAACCACTAATTTACGCACAGCATCTACATGGATTAGACCACCTGTTACACATATGTTTTTTCATTGTGTATCGGTTTTCAGACCAGTAAAATTTCAAAATTACAAAGTACTTATCAGAAATCCACCTGCTCCCAGGAAGTGTTTCCCCATCTTGGGTGCTGAAATGGTTTTTAGGTACACCTCCTTTTTAAAGCAACTGAGATTAAAAAAGTACCAGGTTTAGTGAAAATATCTGTAGGTACTAGACAGATTAATTTCTTGATACACCGAGAAACAGAAATACAACTTTATTAGCAAATTCCTGAAATTTAAATTACAGATTTTGCATCTCCATAAGAAGACTCCATTGATTTGTCAACTTTTTTTTCCTACATTCTCTTCAAATTACTTAGGCACAGTTTTATCCTTTATTAAAGTATAGAAGAAATAACTTTGGCCTACAAACTGCAAAAGACAGGAATATCCATGAGCACGATGCTTTAAACTAAGATGCAAACAGAAGATACAACTACCTGAACCTAATCTGAAAGCAGAGATCTCACCTAGCAGTTTGTGGGAACCAGCTGACGGACAAGAAATCAGAAGGAACAAAACCAATTAACCAGGTTCTCATAAGTTACTGTGATTGAGCAAAATGCCAATGTATAATCAGAACAAATTAACTGACTCCTCCTGACAAAAGCAGGAACTGTATTTCAATTTTACACAGTAGAAAGAACCTGGAAAAACAGACAAGGCCTACATGCAAGCTTAGTTAGTACGAACTGTAGTACTGAACTACATAATGAAAATAAACGTTTAATGTGCTTTGCTAAAAGCACATGAGGGGCAATGTCCCTCTATGAGCCCCACGCAGCGTAGATTGAGCCAACAAATGAATCTGATCCTTTCAATACCCTCGGACTTGATCCCGAACCCAACATCCCCATTACTCCCAGCGTTCGCTCTATTTACTCCTGCTGTTACACATGTACCTGACTGGGAAAAGCACTGCTGATGGAGGGGACTGAAGATCCCGAATCCCAGGAATGAAAACAGGCCTGAGTGGATGTACAAGTGACAAGAGCACACAACACAGGAATAAAATCCAAAGCTGTAATCAATCTCTCCCCTAGATGAAAGTGCTCAGTCTCCATGCGATTAATTGCACTGCTGAGCCTCCAGTGGCTTGTCTGGTCCTGACAGTGCTGAGACCCAAATCCCATCAACCTGCAACTAGATATTCCTTCCCTCAAGGGACTCCGTTTCTTAGGCATGCCCAATGTCATCCAAGTACTAGGGGTAAACTAAGAACAGGAGCAGCACTCGCGGCTTATTTCAAAATCAATGAGGTGAAGCGTGTCCCTTATTGCTTAGATAAGGAGGATGTTACATTAAACATGTGGAATAATGCCCAACTACTTGAACTTTTGAAGGCTCTTTTAATTCTCCAAACCAGCTTACTGTCATTCAAGATAAAGCGTGCAGGGCTTGACTGTGGATAACACTTATGTACCACTTAAAAAAGGAAGATGATCTAAAACTTCTTTTTGAGTTTTACAGACAACTCACTTTTAACAGTGCAGATAGGCACAGATACATTTGGAAATAATAAAAATTTAGCTGCAGTTCTTTCAAGTAGACAATCTATTTTATAAGCTCATCTTTTGTTCTCTAACCAGGTTTCTAGCCCAGGGTTTTTTCCACAGCTGACTACTATACAGGGCACAACGTTTGGGAGTCTACTGCTTCACTGGGAAGAGGCAGGTAAAACTTCCTTTCAGAGTAACGAGCACACTGTGTTTCCCAAACGTATTTTTGCTTTAAGAAATTTAATTTTAGCAATGGGTTGACATTTGAAAAATATTCAGTGATCTATGTGACTAACTGTAAAATACCTTGGCAAGACAGTCTTTGTGCACTGCCAGTAACACTCCTCTTTCCATTAAGCTCAGCTGAAACAGCATCTTTTTGACTACTGAGCTTCAAACAAGGTTCTTGCTACCACCAGCTCATATACCTATGATACCTCAGAGAATGCTCTAGATATTAATCTGCTCTTGTAATGAGTTTTAATGTTGAGATTTTAAAATTTCCAGAGTTACCAGTACATTGACAAATACATGGAACAGTTTAACCATCCTGCTGAGATACCCTTCTGTCTGCAGCTTCCGCAGCTGGAAGGACCTTATCATCCACTTAACGGAAGATAATTTTATATTTCAATTTGATTAAAGATCACTGAGTTATATAGGAATAAATACTTGATGATGGAGGGTGGCTTAGTAATAACAATTTCCTACGTTTTCCTAATAATTTGCTAGAAGCTTTGTTCTAGCTTGAACCCGTTATTAACTCCAGTCTTGCATGAAGATCACGACAGTATTCACTGAAGGGCAAAAGTTACAAAAAATTCATACTTCTTTAGTTATAATTCAGCACAAAGGCAAAAACGGGTTCTTCTATCAAGCTCTCAAATACTGATTACAGCACACAAAATTACCTAAAGGGTGCAATTCCATGAAACAAGTTGCCCTGATGTAAAATCCTACCACCGCTGTCATGATAAAAGGGATCTTCCTTTCATCCCTGCTCCTTTCACTTTCCATTCCTCCTCCTTGCTACATGTCTGAACAACTCCCGTTTCCACCTGATCCCCTCAGTGAACCAATTTAGGTCTGATACTGTCAGAAAAGCCACCGTGCGGCTGAAAGGGGGAAGAAGAAAGTCCTCCATATGCTGCAATGCCCTGACAGCTCAGATGACCGTCTAGGCCTGTGCACAGGACAGGGCTGACCCTTCAGATTTAGAAAGCTTTTTGATCAGTTCAGCCTGGTTTGCAGAACCAGGCCATGACTCTGTTTCTGAAAAAAAAAAAAAACCATTTATGATCTCCTGAAAATTTACTTACGGGTTGAAACATGGCAAAAAGTTGGATATGGTTTGCTTGTATGAAGACTACTCCACGCTTTTTAAGAATTCACTGGAATGTGTGCAAGCTTCAAAAATCCATTAGGAAGAAGTGGGATGTTTTGTTTTCAAATCATAGCTTTCCCAATTTCGTATCCAGAGAGAAGCAGGGTGAATAATTTGCTTTTGATGGACAGCTGAAGCCTGCTGTTATACAGAATCAATACCCATCTTGAAATTTTGTCAATTCTGTGTATTAAGTTATTGATTTTTAAAAATCGATTAAATATATTTGCAATTGTAAGTTGAATTTTAAATAAGCTGAATCTTATGGCAATTGGATTGCACGTTCAAGAGAACACAAATATATTTCTCAAGGTCAAGTTTATAATGAAGGGAAAAGTTGCCCAACTCTTTCCTTACAATAAATGGAAAGCCCCCCCACACAAAGGTTTTTGATTTCACTGTGGGGACATAACCTCACTTTCACTTGCCATTCTTAATCCCATTCATAATTATTGGTCATGTTAGCACCACAATGTCTACGACAGGTCAATTACAGTTATTCTGGTAATTACAAGTATTGCTCACATGGGAAAGGTTTAATACTTGCATGACCATTATGGTTTACAAGTGACTTTTACTATGTTAATGCATTGCCATTCACAAGCCTTAAGAAGCATATACTGATATATTTGCTTTAAGACTTTAATTGTCACAAATATCATTATAAGAGCTCCTACCAAGCTGAAGAATTCATCCATACAACTTCACTAAAAGTTCATAGATTTAAAGAGCGTGTACCCATAGCAACCTGCCAATTTCATTCTGAACATATGACCTTATTTTTTCATTTTTTTCCACTTACAACTTGGGCTGAAATTCCCAATAACAAAACAGTGAATCAAAATGGTCACTTATTCACGCAGAACACATCTGCTAACACCCACCCTGGGGAAATGGATTATGAGTTCCTTTCAAAGCAACCTTTTCATGCACCCTGCAGACGATACAGACACTCGACAGAGGTTAGTAAGGGACTCTGTTGAACTAAAAGAACTACAGACATGGAGAGACAGACCTGAATCATTTGCTATTCCCACACAAACTGAGACAAACCTGGCAGCAACAGGAATCTGATGAAACAGGAGAAACCTGACCTGCCAAACCGAGGAGCATGCCCTAACTTCCACAGAAAACAAAAAATTAAGCTTCAAGACCAGAATTACATACATCGATCAACTTCAATCTATAGAAGTTAACAAAAATTCCATGCTTGGGAGACAGGCACTCCATTCACAGATAGGAATGGATCAGCTACCTAGGAATAGGAGAAGCGTAATCACAACTGCCATCACTGCATCTTCTTACCATTGTTCATGTAAAACCTGATGGTCCAGGCACATCTCACTGATTGAAATAATGTAAAACCAGTCAAAAGAAAAGGATTTATAAAATCCATTTATAAAACGGATTATTTCTAGAAGCTATGATAACCAACAGCATATTTAGAATTTTTGTGAAAAACTTGGCTGTTCATATTTATCAAATATCTCAAGGACAGTAAATCAGGAAGATCACAGCGCCATGACAATTCTGGATAGTGCCTTCAAGGACACCTCTAAAGTACCCCCCTTGGCAACTCATGCTTAAGTGATTTGGGAAGTTAACAATATTAAGTTGTTTTCTACCTTTCTTTTAACACGTTACCACTAAGTCAGAAAAAATGAAATTGTCCCAACACGTGAACTGCTGCAGATAACAACCAAGCCTACTAACAAAACCAAACACTAATCTTTTCCCAGCTTAGTTTCAGTCTCTATTATGACATCCAACACTAAATGTGAGCTGCTAAAGCATTATTTTATCACCAAGTTACTGCTGACAAAATGTGAAAATTTCTAGAGGTTTTTAGAGGTACAGACAAATATTCTCAAAAGGGGCTTCAGTAGGCTGTGGATTTTGCAAACCATGTTCTGAAAGGCAGAGTTTCTTCAACAGTACCAAGTGATTAGCTAGAACAAGTTATTTCCAAATGTCATGCCTTTTCCTTTAATTACTATTCTGTATTTCAGAAGAAATATATTACAGAAAGCTGTGCTTTTGTTACAGATTCCACTAATGCATATTTCAGTTTATACCAGTATACGCATTATTAGCAGATATATTACATAGTAGCCTTGCAAACTGAACTATTGTAGGCATTCAGTTCGATTTGTTTAGACTGATTTTTATGCTATTAATATTAGAAAGTATAAAAGCAAACTTGAACAATCGATAAAGCCCTTTACTGGAAACTGTCACTGCACAAAGGAAATCAGAAAATGTAGCAATAGAGTTCCTTTAATGAAACTACAAGTATATGATCACTTACTACTGCCCTACCTTCTTGCAAAAGAGCTGTAGTCTACAAATCAATAACGGGGTGGAAAAATAATTCATTTCATTTTAATACTAGATGTTACAAAAAAACACATGAAGAATCAAACCAGAAAGCTGTTATAGATCTGTCACTCCCTGCCATACCTGCACCTTTTTACAGTATTTCTGAGCATACACCTAGATTTTCAGACCCTGCAACAACATTGACATTAACAGCTTTGATGCAGTATGTGTACTGTTACTACACCAAGATGTTTGCATTGTTTTCCATTGAATGCCTAAAATTTTATGATAAATTTGTCTGATTTCAGTGGCTTCTTGGCTTCGCACACAAGAACTCCACACATTTACTTCCTTGCACTGGACTAGGCAATTTATTTTCTCTATTTTAAGATTCACTGTTGATTCATTAATAGTCATGTCCCATGAATGCAATCAGAAAGGTAAATGAGAAATTGGCAATCATTACACCAAAAAAGCATGCAGAAGAAGCCGACAATTCAAGAAATTGTTCCTTATTAAAGGCAACCGAAAGAATAATATTTCAAGGTAGCTCATCAGAAGAAATGCAATTCCAAGAACTGACTTAGGCTAGCTATAATTAAAGAACTCATTCTGATCCACATTAGGATGTAGAAGTTCAGATATTACTATCTAGACAGTATGGGCTGCAGCTTTCCTCCTCTAACCGTGTCGGGTCTCTATTATTCTATCACTTTTAGACATTTGCACTAAACTTTCCTGTAGGCACAGTGAAGAGATGTGCACACTTAAACTGAGTAACATTATAAATTCTTAGAAAGGAATGGAAAGCTGAAATTTTGGCTCCTATTTTTTTGCTAAACCCATAACAACACCTTTAGCCAAACCAACTGAAAAATCTCCACTGTGAGGGTGCTCACAACTGCCCATAAAGAATGTCCAGATGCACAAGAGGCCCCTACATTAATGTCCAATATATACGAGAGCAGAGGAAGATAAAGAATTCTCCTGTAGTAATGACACCCCTTCCAAAACAGCGCTATGCCTTTTGCCCTGAATTGTTTGGTCTCTCCCCTTTACACTGGATAGCTGCTGTCAAGACACTGCACTGAGAACTGCACCTTATCAGATTGTAAAGCCAGGCTGCCAGTCAGAACCCTCTGTCAGTGGTATATGCCTTCTGTTAATTACATCAATATAGCACAAGTCAAATGCTTTCATTTTGTTGTGTTACAAAAGTGACTTCTGTACAAACAGGAAGTGGTTAAAAGAAAGCACAATAATTTGTCAGTGAAATAAGATCACTCTTAAGTTCACCCATGAGAGAATTTTGCTAATATTTAATATTTTTTTTCTCCCACAGTGTAGAACTAAATCACTTGACCTATTACTCTTTTTTCTTCTAGAGGCACTAGACTCACTTCAAACTTTTTCCTCTCCTGTCAAGTCTCATTTTCTATAATGCAACCTTCTCCTTACTCTTTCATGTTTCTACAAAGTGCTGTAGTTAGCACCTTATATGCTTTTTTGAACAGAAGTTCCTGAAATTCAGTACTTCCCTACTTCCAAAACACCTTTGAGTACAGCTATGGCACAAATATGGGCTGTGAAATACAGTTCTGCATTTGTTTCATAACACTGGTTATCTGTCATAAGTCTTTGATCCGTGTATGCAAATCATACTCTTTTTTTTGGTGTAAGACAGGATGTAATATAATCAAATGAACTGAAGTTAATTTGGGAAGGGTAAAGAAATAGAGAAAAAACTATGAATTTCCCTTTTAATAGTGTCAATTTATACTATCATAAAATTATTTTTTAATCAAAGATTCTAGCAAGTTGCAATTAGTTACATCACACAACCGCCAACATTCGGTTGTTTTCTGTCAGTATAGTTAAGCTACATTAGTGAGAGTAGTTTAAAAAAATAATCCATCAGCTGGTAAAAGTATTAAAGAAGAGTCATGAAAATACTTGAACCGATTTCCAAGTTATGAAAACTGACAGAGTAATAATTTTTTTTATTATTTTTACACAGCATGATAAATCCTACTAATTTAAACTCTTCACTTTCTCTGTCAATTCAAAATTCTACTTAAAAAAATTAAAACTAAAGTCCTTTCTACAGAGGAGAATATCACGGCCTCTGATATATAACTCAGCATCACCCCTTTACTCAACGCGGGAGCTCTCTCTCAGATGCGGTTTTCTCCCACATTTCAAGGAAGTTTGCTTATTCCGCATTTTCCTCCCATTGTTTGCGTTCTCCGTTTCGAAAAGCGATATTTATATTCGGATTCACCCCTGCGGTCGAACCCTTCACGGCCGGGAGTGCGGGAAGGCCCGCACGCAGCCCGTGGCCGGGGGGCCAGGAAGAACCATTCCATTAAGTTTTGTTGTTGTTGCTGCCGGACCAGCCCTCCCCCGGCGGAGCCCGTCACTCACACCCGCCCAGCTCCCAACTCCAGGCTCCGCTCTGCACGGCCGCCACCTCCCCCGTTCCCTCGTTGACCCGTTTGACTCTTCACGGCGGGGGCCGGTCGCCCCCTTCCCACCCCTCCCGCCCCCTGCCCCACCGCGGCGGCCGCCCACACCAGCCCCGCTGCCGGCCCAGGCCCGGCCCGCCGCGCTCCCCACAATGGAGGAGCAGCCGACCCGGCGGCGCGCAGGGCGGCTGTCACCCGCCAGCCGGGCACGCCGCCGCCCCGCGGCCGCCCGCAGGTGTCAGGCACCGGCTCGCCTCCCTCCCGGGGCGCAACGGGGCGGGGGGTGGCGACGGGACCGATCCGCCAGACGGCGGGGGGGGGGGTTGTGAGGAGGGCAGGGGGGGGAGGCGGCGGCGGCGGCGGCTGATAAACGTCGCGGGGCGCGGGGCGGGGGAACCAACGCCCCGGAAGAAAGACGCTGCCCCTCCCTCACCGCCCCCCCAACACCCCCCACCCGCTCCCCACTCACCCACAGACCAGGCGGCGATGAGGGAAGAGGTGGAGGGAAGGCGGTGGCGCGGGCCGGGCCTAGACAGCAGCTCTGAGGCGACGAGGCGGCGGCCCCTCAGCAGCAGCCGCTCCGCGCCGCTCCGCCCGGCCCCGCTGCGCCGACGACGCCTCTCGGCCGGGCCGGCGCCGCGTACCCGCTGTCGTCGAGGAGGCCCTGCAGACGGGAGCCCACCAGGGCCGGTCAGCCAGCCCCGGCAGCACCTCCAGCCCGGCCGTCGCCGCCGCCACCCCCCCCCCCGCGCCCGGCCCCACTCGCCGCCTCACTCCGCCGCCGCGCCGCGCGCTGCCCGGGTCCTTCTCCCCCGCACAAGCTTGGCGGCGTCTGGCAAGCGGGCGCGCCCATTGGCCGCCGTGCCGCGTGAGGTCAGGGACCTACCCCGCGCTATTGGCTCGAGCCCGTGTGTGTACACACTCCGTCCGCCAATCCGTGGGGAGACGGAGAGGGGGGCGGGGCCGGCCCAGAATAGCGGCCACCACCTCCCCTCAGGGCCCCCGGGCGGGCGGTGAAGGGACGCGGGGGCTTCCCGTGCGTCGGGGCCGGGCACCCGTCCGGCGCTCGCTGACAGCTCCAGCCGGTCACACCTGCCCTCGCCGGCGCCGCCCTCCTGAGGCGGGGCGCTGCAGGTCGGTATAAAGTATATAGATTCGTATTTATAGACACGGGACGGCGCCGCAGCGTCTGCGGGCACAGGCCCCGCCGGGCTCCGCTCCGCCTGAGAGCAGCCGGCGGCCTGAGGATGCAAAGTTCAGTCCCGGCGGGGGTTTGGCCGCCTCAGGTAAGCGCCCGCCCCAGCCCGGGTGCGGAGGAGACAACTGAGGGTCCGCGGCCTGGCGACGGCGGGAGAAAAACTGCGAACCCCGGGCAGCGTTTCCTCTTACCGTGCCCCGCAACGGCTCCGTAACTGCCCTGCCGTGAAACAAAGGCTCTCTTGGCGGACAAAGAGGGGACGGTAGGGGCGAGCGGCTACCGCCCACTGCGCGCCTCGGCCCCGCCGCCGGGTGACCCTCCGGCCCGCAGCCGCTGCGGGGCCCGGCCCGGCAAACGGAGGGGCAGCTGCAAGCACCGTTTGTAAAGCTTTCAGAAGTATTTGGTTTCTACATTTCCACATCTTTTTTAAAAGATGTCACGTCAACAAAGCAGGATTAAGTATTCTTATTGAGAGAATATGAATAGAAAACACTCCTGTGAGTAAAAGAAAAAAAAAAAATCAGCATTACAAAATAAAATAATCCAAACAACGATGAAACATTTACTAAAGTCTGTACACATCCAAGGCATACAGTAACCCGTTTTTCAATTTCCTATAACACAGTCACCTACATGCCACTGAACAAACTGAGCAAAAAAAGGTTTATGCAGATCCAAAAACACCATTTATATTTTAGAAACCTCTAGACCATGCACAGAGTAGACCAAATATGTTAAACTTAGGTTTTTCTTGTTTTACAGATTACATTAAATTCTCTAGAAAGACATATTTGACCCTATCTTCTTTACTATAAAGGGAAGAAACGTCAAAAAAAAGTCTGTAGAATAAAGTTCTTCAAGGAAGGATGAAGGAAAAAAAAAATCAGTAAGCAAGAAATAGATGTTTACTTCAGCAGGATAGTTCACAACAGAAAATCTAGTATGTGCCCAGGAATTTGCTGACTTTGTGGTTCCAGTTTCTTTTCATCCTCTATCAAATACCTTCATCACATGCAACAAGACCTTTATCAGTATTTGCAGTGTTAAGCAAGTGAACTTCATGAAAGCATTAAAAAAAAAATAATAATCCAACAAACGATTGTGTATTCTCTCAGAATAGAGCCGTAACAGGTAACATAAAGGCAACTGAGGAAAGGCCCCACAGGTGCAGGAGGCATCATGCACCGCCTCGGAGAAGGAAGCAAAACAGCGTCAAAACAGGGTGGCTGGTTTATTGGGTTTATTGCACTATTCTGGAACTTGCCTGAGCTAAACAAATACTTGAACTCAGACGTAGCCTCAATAAAGACACTTATGCTTCAACTATCTCTTTAGTTAATTGGTTTATTTACTTTTCTGCAAGTAACACTGATGCAATGAAGTCAGATACTGGAACTGATCATGAAGAATTGGCATTTTAACCGTTAAGGAAATGAAAAATAGAAAAGGTCACTTGTAGTTTGCATTTGCTTTCAACAGCAAACTGCAGAATGAGATGACTGTACATAGATACACTATTGAGTTTGAAGCTGCTGAAACAATCATCAAGTTGCATGAGGGCAAGTATGCCACTTCTGTAGCACTCTAAACCAATACATAATCTTTCAGAACTTACACAAATCCCAAACTGTGTCCCAGAATGAGGGCTGCACTGAAAAATATCTTGGAATTGTTTTTTCAGACACGCAAAGGTGTGGCTTAGCAACTCCTTGCAGTAAAACACACATTGCAGGAAGTTCTCACGTCTCCTTCCAGAAAGGGTCAGTGGTCTACCTCCTTTAGAACATCTTGCTCTGGCCAATCAGACCCCTTTCAGATCCTCCACCTTCCCCTTTCACAACGCATTACTTATCAAAGTTTGCCAGCTTCATTGCTTTCTTGCCAGCACACAACCCTCACACCAACCCCTAAACAGTCCCCCCACCTCTTGTCTCCTCCTACCCCAATCCCTATAAAGCCTTTAACTAAAAAGCTGCCCAACTTCTGGGTTAAAGCACTCCCATATTCCCTGACTCAACCTGCAGTACTGACATACCTGTTTGATCGAAGAAGTACTTTTTCACTTGGACCAGTAAGGGCACAAACACCCTCTATTCCACACCCCACTGACTGGCCAGAAATTATTCTTAACTTTTCCTGCAAGGCTGCTGTTCAGCTGGTGTGCCTCGGTGCGGTGCCTGATCACGGAAACAGTGGGACTAGTAGAAGGATCTTGCTACAGAGATTATACCAAAAAGGAGCCAGCAGGCTGAAGCACCAGCTCAGTATTTTCCTTTCTACTCTGTTCTGACAGAGAAGCAAGTATAAATGCTCTTGGCAAAACCAGATGAGAGTGTCTGAATTAATTTCACATAAAACTAGCTGTTACAGGAAAGAAGAAAAAGCTTAAAAAATTAAAACAATACTCAAAAATCTTGGCAAAGTTCATTATAGTTATATTTTAGACATAGCTGTCTTGATTCTCTTAGTTACGTAAGAAAACTCATGCAATGCTGGCTCAGTATTTTCAACCATCTGAAGACTATTTTATCTGCCCTTTCTCTTGACATGCAGTAATTAATCCTCTAGTAGCAAGATCCCTCCAACATTAAAGGGATTTTTCATGCCACATAGTCACCACGTATATAATAGCACTACATGTTGTTATGAATGATAAAACTACCAAACTGGGACAAAATTACATACCATCAGCACCATGTGTATCTGCAATGGCAGGATGCCCAGAGACCATTAATGCATGAATTTCCTATCTTCTCATGCCTGATGAGGTGCATTCCTACACAATCCTAAGTAAAATATTCACAGTCTCAACATGGTATATCTCTTAAAAAGATAAAACTAGTTAATATTTATCATTTCTGTATTGTTACCTCTACTATCAAATATAAATAGCAAATGTAATCAAATAAGAATGTAATCAAATAAATGTGTCAAATGATAGCAAATGTAAAATTGTATACACTTTTCAAACTGATGAAAACCTCCCAAGGCAAAACCCTAAATACAAGTTAACAGGGCAGCAGTAAATGCAGTCACATTAAATAAAAGTTAATATGAGTGAGGTTCTACAATGGTCTTAACTTCTGAGTAGCAAAAATTGAGAGAGCAAAGCGTCTGTGAAAGTGTGTATCTAATTACTTAAAGCTAATTTCAAATTCATTATCCATTAATAGGTACCACTTTAAGATATCAGCACGTTAAAATTTTCCTGGGAAGATAAAATCACTTTTTCTTGTGACAGATAAGCAAAAGAGGCTTAGTGATCAGTAACCACTTTTCTTCAAGATGTCTATTAGTCTGGTCAGTCTTTGGGCAATTATGCATCACAAGCTGTGGCAGATGCTCTAACCTCCAAAGGCTGCTCCAGCTTGGGAGACTTAAAGGCACCCCTTATTTGTTTCAGAGACTTACTCACTACTTCAAACCTCTCCACAACAGAACACCCATCTTTGCAGATCATTTGTAAGGCTCCCGTGGCCTTTTTGCACTCTTTATTTGCAGTGAAACTTCCCTCCTGTAGATTTGCTAGTGCAAGACAAACAGGTTACATTTCCTACTTCAAATTAAGCAGTTACGCAGGATAGGTCTTCTAGGAGACTATCCAGACCAGAGCAAGAAGGCTATATAGTATCTCGGGCATCTTCTATCTTTCTAGCCGTGCTATGGCCAGGATGAAAACCACCACCAGTAAAGGTGGTGTATAAGGTATGTGGCCAGCTGAGCTGCCTTCAGCACAGCCACTTGAGCAGAATCGGATTCAGCTCCCACTAGAGCTCCATTCTGGGAACACTGCGGGAACCCTAATCAAGCCTACAAAACCCACAAAACTGTTAAGTGAACATAAGTCAAGGAGCCTTCACCAGGAGGTTAACAGGTGGACATTATCCATAGACAGGCTGATGAAACTGAACTCCTTTAGTGAGAAGAAAATGTAGAGGGTCAGCCACTGAAGCCACAAGCTTCTGCTCAAAATGCCAGACTGAAACCCTTTTTGTTTGGCCTAGTAGAACCTTCTTGCCAACAAGCATGTTCTCTGTCAGTGAGGATGAGATGACAGAAAATCACCAGCTGAACACAGGAGTTGAAGCAAAGAAAGTGTTCCTGTTCCATATATCCTGTAACTACAGGTTCTTACCTTACAGCAGGAGGAGGAGTGGAGGGAACCTCATCAATGGACATTTATATTGGAGTCTTGGTACCTGGACGGCCATATTTTATGGTCCAAAAAGAGAAAAAAACCAAAGTATCTAGAGAGTTATCAACCATATATATTATATAGCCTGCCATATTACTAGAAACAGCAAACAGACCTGTTTCTGGACTTCATGTTCAGGATTCCCATTAAAGTAGGTTCAGGAGAGAATGGTCTCTGCAACTTGAAGGATACCCAGAGGAAAAAAAAGTGCCAAGATGTAGCACAGGTAGAGGGGCAGAAAGTTACAGAAGAAAAATAGTATGTCAAGGTAAGGGTGACCAGTAACAGAAGAAAAGCACAGCAAGAATAGATCCTCCAACTCATGGCAGATGACTGTTACAGAAACTGAGGGAATGGTGTATGGTTTGACCTCCCATGTTTCAACACAAGAAGAAGTGAATGACAGTTCTTCAGCCCTCTTCAATAGTTTTACATCTATAACCATTTCCTGTCTCCAGTGTGCATGGAACACAATCACTCACAGCTTGAATTTGATATTATTCTGAAGTGAAAATGTTTAATATTTTCACATTTTTGAAACTGAATTACACATACTCCTGAGAAAGTTATGATTTAAGATTAGTGATAAACACATAGCAACAATTAACTACATGTTTCTTTAATTATAATTTATTTGTTTAAAAATATAAAAGTAATTAATAGTTTCAAAAATAGACTTTTGACCCCCTTTTAACTAACAATAGATTTAACAACGGGCTTGAAAACACTAATGTTACAGATTTTTACAAGTTAGATAGCATACCTGTAACTACTTTTAATGTTATATTAGCAGTGCCAGATAATGTAACTTTTTGTCTTTATAAAATTTAAACAATTTGAGCTTCAAGCTAGACAGGAACCATTAGCTACAAAAATCCTGGATTTTATTTTTTTTTTTAAACATAGTACTGAAAGCCTATTTGCTTTTGTATTTCATCTTAATTTAGCACACAAAAATGTCATTGCAGAGGTGGGTCAAATGCTTCCTTAGGAAGTCAACCAAAAGGTGGTAACAGACCACTAATAAGAATACATCTTTGTGCACAATCAAATTCATCACAACTCACCCCTCAACAATCATTTTATGTTTTTTAGAAATGCCTAGGAAAGCGTATGTGCCTTTTACCCTCCCTTGATGACTAACATACCAAAGATTTTAAAGATCAGAAGGGAGGTGAGTTCCTCAGTAGAAAACCCATCATAGGAAAAAATCTCCCCATCTCTAGTACATGGCAGGATTCAAGCAGCTGGGCCACCCAAAGGAGGTCACTGAAGGGACACCAATGCTGCAGCTGGAGTACAGCTGTCATAGGGATGATATGAAGGCTCATCACGGTGTGGTAAGTAATCTAGCAGCAGGAGCGTAACAAATTTCAGTTATGTTCTTTAGTGTCCTGTTTACATCAAGATTTTATATTAAAAATTTTAATTCTTCTATATTTAAAACGACAGTTTCTACCAGTGCAGGGAGCATTTCACTGCCTGTAGCCAGGTATCCATAGCAGGTTTGTATTCCTCCAAGTCCTTCTGGGGCTCAAAAACTGCTTCTATTCGCCTTAGTTTCTTTAGTTGTTCTTTGTCAGTCCAAAACCCTATAAACAGAAAGTTCATTCTCAAGCTCAACTGCAAATATGTTATTTTTGAGTTGCTTTAATTTACTTCCAAGAGATCCAAAGCAGAGACACAGTAAGAAATCATGACAGCTTTTCTTTACTCAACCAACAACTTTCTCAGAGGGAAGCATATTTTTAACATTGTGAAACTCCTTTCCAATAGCATCCACTTGTTTGGAATCCTGACAACAGCACATCTGCTTAACTGGGACGGTTTCCAAGGAACAGCTCTGGTACACTGGCGTTCCCTGCGCTTTCATCCACACTATGCTTTCCGCTGCAGGTCCCTCTCAAAGAAGGGCCACAGAAACAAAGACTTTGCTCTAGTTGCTTTCCTACTGTCTTAAAAAATGCATAAATGTCAGAAAGCAGCTGGTGTTACATACTCAGATTAATTTATGTTATTGAATTATTCTTGTCTGTTAAGGGCTTTCTTAGTTTTAGTTGCGGAATAAGTCTTACCTGAGCATATAGTTTCCATCTTTCAGTTGTGTTATTTACACAAAATGCTATTTAATAACGTTAACAGAAACATATTTTGTAGGTGTGTATTAAGCAAAACCACTGACAATTTGTAGTTCTAAGTCTGGGTAATTATACACAACAAATCTATGTGAGTAGAGCTAGCTTTTTTTTCCTGTTAATAATTTATTTTGTACTTCGATTGTATTTATTTCTGCGACAATCTTAAGAGAATAAAAATTTGGTTCATGGATGACAGGACGCAGCTTTGGCAGGAATGACAGGGCTGCACGTAAACGGGGCAGTTTCCTTGCCACCTGATCCATCCCCACTGAGCACCACACTGTGGGCAGCGCCAACACGGGAAGGGATGCAGCGTGCGGGGCAAGGAAGCGGGAGGCAGCAAGACTGGGTTCCCCTCTTCCTTCTCCAGGGGTATATCCTTCTAAGTGTAAATGAATCTTACAAACGTACAGGCAGACACTTTTCACTTCCAACCCATCATTGCTATCCATTTATAGAAACTAAACTAGCATACAGCTGCTCAGCACGCTGGGGCACTGTGTTAGAAATACAAATAAGGTCCTTGATTTGGCTTATGTTTAACAATAGCATTTGTTTCTTTGGTCCTTCAATACAAGTGCCTGGGTACAAAGCACTATACAGAGAAACATAAGCACTACTTACCTTGGATTCCCACAAAAATGTTTAAAGTATGGGGAGCTTTAACAATTATTTGACGTTATGCAACGGTTTTTTTTTCTGATTTTTTTCCTTGGTTATAAACATGCATTACAAAGGGGAAAACCAAGACCCCTTTTAATGTATACATACCTGAAGCAAGGCCTGCTAGAAAAGCTGCACCAAGACTAGACATGTCTGCATTTGCAGGTTTTTCTATTTTCTTATTAATTAAATCTGAAGTCATCTGCATGACAAAACTATTATTACTGACACCTCCATCAGCTCTATAGGAAGAAGAGAAGAAAAAATTAAAAAAATATTAATAAAATGCATTTAGATCAAATGCTTATTGCCAACATTTCAGAAAACAACTTCTGGGGTTTCTCACCTATGCATAAATCTTCCTATTAGTCATACACAAACACATTTTCATTTTATGGGCAAATTTAAAGGCCAGCGCAAAGTGCCTAGAAAAACCAAAAAAACCCCACCTCTAAACTGGGGGATGAACGGTAGACAGACAGAGACACACTATCAGAAGCTTTGAAAGTTCTGTCTTCTAAAACTATATGTCATCCTGGTTGAAATGTCAGGGTTTGTAATAGAACCTTTACATTGTTATCTCCACAACATGACAATAATCAAAAACATTACATGAAGCAAACCCCTCTCAAGTGTTCTCAGATCTGGAAAAGTACTTTTTTCATTACCCAAACCATGACACTACCTAATATTTGTACTAGTTAGTTAAAAAGCTTTCACAGCTGCTTCTTTTATGGGGAAGATGAGAATGAGGCTTACATCTATTTTCCTAATTGAATCATGTCAGTGATCCTTTTAATGGAGAAAACTAGAACTTACCAATGCTGACCTTTAATAATTTGAGAGTGATTACTAGTGGTGCAAAGTAATCACACTTGCAAAAAAACCCAAAAAAACCAAAACCCACACTACAATAAAAAGCAATCTTTTGAGTTGTCATAGACTGGTTTGTTACGCTGTTGGACTCCAATACCAGCCAGGTATGGAGCTCTTGTTCTATCAAATATGCTGTAGTAAAGACATCTACTGCTTATTACTATAAAAAGTGTTAGATAATAAAACTTAACGGTTGCTTAGAAATCTTCAATTCAAATACGCCAGCTGAAATCTTGTATACTACATGATGCCTCACAAACTTCCCCATAAACATTCTGGCTGTTTCTGAAAGTGAAATCAGAAGTCACTGCCTGACTGCTCAATCCACAAGCTGAATTGCTACTGATCATAGTCCTGAGTGATGTGCTCTGGGCGTTCCTGCTTTAGCAGGGGAGTTGGCCTGGATGATCTCCAGACGTCCCTTCCAACTCTGACAATTCCATGATTCCATGATTACATTAACTATATGAAACAGGAATTTTATATTAATTAATACACCAGAACATGATCACACAATTTGAAGTTTAAGTTACAGTGTAAATGGGATCAGGATTCTACTGTTCCCCAGGCAGTGCTTCCACACTTCCCATTTTTCAGTTTGACAGAAATTTCACCAAGTTTTGGATGCAATTTTCTATGTAAAAAAGCTTCCTAAGGAATCAAAAAATCCAATACTTCTCATCTTTTTCTCCTCATTAAACACCCAAGGCTGTCTGCTCCTTCAGCTTTGCCAACGCTTTCCCAGTACATGACGGAAACCAGCAACTTTTACCTTCCCCCACTTTGTACTTTCACTTTTCTTCCACTACTCAAAAGCCTGATTTCCCAACTGTTTCCATGCCTGCCAGTCTACTTCCTTCGCACAGGCATAAGCCACAAGAGGGACAGGAACACCTTCCTGCCTCTTCTTGACTGTGGTATCACGATGACCCCTGGCTGCCAGAAGGAGAAATTTTGGACAGCTTTCACAGTGTGACAGGGCTTGAGGCTCTAAGACAACTGGTGCATCCAAATGAAGTACCTACTGAAATGTGCAGCTTAAGTTTCCTCCAGCTCAGAATTCAGCTAAATTTTTCCCAGACATTGTGGAAAGCATATTGTAGGGATCACAGTTACCTCACCAAATCAGATTTGCTTCTTCAGAGACCAAAGCAAAACCAACCTCTTAACAATTGAATTGTAAAAATATTTTTCCTCTTTCCCTCACAAACAGATCCAGTTTTAACTGGTCTTAAAAAAAAAATAAAAATAATTCAGCCTGTAACAGACTTGACACAAAAAATTTCAGTATTAAGAATGATAATACAGTGTAGAATGACTTTTGTAGAAGACATTGCTATATACACTCTGATGCAACCTGAAAACATGAACTTGTTTTTAAAATTAAAAAAAAAATATTAGAGCAATTCATTATTTAGTTACTGAAAATCACCAAAGCCAATGGTTTAGTAACTGACTGTTCCACAGGTAGTCTCTATTGCCACTATTAAAGCTACGTTAACATTTGAATTGGTACTCATCCATTTCTTAGCAGAATTTTTACAGTAAGATCAAATGCATAATAAAGTTCACACCTATTTAAAATCAAATTCCCATGTATCAAGTTTAAGAGTTACATGGAACTTACCGAATCGTTTGAAGAGGAATGCGTACCTTCTTCACAATGATATCATAAAGCTGTTTGTTTCTTTAAAAAAATATTTAGTTGAATTAAGCATTATATATTCCATAAAGTGTTTCCAGTATCTACATAGTCAGAAAATAAAATACAAGGCAAAAAATGCCTCAGTTGTGTCAGAACTGCTGCAATAGGTAACAAGTTTCCCAAATGCACAAATAAGTTAAAAAAAAGACCAAAACTGGTCTTTATCATACATCATTACAAAGGCACAAGTACAGCTGAATCACAGCCCATTCCATAGCAAGTCACTGTAGAAAGCACATTTATTCACACCTGAAACTGATGATAGATTTCTATAGACAAGATGTATTTATTGATCTAACAAGTGGTTTAGAGTGAGGAAAGTTATGCTGAGACAGTGTTAATCCAAGTTTATCCAGCTGTTCTTTAAAGAGAACTTCTGAAGACTGTAAGCTTGACTTGTTCTGAAATTTAATGGGAGAAAATGTAAACACAATTTCTAGCCTCTTTCTAGCCAGGTATTTGAATGGGATGAGATTCTCCACACCCTGTTTTCAAGAGACCCATGCTTCAGTTCAGGAATTACTGCATCTGACGTATGCTCAAAGCAGAGCTGGTGACTTGATGGAAGGAATTGTACCGGTGCTCCAAAACTGGCCACCGAGCAGCGTGAGCCCAGCTCAACCCATATTGAGCTTCAGATCAAAGCAAGCTGCGTGGGTTCCCAAGGCAGGACCACCCTCTTCCCCAGTGAGCTACTGATGACAGTGACAAGCAGCAACATCTCCAGCCTCAAGAGTTAGATCTGGAAGTTACTATCCATTCACATCTTTAAAGATTTTTAAGGTGTCTATTACTGTAATTTGTAAGACACCAAAAATTTAAACTTTAGCCAAAGAGCTAATATAAAACTTACAGCTTCAGGGATACTTTAAATACAGCTGGAGTGGGCTACAGCTTCTGACAAAACACTGTCAGAAGAGTAAGGACAAGGTTTAAACGGAGAACAGTTTTAGAACGTGCAGAAAATGTAATTTAAGAATCTGCATATGGTTACTTAACAACAAAAACTTTGAACTATAAATATATACAAGTTTATTCCTGAAGCATTAAAACAACTAAAACTCCCTTTCAATGTAACAGTGATGGTAACAGTATATTTTACAGACTCCAGAAGTCCACACAGCATTTAACACTTCTCAAAATAAAAGCAACCATAAGAAAATGGAAACAAGATAATTAAGTAGGCAGTACCTGAAAGCTATAGATTCCAGTATAGCTCGTACAAGATGGTTTCTGGTAGTGGAAGGTTTCAGCCCCATGAAAGAGGCACATAAATATGGGTCATTCACAGAAATCTGCAGAAAAGATTTCACCATGAGTTCAGTGAATTGTATTTGTGGGCAATTGAGAAAGGAGTCAAATAGTAAGGAAAAAAAGAACTTACGACAATTACAGGCAGCATAGTGAAAGAAGAAAATCGAAAACAGTATGTAAGAGGTAAATAGTGTTATTTTAACTGACTCAGCAAACAGTTTAAATAGCTTTTTTTTTCAACAGGAAAAAGGTTTAAGTGACTTCTTCCAAATCTGAAATACTAAATAACACTGATCTGTATGACTTCAAAATATATACAGCATACACTTTAAGTGTCTAGGAGAGGGCACACTGACACTGCTGTTCTAGCAAGATTTCATACACTTTTTTTTTTTTAAACACTCAAGGATGAAAGAAAGATGAAGTGATTTACTGAAGTAACGCACTGAAAAGGATGATAACACTTTTTATTAGCTATTAGTTATTTATAGTAACACTATTTATACTACAGCCAGTTTTCGGTGACAGTAATAAACAGAGTCCAACTGAAATTCTAATGGTCACTAAGTTGCCTATTTTTTTTGCAGAACAGCAGGATTGACTAATAAATCTCCTCTCTACTTCTCTGATGAACTTTATCACAAACTATTAGTTTGCTGATCCATACCAGGTTTGTGACTATGTTAAATCTTATTTTCAGTGTAGACAGTAATTTTAAAATCGAAACAATCCTTTCCAGTTGTACTGTGCTAAATATCAATTATGACAACACTTACCAGTAGTTTGAATTTCACAATTATAAGATATATATTTGCGTATTTATAAAGTAAATTAAGAAAATCTAACATGTTAAAAAAAAATACACATGAATAGGTATGTGCAGCCAAAAGGAAAACTGTCATTTTGCAAAAGTTCCTAAATAGAACAAACTCCTGCATTACAGTAAAAGAAATTTTTTTTTCCATATACAGGTGCCCTTCCCCTTCTAACAATGGAACCACTTGCCCAGCCCAGTAGCATAATGAAGACCCATGTGAGCATCTAATCAGTGAAGCTCAGCAGACGCATCACAGTCCCAGAAGTGTTTGACTCTGTCCACATCCCTTTTCATACCATTTATTCCACTCAGTTTCTTGATACAGATTCTGCTACTGAGTCTACCAGCCAAGCACCTTCCACTGAAACAAGCAAGGCTCTTAAAGGGCAAAGAAATTAACATTGGTGGATAATATTAGTAACTAGATGTCACAGTTAAATAGAAATTAATTCAGTTTTCTAAGTACAGCTTCTAAATTTGGACTGGGAATACCAGAATTAGGAAAAAAGAGACTGAATGAACATTTACCAAGAAGCTAGCTGGGGTTCTTTATAGAGACAGTGTCAAGACAGCAAACCCACAAAGCAAAACAAAATCCAACCAACCAAAAAAGAGGTTTTACCAACATCTCTAAAACTTGAATATTAATAGAACTAAAGGTTCAAAAAAGATTCAGACTAACATTTGTATACCTCAGGATTCCTGTCTGCAAATATTGAAATTTGGCATGGCTCAACATTTGCTTATTCACAGGACAATTGCTCACAGTAAATGCTTAATGGAAGCATCTCAGCATAATCAAGATTTATGCCCCTAAAAATAATCATTTGACCAGCTGTTTGAGAGAAGGTAGCTGGGCTACCTGCGGAAGACATGAAATTTTTCTTTGCCTTGTTCCATTACCATACAGGACTTACACAAAGGTAAGGTTAAAAAAAGTTAAATTTCTTTAGGAAAAAAAATAGTCCTGAGAATCATCAAACCAAGGATGGTAGGCAAATGAAGATCAAAATAAAATGCACTTTGGGACCAACATAGAGAGATGAGCTATCAAAAACATTCCATGTATCCCTAAAATGTATGTACTTAAACTAACAAATTATTCTCTAAGACTTCTAAGAGAAAAGAGAAGGTGGTGATTTTTGAGGGAAAAAAACAAAAGACAAAAGAAGAGAAAAAATGCTGTTTTCATCTTAATGGCTTTTCTTTGTTTGGGTAACACAGTAATACCTGAGAGGTTCAAACAATGTCTATGCACCAAAGAACCAGCTGATGGCAGACATTATTCAACACTCCCCGCACAGGGACAGTTTTCCCTTCATCTTGCCTGGTTCATGCATCCAATACAGTTTCTAACACTAATATTCCAAATGACAACTTGGAGATCAGGGCTACACCAACCAGTTTCTCCTGGACAGCAACACTGATTAGAAAAACAAAGTTCTGTAAAGATACAGTTATCTTCATATTGACAACCCCCCAGAGTAGAAACAGCTATGCTGCTCTCCGTGTGCTTTACTCAGATTATCTTCTATTATTTAGGAAAGTGGCATAACCAAATGAAAAAGTTTTGGGGGCACTTGGCACAGTCCCTAATCTGGCAACAGCTACATTCACAAATCACTCTGTATGAAGGTTCAACCAAGGGGTCTGACTTGCAGCTCTGGCATATTTTGCAGTGACAAATTATAAACTATTATTACCAACTTACTGTAAGCAACTGTTTTGTAGCTGAACAGGCAGCATGTCAGCTACCCAGCTATCAGAGTTTGTCAATTAACGTATTAACTGGAATTCCCATCAATTCTAGCCTAGAATAATATGCTAGACTGAACTGCAGTATCAATATCACCCTTGTTGCTGCCTCTGCACGGAAACAGTAACTCACATCTGTAATGAAACTCAGGAGGGATCACGAATCAGAGATGGAAAGGACAGACATGAGGACACACAGGTGTCTGGCATAAATGGAAAGCAAACGGAAAGAACATAGAGCTTGTGTCCCAGAGGGGATCAAATAATTGCTTAAAGTTCCTCGCCTGGAGAGGAAGGTAAAAGCAAGCTACTGGGAAATGGAGGGGACTAAAGTGGAGAACAAATGCCAGGAGCTTCATACTATACACACTGTGCTCAGCAACAAGGCACAAACTCTATTTTAAAGAGAAAAATCTAATTCAGATTAAAATCTGCATATCAAAGAAGCATCTAAATATTACTGTCTTTGCTTTTCGTAACACCAGGACTTCAATCTTGCTCATATTTAAGGACGGTTCAATATTCTGATGAATTGCAATCTACATCTTGAAAAGAGGCAGAATAAAACGAATTATCTTAGGACAGTGCTTTGCATATAGCAGAAAAGCTACAGGATCAGTTGCTGCCTCTGCAAGCACCACCTGAGACACTGTGGGCAAGTCATCCCCCAGGTCTCTATCTGCAAAATGGAAGTTATTTTCCTATTTTGCAGGGTTTCACTCATGGAGGGGTATTGTTTAAGAATTTTCATATGTTGTGGTGAGGGACAGAGATTAGAAACTGAGTATTACAGAATAAATACTGTGCTAACATGAACATTACTACATTTACACATGTAAAAGTTAAAATTTTAACTGGGTTATTAAAATTATATTCTCGGTTATATTAATAATAATAATTTTACCTGAAAACCTGGAACAAAACAAACGCCTTGAGAATCAACAATACTCCGTGCCATTTTTTCTGTTTCATCTACATTGGTGAAAAGATCTGTAAAGATGCATAAGTCATATACTTTTATTATTTACTCCAATTTCTTCACATATTACTAAGAGACAAAAATTCTAGAGTTAGACTATTTCCTTTGGTAATATTCTCGGAATACACGTTCCAGGGGAAATGATCACTTCTCCCGTATTTCATGTCCACCAGTCACGTTAAAAAAAAAATCCTATTCAGATGAAGACTAAATTTAACAGATGAAAGGCTATAGCATAAAAGGATCTTCTTAATTTTCACATCCTGTAAGAGATCATTTGCTTTTCAAATAGACATAAATGGTAATTGAGAATGCTAACAATACTTAGCATCCTAAGTATGCTAAAAACCTAGATTTGCATAATGTAAAAAAATGGGTTTTTTCCCCCAAAGTGTTTCTATTGTCAACACAAGCATCGAATGGCTACAGAGACAGTCCTTAATACCCATCATATTTCCTCAGCACCCTTAATAGTTTTAAAAGTGACTGACACATAAATAAGGTAGGTCCTAATATCACCTCTCTTTGATAGATACTGCTTTTCTTCGTCTAGCCAGATGACTCCTTTCACTCTTTAGCTTCTTCTTTACCCACATGCAACTGCATGTGGTACAACATCCTTGGACTAACACCCTTCTTCTGCAGTTTTAGCCAATAATGTTCTTATGTGGCAACATAACATGTTTTTACAGAAGACTAGATATCTCCTGAAATGATAGATACTGCTTTTTCTTGTGTAAAAAGTAAATTTTCCCATCAAAGATAAATGAAGTTAATCTAGCTCAATCTATCTTTGAAACATCCATCTTGTAACTCTCCAGGAGTTTCAATTTACCTTCCTAACCTTCATAAATTTGTTTGAAAGTTTTGGATTCTACTGTGCCCAGACTGATAAACCTAAATTACCTTTTTTTTTTCTTGTTGTATTTGCTATAAGTGAACTATATATAATACTTCTATGTTGGGAAAAAATTCAAGTAAGATTGACTTCACCTTAAATTACCACATAAAGTCCCGGGGAGACCTTATAGCAGCCTTCCAGTACCTAAAGGAGGTGTACAAGACAGATGGGAAAGGACTCTTTCAGGGAGTAAAGTGACAGGACAAGGGGTAACACTTTTAAACTGAAAGAGGGAAGATTTAGATTAGATATTAGGAAGAAATTCTTTACTGTGAGCCTGGCGAGATACTGGAACAGGTTGTCCAGAGAAGCTGTGGATGTCCCATCCTGGAAGTTTTCCAGACCAATCTGCATGGGGCTCTGAGCAACCCGGTTTAGTGGGAGATGTCCCTGACCAAGGGGGTTGGAACTAGATGATCTTCCAACCCAAACCGTTCTAATTCTATGATAAATATCCATTTTAAATATGGAATTCAATGTAGCAAGCTTCTATATGTACCACTGATATTTTTATCTGCAGCACCAAACTGTTTATTGAGTAATTTCCTCAAAATATTAATGGCTGTTATTCTCTAGGTTCAGTCAAATGTTGAATGATGAAGACCTGAGGACCAATCTGAGTCATACTTCAGCCTTAAGGGCACATACATGGGTGAGTATACGCACATATGCACCAGAAGTTGACAAATTCAAGAAATGTGGATTTTCTGGTGAGCTACACTTCAGGAAAACCTTCCCCAGATAATGCAAAGTTTGCAAACTAGTACATTTTATGCACTCTAGTGTACCAAATTTCTAAGTGAACCAAATAAATAGTTTATTAGAACACTCAGAAATGTTGTCCTATAAACAATCACTGGTTTTGAACCCCAACTACTAGAGAGCTAGTATTTTGCTTCGCCTTTTATTAACCTGGGATGCTGTTCCATTACGTAGTCACAGCCAAAAGCCACGTTACTTCTATGTGAAGCGACACACACAACACCTTTACCTTTAAAGTTCTTCACATAATTTTCATATAACTCAAACTTGTTCTCAGTTCTGAGATGTCAGCTAGAGATGTCTCAAAAGCATTACAGCAACTGTTTGTGGAACATTACTATGTTAGTAATTAGCAGTCAATTGCTGTGCTTTTCCTCAACTGAAAATTCAAGTTTCAATACCCTGACCAGCACACATCCAACTGCAGACAGGTCTCTTATCTCCAGGTCTGGATATCAGGTTAAAAAAAAGCCAACAAAAGAAAACAAAAGAAGGCACCAGGAAGTTTGTCACGCCCAAGAGAAAGCAAGTGAGAAGCAAAATGTTCCAGGAAAACAAAAGCCTACGTAGGTAGGAGGGTCTGAGAGGCAGTCTGAGGAGATGATTGTACAAATCAGACTTCCTGCAGTAAACTCACTCAGCAGAGAGCCTACTAATGAGACTGTGCGTTTTCCACTCATCCAAAACATGTAGGCTTGTTTCTTAAATTACGGGTTACAAACCCAAACCCAGTAACATAACTGAAGCCTCATAACACAGTTTTTTATGTAGTAATTTATTTTACCCTCTATAAAACCAAAGAACTACTTACTTATATCCTGAGCCCATCTTATGGCAGTGCCAATGTCTGACATACAGCCTTCAGTTAAGTAAACAATTTCTTCCCCAATCTTCCAACCAATCAGTGGATACAGACCTTAATGATTTTCCATAAACAAAACAAAATATCTAGTTAAATTAAATCTTTACAAAAAACATATAAGAACACACCCCCAAATAAACCCAAGAGGTAGTTTTCAATTCTTTTGCAGAATTAAAGCTCAAAACCCATCACTGTTTTTTTAAACATTGATTAAAAATTTAGTAATGTAATTAAAAGAGACTCGAACAACAGTTTGTTAAATCAAAGTTAACCTAAAAAAAATAAAATAGTTCACTATCAAATCACACACCCCACCCCATCCCCGCTTCTAGCTAAAGGAAAGAACTATTTCTACTTCTTTTCAAATGATGAGGTAGTATGTACTTAAAAACTTGTCAATGTTTTCCTATCTGTTTTCAATTTATCTAATTTCCCCAATTTCTATCTAATCTAATTTTAAGAAGTCAGAATTTACTTCCCCAAAACATAAAACATGAGGGCTGGGATTTCAGATGGGAACCACAAACATTATAATGGACATTCACACCAAAAACCCATATTCAACAGAATAGGATGAAAGCGATATACTTTTTTATTCCTGTTTCAATATGCAATGATTCCTCACATAAAAAGCAAAAAAAGAAGTCACATTTCACAATTAGCCCATCCTTGTCCTCAACAAAGGCTATGCCAGTTAACTGTAACATTTTACCTATAGGTTTGCCTAATACAAACAACAAAAGAAACATCCAAACGCATTAAAAATATTTGGGGACATACTCTCTAACTACAAAAGATTAGCACTTCTATGGTTTACCTAGTGGAATTTGCAGGAAATCATGATTTCCACCAAACAGTTTAGGCTTTGGAGTGACTAAAAAAAAATATATATTCAATGACTTTGAATTTTTTTTTCCTTATCTCTAAGAAGAAAGGCAGAAATACATAGAGCAAACACTGTTAGTTTATTTGAAAACACAGCAAAGCATCTTTCAAAGAGCTGTCTGCTTGAGGATACTATTACATGAACAGCCAATTCACGCAAGAGGATAAACCTAATGGTTTGCTCTCCCCTTTGCCCTCCACTCCCCCTTGGATACGTTGAAACCTTCACAAAGAAAAGAGATATAATACTTAAAACCATCAATGTGAACACAAAGACATTTTTGTTTGATATCTGTATTAGTAAGGACATAACACAAAAGTCCTCTAGAGTACTGCTTTTAATGGAAAACCAAAAAAGACTTTATTATCTAGCTGAACAGTAGATGTTTTCTAGCACTACAGCTCAAATGGTTTTTCAGGTCACACGATAAGAACTTAAGCACTCAGTGGCCACTGCAATAAGTAGTTCACCCAACCCAAGTACCATAACTGTTGAAGTGAAGAAAGCACCCAGACCTTATGAGACCCAGAGTCTCAGGACTCTGAGATCATGGGAAATGCAAAGGCAAATGAGTCCCAATAACTGTATGACCAGAAAAACATCTGAAGGATCTAGAGATTCTCTCTAGTCTCTCAAGGTAACGCTGATATGAAGTGTTTCTCACAGAATCATCTCCAGTTTGCTCTCCTGTGTCCAAAAGAGTGGCATGGTACCACTAGTGCAATTGCAAAACTTGGTTAGAGCTAGAGGCACTCTGGTGCTTACAAGGGAAGACAATTAGCACGACGTATTTAAAGTTTGTATTTGGCTCTTGAAAGGAAAAGGTGATACATATATATACATATATATATACCTACAGATATCCTGTGGTGCAGATCTCCTTTACAATCTTTATTTTCTACCAAAGGTGAAGCTGCAAAGCAGCAAGACCAAACAATTCACTGAGCCAAAAGTCCTAGAGAAGGACAATTAATTAGGGACAGAGAATTCCTTCAGGTGGCCTTCCTAAAAATGGACACACCAGAAATCCTAGTAGTGTAAAATAACCTAGCTCTAGGGAAGAGATCAACATGACAACAACTTGGCATGACCACAGTTCTTATGAACTATCAGACTGACAGAGAGGTAGAATTAAAATCTATACATATTTCCACCACTGAATTGTGAGAGGTGCTGTTCTCAAAGGAAACTTTTTTTTTTTAACTGTCATATATAGCAACTAAATGTAGACCAGAAACCAGAACAGCAGCTAATGAATACATCTGTACAAGGATGCTGTAGGGACTAATCTTGCAGTCTTAACTACATATGTCAACTTTAAAGATTGAACACATTGCATTTCACGTCCAGGGTATGAGAAAGCAAGGCACCTAAAAGGTCCTACTAACCATACCATACGACAGCCAACGAACGTATGGAAAACAATTTTAACATAAGTAACAGCCTAAAGCAGTAAAAGTTGCACTGCCTTGAATATTTTAACTCTTACCAGATCACAACAGCCATTTATTTAAAAAAAAAAGAAAAAAAAAAAAAGAAAAACCTTACAGCTTGTTTTTGCTATTACATTTCAAAGGCTACATACATCTGATTTCTTAAGTACCATCATAATAACATCACTAATTAGCTGAAAAAGCATTTGCATTCATAGGGAATTCAATGTCCATGCTATTCAGTTCTGACACATCTCCTGTATTTGCCAAGGCCCTTCCAGACTTTAGCTGATAAGTCTCCTTTGCACAACACCATCCTCCCTCTTCAGCCCAATCCCTCCCGTTGTAAATTATAGGCTTCTCAAAACTAGTAACTCCTTAAAAATACAACAGACAGACAGAGACCGTGCAGGCAAATTTACTTTGGTATCAACTGTTGCTCTCTTGACAAATAGCCATCTATGACAAATAAACAAGCTTAACAAACCACAAACCTTCAGAACAATGTATGTTTAAACACTGGAAACATATTGGGGAGCCCATTTCTAGTATTTTAAGAGAAAACCAATAATTGTTAATCTTGTATTACCTCACTACAGGTACTTCAAAGCGTAAGGGCTCAAGAGGAGGAACTTCCAGTGATCCACTGGAACATTTTGATGTGAGAAGCCAAAGGATCAATCCCCCTTTTCACCATCTCTGTACAGTATTATACTGCTACCAAGAACAGGTAAAGAAAAAAAACCCACAAACCAACCAATAAGGAGGGATGCAGGTGGCAGATGTAATTACTAGTTATGTTATTTACATTTCTTCTTGAGAAGCATATTTCAGGATAACCAAGACCTATGTTTCTAATGAAAAATTTCCAGTCTTCTGTTCTGAAAACACTTTCAAGCTGTTCTTTCTACAGCTAAAGACAGAAGGAAAAGCAAAGCCCTCCTTTATCCGTTTTCATACCCTCATCATTAACAGTTGTCAAGTAACGTGAAATACTCTAAACCCAAATTTTCACTCTTACCTCTCCGCCCCGCAAAGAGATGCTCTCCAGTATTCACATTCCAGAAACCACCCGTGCCCATGGTGAGTTTAACATCTCCTGGGTGAAAGCAGCATTCTCCAAACATAGCTGACTGCTGGTCAGCCACCTGTCCCACCAACCAAAACAATACAGCAAGTTAGTTACCAGCCACCAACCTGCTGGACTTTGCAACACTGCAAACACATCAGTGTTCTGAATACAAATAGCCATTCACAGAGGAATCAAGCATTAAGAGAAGACTCTCATACAATTTCTTAAATATTTGCAAGCCATTCTAGCCATCAGATTTATCACTAGAATCAAAATACACCAGGCTCAGATATAACTTGAAGGTCTGTAGAATTGGCTTGCAACACTGAAAAATGTTACAGGAACAGAAGAAACATTTTATGGTTTAGTATTAGACAAGGATTAACAGGGCATTTGCAATCCCAGGGAGCAAAACAGAGTCATTTGCCTTGAATTCCTCTTCCCACGAATACAAAGTTGAGGTTTTGAGGTCTCATCTTCCTTTTTCTCTGCCAACTCTCCTGTGCTGGATTATTCCATGCTCAGTTTTTCCACAACAATGATGGTTCTTAAATACATTTACTTATGCTTGTGCCTTGGTGAAACAGTAGATTTACAGATAAATTGAGTCTACAAGTCTTTAAAAATAGTAGAAATTGGTGTTAGCTAGATGACATCTTTTCCATGTAGCTCAATTCAAGCATATTTTTCTGCAAATCATCACTTTACAAAAATAACAGGGTTTTCTTATCCAAATCCTAACTAATGAGGAAAGAACATGTCATTCTTCATTTGTTTTTTACTGAAAAAAGAAATAAGTTACCTCAAGTGGTTCTAAGTGGTACTGTTAACAAATACTCTTACTTTTGTGTAGAGTCTTACTGAAGCCAAGCCATTGGGGTGGCTTGCATTGCACAACCCCATTGCACAACTTTCTATAGAAAAACTGACTTTAAAGCCAAAGAGAGACATTAAGAGAGCTCATAACATAACTCACTATTTTTAAATCCTACATTCAGTGCTTAATCATTTTGTCATCTGACCTTCATGGATCTCAGCCTTAGAAAACCCTTCCTGTTGCTCTCTTCCCCTCTTCCTGTAAGGCTGAAAATTGAGTTTTTGAACAAATGTTCAACAACTAATTCTAATGCATTAAGCTGTAGAGAAGCAATAGAGAATATTTACTAAACAAACATGTATTGAATCCAAGCTAGATAAAAATAATATAGGTAGAAATAGACAAATTCAAGTAAGAAAACATTTTCGCTCACCACTGCCATTATTGGAATAGGTACCCCAAATATTTCAGAGTCAGCTGATCCATAGTTGAAGCTGAAAATAAATGTTATGATTAACCTTTTGTTAAATTAACTACTTTAACAAATTAACCTTTTTGTTAAAATTAAATCTAAATGCATAAGGCCTGGGTCTGCATCACATACGAAAGGTAATGCTACCGATTTATGTTAAATAAAGCATTAAAACTATCATTTTAAGAAATACTGATAGTAAAAATAAAGTTTTGGGTGTAGAGTTAAAAAAACACATCTGCATCTAAAAAAAAAATTATTTTTTGATGTGTCTTTATATATTTGTTTGTCTGTGCAGATTATGTAATATTTTCTAAAGGCAATTAACTTAATAGATGTTATATTCTTGCAAATATGCCTTTGTAGTTACCTTGTGTCTTTCACTGGAGGATAAATAGACATTGGAATGGAAAGTAAGTTACACAAAGTGGGGTTCCAGCATTTCTGAAATAAAACAGGAAAAGTAAAAATGTCAGCAACTCTCTCCGAAGCAAAATAAAGGGCAACAACATTTTTTTCCAGAACAGCACATACGGTAAAGGGTTCAAAAATGCCTGTAGAACTGGCATTTGAGTAATCCGTAGCATACACAGAACCTATAATAAAAAAAAGAGAACAAAGTAAGATTTTACATATCCAAATACTTACGAGTAATTTTAAACATACTTTTTCTTTAAACATGTCAGTGACTCCCATGAAATACAAAGTGAGTGTCTCTAAGCAAAGTCATAACAATACAATAAACATACAAACTTTATCTGCCATTCCCTATAATGTGTATATATTAATTACCTTATTTTACCCTCATGAAAGTGCCCAGAAGAGAGCTGGTACCTTTCACAACATGTATCACACTGACTGCATCACTGTCTATCATAATCTATCCAATTGCTCGGGCATTAGTCCTCTGGACAAAAACTTGCAATTCTTCCATGTTTATGTTTTTCGTTCTTTATCTTTCACAGGTACTTTTCTTCAATCAAGGCCAATTCATTTTTTAAGTCCTCTTTACATTTTAAATGCTTAAAAGGTTGATTACACTAAATAATTATTTCCCTTTCTGACTACACCTCCAGGTAGGCCCAAAAAAGAAATAAGAAGCTATTATTAAAAAACAATTGAATATATAATATCAATAATATATTATATAAAATATTATATATAATAACATATATAATATTATATATTATATTATAATTATATATAACATTACAATATTTATCAATTGTAAAAAAAAAAGCACAAATTGTCAAAAAAGTATTTGCATTCTAGAATAGATCAATAAGTCATGAACATCGTTACTTAGATTTCAGTATGTTTGATGAATTTTTAAGAGGAACTGTAACATTCACCTTTAGTTAATCTATACAGTAACCATGTGTCAACTGTTCCAAAGCAGCAGTTCTTTTTTCTGGCAGCTTCTTCAGCCTGTGAACAAATATACATACCAAAAAAATATATGTTTTTACAGCTGGGTACAATGAAGAGGAACATATCAGTTCCTGATTCTTTTTCTCATTTTCTTTGCAATTAATAATAACGTCCCCAGAAAACAAATTTCTGATTGCCAACCTTTCTTAAAAAAGGGCAAGTCAACTGTGTAAGTAACATTATCCTACAGTTTATGATCCCAGCAAAGAATAAGCAGTTTCTTATACTTCCTGATAGGGAAAGAAAAGCAATTAATCTTCTACTGCAGTGACATCAGAGCCTTATGAAAGGAAACTTTATAGTCATAATTATAGCAGTGGTGAATAAAGAAAACAAAGTCCTGCATACTGCAATTAAAAAATTAGCAGAAACAGAATAAATAAGTATATTTTAAATTATATGCATGAGAACAATAAAGACAGAGCTGGTGTATTCTGGTTTATGTCTTCTGTAAAGAGTTAAAAATGTTTTCTTCCCTGGGATTTTCTTCCCCTTTAAAATGGGAAATTCAGGTTCCATCTAATTCCTACTAACTGATACTGTGTACAACTACAGAATTCTGAAAATGAACATACAAACTATTTCACTAAAAACACGATGGAATACATTATTCCCTGTAATTAAAAGCCATGACTTTTTGAGCTTCTTGGTTTGATAATCACATATTTTCAGTATCAGTGGCTGACAAAATATGGGAGAACACTCATCTTGCACTGAAAACCTCAGCAGCCGCATAACCTTTAATTCTATCCTCCAAATCCACACCTTATATCTTCAACAGGTCTAACCAAAACACACCAGTAAAAATTTATGATTGACCTTCTCAATAGTTTTGTGACAGAAAATACCAGACAAAAAACTCAGAAGATTTCAGAGTTTCTTTACACCCTGTAGAAGTGGATGATAACCACTTTCTTCAAAAATAATTTGAAAATTAACTAGAAAATGACTAAAGTTTTAAGCACAACAGGAAGAAACAAGGCAAATAGTAAAGATTAGAGCAAGGAATACAGCAACAATTAGCTCAGTGCTCATTAGTGCATTAGATTATTTCAGCACAACTTATTTTATGTTTACACTACAAAAAAATGCAAAATAAATTAGTGTTTGGTTGTTCAGTGTGATACTATTTGTGAAACTGTCAAATCTGAAATAATGCAGTGTGAAAAGAGAAGAGTGCCAGTTGAAAATAAATATAACTGTTTTAACATTGTTTGCACTATAGTTTTGCATGACAAAGTACAATTACTATGTAATTATATGAAGTGAAATGAGGCGATTTGATTATGTTACTTAGTATTTACTACTGCTCATTTCCAGAATCAGAGGGAAAAGCTGTATAAATATGAATAGACATTTAGGTAGCCAGGCTTTGAACATAAACACAGACAAAACTCTTGCATTCAGGTTCTACTGAGGAAAAGAACAAGCAAGAAAAAATTGAAGAGGTTACAACCAACCTAAGATCCCAGCCATTATTATGACTTAAGGAAGTTACTATTCTTCCCTTTCCAGCTTACCTCATGTATGTTTTTAAAAACCCATGACAACTTCATAGAAGTTTGTTGTGTTGAAAAAGTAAGAAAACTTGGTGCTAAATATCGATCATTCCCAGTCAAGAAATGAAGCACTGTAAAAATAACATGGATTACCTGTTTCAAAAGAAAGCAGTTATTTAATTTTTAATCTCTCCTTTTAAAGGTTTCTGAACAATTATCTTTAAAGGATGATGACACAGATGAAAACCGCTGACATGAGATGAAACCCAGAAAGCTAAAATTCTGTTAGAAAATCCTTACACAGGATTTGAACAGACAGCATTTCCACAACAAATACCGCAGGGAAGAGCCCCTGCACTAAGCAAGTCTTTTACTGATTTCTGCTGCCACTGATGGAGACCGCTCTGCGCTGCAAAGACAGGTCGCCTGTAGGAGCACAACACAAGATATGGCTGACAGCCCTACTCCCAGTGAAAATTCTCCTATAGTAGACAGGCTCCATTGTATTCAACTAGATTAACTAAAATTTAATCATTAATCACATTTTCGTTCACAAATGACCACAGTGGCAAACCCAAGAATTCAACTTCTCACTGTGAATGTGCTAGTTAGTTTTCACTTACAGGAAAAGTAACTTCAGCTTTTCCACTTGCAGAATCTTTCTTTTTTGAAGGTATGAAGCACAAGCAGCATGAAATGTACCTTCTATAGACAATTTGAGCAAAGAGTACATAAAAAAACCCCAACCTAACAAAAAACACAAACCACTGCCAACCAAGAACTGCTTACATCCAAAAATTATGCTCTAGCAACATTAACATGTAATATTTAATACAACAAAGAGACTAAAAAGAAAATGAGTGAGAGACCTACAGATATCTCTTCCCATAATTAATTACCTTTACGCTATTGGTACTGCATTTTTTCTTTGTACTATCTTCCATGCTTATCTTGGCTCAGTTAAATGTTTTTAGGCCAGAGTACATCATATTAACATGTTAACAGAGTATTTCATGTATTTCTCTTCATGAAAATTAAACAGTTCTAGTATGTCCAAGCAGTATCTAGCTTAGCAGTTTTTACCTTCAGCAGAAGGGACTTATTCCACGAGTTCACAAGTTCAGCACTTCTTAAGTCCTGCCAACTTATGAAATTATGGAAAGGTTTCCCTGTCCTCCTGAAAAACAGTAGTTGAACATCACCATTTAAAACTAAAGAACACCCACTGCCAAAAATTTCCACACTATGCACCATTTTCAATCAGGACACTTAACGCTAGGTCAATTTCTAAAATAAGTATGTGTCCTCCTGGGGGATTTGAGGAATTAGTAATAGGTATGTGGACACTTTCAGTGAGATTTCTTACTGGAGTTAAAAAACACGTATGTATTCATCTTTTCTAAAGTATTAAGAACCAAACAAAAAGGACATTCATTTGAAATGTTCTGAACTGCTGTAGGGTGTGGCTGTGCAAACACAAGAGAACATGAGTGACTGACATTTGTTACTTTCAGGTAGCAACTTGACACTTCTACAGTTGGTTCCTTCCAGTCCATGAATACAAATTCATTTTAAACTACACAGAGTATACATACTTGTGCCATGTAATGAAAGTTGCTCTCTGCGTTGAGATGCCAAGACCAGCAATTTGTCTCATGTGAAGTCCTGCAGCTAAAGATCAAAAACAAACCACACCAAAAAAGCGCATTTATTAGGAGAAACAAACACAAACAAGCATTTATTAAGAGAAACAAACACAACTTTTCCAATATAACTATAAAATTTATGGAATACTTAAGAAATTAATAATTTAACAGAAAATAAATCTCTACAGACTGGTCAACTGAGTGGCTAGGACAGTGAAATGTTGCAGAACTCCGAGTCAGACAACTGACTGCAGAGCAGGTAAATAAACCTATATATTTTTTTCAAAAGCAGTTCTCAGGGTCAGCAAGCACCCTGACCCCTTACACCTTCTGAAAGACCCGTTGATACTTTACTTCAACAATCCCAGAGACAGGCGGGCAGGTTACATGTGCCTACAGAACCAATTAAAATGTGCATTTCACATGGAAGAACGTGAACGAAAGCACAAACAGAAAAAGTGTCTTTACAAACTTATGGAAAGAAATTCCTCAAAGAAACAAAACTAGATTGATTCTACAGGCAATAAAGAGGTTAATGTCAACATGGCATGATTTTTTTACATCACTTTGATAATGACATGTCCCACCTTAAACATTATATTCCTTAAGCAATCTTTCAAAATTCGTTAGAACAAATTTGCTTAAACAATGTATCACTGAATGCCAAGTATACTTCAAATGTAGAAGTATAAAAATGTACACTTGTGTACACACCGATTTTGCTGTTAAACTTTACCTTCACAGTACTGCTACTCCTCAATCCCGCTACTTGACCAAATCCCAGGTTAAGCAGGACCCGCTCATGCATGTTCTTATGTAAACGTTCACGTGCAAAGTTACTCATTTGCGTAACCGTGTGCTGCAGCCTCTGAGTGACAACTACACAAGGGGTTTCATAACGAAAAGGCACGTCTTCCTCTGCTGATCACTCCATGTGTCTCTGCACCGTCCCTTACACTGGTCTTTGCATTCACACAGGCAGAGGTACCAGGGCCCTGAGTCAGCTGAAAATTAAATCGGTGCTTCCGCAAAGCTACCTGCTCCAACTCCAACTCCAACAAGTGCTGCTGGCAGCGAGAGGACCTGCGAGTGGGTGGCTTGAGAACAGCAGTATTTCTTTTTCAGTAGCAGCTAGGTCTAAACTGAAGAAACAGCCATACCAGTAGTACTGCAGCTCACTACAGATTAGTAGCACGTGTTACTCCTTCCCACCTCCACAAACTGCGTGCTCCCACCACTTTCCCCGTGTCAATTCCCTGGGTCCCTATGTGAGTAAAGCCAACTTCCATTAAAGAGAAAAATAAAACAAAACACAAGCATGGATATTTTTCAGCTAAGCTGTCTCCTGAGAGAGTTGAACCAGACCCAGTGTGAGGGGGAAGAGTGAGACCATGCAGTCAGGTGCAGCTTCCACCTTTAGGAGGTACTGAACTACATCAGCTCATCCACTCGTGCGCAGTCACATGTTTTAGCTCCACAAACCCTGTAAACTGAAGTGCTCCCATGCCTTCTTTCATCTTTCAGAGAGCCATTTCTGCCCCTGGTACCACACCCTCCCTTGTGCCAGCACAAATACTCATGAAACTCCACTGGCATAAACAACTACACGGTGACTTGACCCAGGAAATTGCTCTGGACTTAAAATAAGGAGGGTGGGACTGGCTGTCGGAGGCAGCAGCGTGGGCTTATGCTCACTTAAGTTGCACAACCACTTAAAAATGACTTGCCAACAGCGCACAGAGCTTGGCCACAAGAAAAGTTTCCCCTTTTAAAACTAGCTAAAAAATCTTGCTTCCTGATTTGCTCCACAGAATGGGAGCGGAGGAAGCTAGTAAGGTCTTCAGAGGTTGAGGTGACATCGCTATTCGTGTGACAAAATAGTTGTGGCTGCTGAGAAAACAGACCAAGAGCCCAAATTAAGGATGTGCAGCTTACACATGGCAACAGTTATTCTCCCCATCCCCTAGTCTGCCTTCCAAAGGAAAAGAGCAGTTTTGCCGTGAGCCAGGCATGGGGGCAGAGCAACACTTGGAGACCAAACTGCAAGAGGAGCTGAACAGGAGGAATTTCAGGCACTAAATAAAAGAATACGATGCACAAACACGCGGCAAGGAGGCTCGGGCACTGTAAGAAAGCAGGCTGGGGTGCAGCTGACAGATCTGTGGCATCAAAGTGTCACAGAAGGTGATCCATGCTGGATGACAGAACGCTACAGTTGCTGTAATGGGCAAGGTGTGGGAGTTGTAGAGAGTAAGCACACAGAGCAGCATCCAGAAAAGGGGGGGAAAACCCACTTCAGAAGTTTGGCAGAAAAGGGAGTTGTGGGTGTTACAGTGCACGGAGTGCTAGGAAATCTCAGGGTACAGCACAAACAGAAAAGAAACGTAACACAGAAATCAGATGGTAAGAACTGTGCGTAGTTTGAATGGGCAAAGTGGGAGTATCAGGTTGTAATCAAGCCAGCACAACTATGCAGCACCCTAACTTCATTCTCTCATAGACACATCCACACAGACAAAGCAGCAGCAGAACAGTAGGGAAACAGAGGAGGAAACAAGCCTACTCTCTGTACACAGAGGCATCTGGAGGAAGGAAGACAGGTACTGGGGAAGGATCCATATACAAAAAGCTGGAGCAACAAGGAACTGTCACATCCAAATCAAGAATAAACACTGCTTCTGCTTCTACCTCAATCCTAGTCTAGCCCCACAGAATAAAATGAAATAACCAAAGATTCTATTTGACGTAATGGTTGAACAGACCTTAAAGTATGCTGCAGATCTGTGCTTGATGATGAGTTTTCAGTACTCTTAAAACAAGTAAAAATAACCTTATTATCTAATTAACTAACTTTCCTAATTTCAATGAAGAATTAATTACCTTCTCAGACTTTATAAGCCATTACCTTGTACAGCCTCTTTTATTACACCAACAAACTGACTCCACAGCACTTCTGGATCTAATTCAACCCAGCCAGGACGAGGATAAAGTGATTCCACCTGTTAAGAGAAGATATACAGCACCATTAGAATCATATGAGGTTAGAAGAGACCTCTGGAGATCATCTAGTCCAACCCCCCCGCAGGAGCAGGTGTACCTAGAGCACGTTGCACAGGAACTTGGCCAGGTGGGTTTTGAATGTCTCCAGAGAAGGAGACTCCACCACCTCTCTGGGCAGCCTGTTCCAGTGCTCTACCACTCTCACAGGAAAGAAGTTCCTCCTCAGGTTTAGGTGGAGCTTCTTATACTCAAGTTTGTGCCCATTTCCTCTTGTCCTGTCACTAGGCAGAGAGTAGGTATTATGATCGCCACATAAAACCAGCATCTTTGTGATAGTTTGTCCAAATAAATTTGGGTTTGCTTTTTTTGTACTTAGTTTTCTGAATCTACTGCAACAGAAGAAACTCCAGTGCTTGCTGCTTTTAAGACACAGTTGAAAGTAGGTGTGTGATCCCTAGAAGACTTCCTCACTTCAGAGAGGATAAAGAAACCTAAATCCCCAGGAACGGGAGAAACTCATGAACTGTTGGAGCCCCAAACTGTAACGGGGTTTCTCAAAGAGCTGCACTGCTAAACTGCGAGTCGATGCCCCTGAGCAGCGAACAGCAGCTCAGCAGGCCAGGGAGCCCCCCTCAGCGCATCCCCTTCCATCTCTGATAACCCACCCGGTGTCCCCCTCGCTGCAATCATTTCATTGCCACAGCTAACAATAAAACAGTTAATTCTGGAAATCACCCTGATCGCCACGCAAACCAAAAGCAGCCTGAAATTCACGTTCCAAAGTTAACACTTCCTCCCGCCCCCCCACACACAGAGCGCACAATGGGACGTGTGTAAACGCCGGCCCCGCGGCGGCCCCCGCGATGCCCTACTCACAGAAGCCGTTTTGTTGGGAGCGGGATCAGCCACCGAGCGGCTACAGCCAAGGGAACGGGGCCGGCGGGCGGGAGCGAACGCCGAGAGGTGACGGGGGGACGCGGCCGCGGTGCCCCCCGCTGGGCTGGGGGGGTCTCGCTTCGCCCCGGCCGGTCGGGGGAGCCTGGGGAAGCCGCCTCCCGCCGTCCCAGCTCGGGGAGTGCCCGCGCACTGGGAAAAGCCCGGGTGAGCCCCGCCCGCAGCCCGCAGGGACTCCCGCCCGGCTGCGGGACCCGCTGAGGTGCCTGGAGACCCGCGGGTCGAAAGCGCTCGGGGGAGCGCGGGCACGTCCGGCCCCTGCTGGCGGGCGCCCTGAGGGGAACGCCGCCTGGGGCTGCCCTCGCTCGCCCAGTCCCGGCGAGGCCGCCGTCCCCCGCCCCGGACTCACCTTCCTGCAGCTGAAGCCTCTGACCGCGGCCGCCCGGTCGTAGACGTGGCACTTCACCACCGTGCTGCCCACGTCCACCCCCACCACGAACCGCCCGGGGGCCGCGCCGCCGCTCCCCTGTTGCCCGCACGGCATCGCGGAGTGCGGCCGGGCGGCCGCCGCCCGCCAGAAAACCGCCGCCCAGCCGCGGGGCGGGCGCCCGGCCGGCCTATCGGCGCGGGGAGCGCGGCGGCGGGGGGCGGGAGACACCGCAGGGCTGGCAGGTGGCGCCAGCCGCGGGCGGGCCTCGGCGGGGCCTCCGCAGGCCGCGGCCTGGCGGGAGCGGCGGAGGCGGGTCGGCCCCCGGGGCCGGCGGCACCTGCGCCCTCACAAGAGGGGCGGGCGCCTGCTCAGGGCTCTCGGCACCGGGATTACACACACACAGAGCAAAAACTCCGAACCCCAACCAAACGTACGTCCGTACGCTGGGCGGTTCCTAGATGACTTTAGCAAATGCTTTTAAATACCAAATTGTGAAAGCTTTTCTAGAATAGAGAATGTAAAATACTCCTCATGGTGCCAGAACTGCTCCCGAGCCACCATCCCGCCCAAAGCCCATTCTCCACAGAGCACTATGGGCCAGGAAAGGGTCAGCCGGGAGCAGGGGGCTTGGAAACAACCAACATTCGCTGCAGGAAGGAGGTCTGGGGCAATGTCCCTCTATGAGCCTCACGCAGCGTAGATTGAGCCAACAAATGAATCTGATCCTTTCAATACCCTCGGACTTGATCCCGAACCCAACATCCCCATTACTCTATTTACTCCTGCTGTCACACATGTACCTGACTGGGAAAAGCACTGCTGATGGAGGGGACTGAAGATCCCGAATCCCAGGGATGAAAACAGGCCTGAGTGGATGTACAAGTGACAAGAGCACACAACACAGTAATAAAATCCAAAGCTGTAATCAATCTCTCCCCTAGATGAAAGTCTGAGATTTGCCACTGAAGGTGGTGAGTGCCAGTGAACAAATTATATGTAATTGTAAGAAATATTCATCTGCATCAATTCTCTTATGACATCACCTTCCTGCAGAAAGGGAAATACATTTAAAATTACTGTTGGAAAATAACTAGTGACAGCAACATTCCCTTATCACCCCTAAATGGGGTAGTGGTTTTTAAGCAGGAACAAAGAGAAGTGCCCTTAGTTAAGCAATAAGATTCAGGATGCTCAGCTCCAAACTAGTATCAGTAGAACTTCATTTTTGCCCCAACTTGATGAGAAGAATTAGTCAATTAGTTTAAACTCCCCATTTAATTAGGTCAGGAAAAGAAAAAACAAACAAACAAAACCAACGTAGAAAGTATTTTCTCTTGCACTTCTGTTTGGCCCCTCTTACAAAAAATTGCACTATGAAAAACCAAAGGATTTTATGTGGGATAAGAGTCTGATGTTGTTGGATCTTTAAGCCCAAAATACTAAGGAGAGTGAAAGCCACATAAGGAGAGCTCCCACCTCACCCAGGCAGTTCCAGAGATCATTGGGACAAGGGTTTGGATCACAGGGAACAGAAGGCACATGAAACAGAAAGCCAAGGAACAGCTTTACCTCTCCCCCCAAAGGAACTACACGTTAAAAAGTCACCAACTCTGACTTCTATATTCTCTTGGACTATAACTTGACAAGTTATAATCTCTTGACATACAGCTAATAGACGTACATCAGGTAAAGGTATCAAGTACTTAACATCTGATTGAGACTATTTTTTCAAACTAAATTTATTTTTTCTATTAGTTTCAGTAAATAATGATTATTTAGAACTCATGAAGAAAACTCTGTAAATAAGACAACATGTGTAACCAGAATAAAAGGCTAAAAACCTTTCCAAACGTTCAAAAACTAAGAAGCCTCAAGTAAAATGAGGGAAATGCATCCAGACATACTTTATCTTTTTACAGTATCAATAAAAGTGGGGTCCATCTCACTGCAAGATGAAAAACAACTTCAAAACAGAAATGGAGTTGCAGGTTACTTATTTCTTTTACAAGCTCTTAGTGTAACAAATACATACCCCTCTGCTACACTCCATTCCATAGAAGTGACCAAAAGCCGATTTCTTCATGCAAATCTTAAACTCTGTTTAATATGTTAATAAAAAAACCCAACTTATATATGGGTGTTCCTTTTCAAGGTGCATCTATGTTGGAAAAAGGTAACGTGAACCAACTTGCACATTTGCAGCTCATGCATAAATGTCAGTTATACAGCACGTATTTAAATTGCTCAATTTATGAGAGGCTTATGAAATACAAGTTCTATATTAATGTTCTATTTGCAGTGTGATAAAACCAATGCAATAAAGGAGGCACCGGGTTTTCAGACATGCATAGCTTGTCCACACACGACTTATCTGGCATTAGCTTCTGTTATTTTGTCATAAATAGTATCATTCCCACACAGGCACTCCTTGTCTACCCAAAACCTCTGTCATCCTCAGAGAAAAATCTTATTGCCAACATGGTTAAAAATCCCACGTTGATCTTAGCAGAGTCCAGAAGCATTCAATTTGAAGTGAAGATGTACCTACACCCTCCCAACACAGATAACCAGCCCGTGTACCCTCTGCTACCACCCTTGTCTCCTGTTGGAGTGAGAGCATGCAGATACCCTTTCCACTGCTCAGGAGGCAGAGAATTCACACACCTGGGGTCACGCACCGATTGACACAGCAGCCACATCCCATACTTCTGCATCTTCTCTGCTGAAATCCGCAGCTGTTTTTGTCTCTGGAAAGTGTGACTGGTCTTATCTTTTACTGGAATATCAAACCAAATGAAGGAGTGGAGGCACTCCAGGGCCAATGCTGTAGCAAAGGAAAGGAGTTATTATGAAGCAAAACCAACCAAACAGCAGAACATCAGGGACAAGATCATCCATCACTGATAGTGATGGCAAAATCCACACCGTAAGTAATTTATAGAGAATATTTGTAAGCACTGTCACCACGCTCAGTGTGTTCCAGTCAGTGACGAGTACACTTCAGACAATGCCAAGCAAGAGGGGTTTGTCCCAGTTATCCAGGTTAAAATAAACCTTGAGAGATGGGAGTGCTACAGATCCAGCAGTCCTAATAACTGGAAAGAAAACATATTGACATTTTCTAGGATCCGATTATTATTTAAAATCTCAAAAATATTAATTTAACTGTATTTGGAATAGGCAACTTATTTTTTCTTTTAAATAAAAGTATTCTCAGTGCATTTCTGCTACACAACTGATACATAGGAGCCTCTTCACTCACCCATGCTTGGCTTCCAGTAAGAATCAAACTTGATTTGAACCTAGGACACTAGTTCTAGAACCACTAGGTGGTTCTAAAAGGATTCCAGCTACTGGAATCTAAGAAAAGAAGACCCAAAACTCAGAATGCATGGGGTTTTTTGACTTCCCTTCCTTAGCTGTATTTTGTCAAGATCTACCATTCTACTGCTTCATCAAATGCTTATTTACCTTTTTTACTCACTTCCTTAGCTCTACCGTTTTAACACATTTTAAGATTGTGAAAGCATTGACTTCAGTGTCTTTAGTCAGTTTCTGTTTAAAGAAAGGGAGCCCACTAATTTCTACTGCTCCACTGTCTGGTGCAGCCCACATACATCATTCATTAAGCCTTGCCTGAAAACTAAACAGACAGCCCAAAACGGAAGTGATGACCTTTTGGCAATTTTTGCTGCAATAATTTACCATTTGACAGTTCTCAGCAGTTCCTCCTGTACTCCTGCCAGAATTGACCACTCCTTGAAGTCAACAGACAGAACCACAGACAATGACATCAGTCAATCTAGCATTTCAGCTTTGTGTGTGATTTGAATTCTAGGCAGCAATGAACTGCTTAGGAAACATCCCATTCTTGCTAAATCATCCCACCCTCACACTGCGAACTGTTGTACCAACACAGCTGTTCTTGTGGTGCCATGGCAAACTACCAGGCTGAAAAGTAACATGAGAAAGGAGTTTCAAGCAGATTAATCCCTTGATATGGTTCATAACGTGGCGATGCAGCTTGTCACGATGCAGTGGGAACAAGCAATAGGAGGCCGGTTAAGCCAGCATTTTCACTACAGAATTGCACACCAGAACTGTGCCCACGTAGGTGAGGTTTCACACTGTGCCTGAGGCACATCAGTCCTTCCCTTCTGCCAGCCCTATGCCAGAAGTAACCTTCGACAGAGAATGAGGACAATCACATTTTAAGCCAAGAATTTATCTACCAAAGCAAGTCAAGTGGAAACTGCTGTACTTACTCTGTTAATGTTTCATTATTTGCCTATGTGTTTAACCCATCCTAAGTAAAAACTACATTAAGAGATGGGCAACATGTATATATGAGATAATGTCCATTATCCTCTGGATGCCTCCTAAGGAATTATGATATGAACTACAAGTGACAGAACTATGAACACCTTTGTGAAAATAAGAGATTGAGTCCCATATCTGTATATATACGTGTGTGTGTGCACACATGTGATGAATGATCATTTGTACCTAGAAAAATCAAGGGGTGAACAGCTCTTTAAAATAAAATTGATTTCAAAGTCTGGAAATTCGCAGGAAAAAAAAAATCTTAAAAATAAAGAGAGGAAAATGGTCATCAATGAAGCTTAAATAGAAAAACAAGAGAATGGATATACTACGGACTAAAGGGATGAAAAAGCACTTAAGAACTATTGTTTCAGTAAGACCTAGCTACTTTAAAAAGAAAAAAAAGAATAATAATTAGAAAAGCAAGAGGAAGTAAGTAAAAAATTTCAACAGAGAAAAATCTAGGACAAACCATCTCTCTATATAAGCTCAGCAAACTTTGGGTTCCAGCAGCCTATACTGTTCTCCATTGACCCCACTAAGACTCAATGACTGACAAAGCATTTCAGCTGTTTCAAAGTAATGTGTACTAGAAGAAACATCAGGAGCCAATAGTAAATGTCACCTTCTATGCCAAAATTAATGCTAAATCTAAAACATGCATAGGTTACTCTGAAATAGATCACCAACCTGTAACTCTCAACATGCTAAAAGTTGCTGACTTGGAATTGTATTGCTATTGGCACTGGCAGAGAAATGACATTTTGGCTTTTGATTGCCACCCTTTGTCTTTCGTGCCATTACACAAAATAGAGGACAAAGGACAATTATCAACTTTCATAAAGCAATGCTAATATAGTAACGCTTACCAACCAAGTTTTACCAGAAAAAGTAGTTTTAATGCAAAACACTTTCTCTGTCCTTTCAAATAACAGGAACCAGGTTTACTGCTTGCACTTGATGGCATTGTGTCTCCTCCTGTTCTCTTTGATTGGGTTGCCTTTCAAAGCAGAAATGAAACAGGAAATTTGTAAATTATATAAAGAATAAACACCCTCTTAAAAAATTGGCAGCAATAAGGAACTGTTGATGGAACCACAGATTCTTTGGTTAGTAAAACAGCAGCTACTTACCTCATGATATGCGATTCTTCAAAATACATATCAGTTACAGGCTCAATATTCATGGGTCCTCATGCACCTGAATTTGGATTCTTTTGGCCAAGAGTGTGTATTCAGACTGCTCTTATGGCCTTGGTGTCACTGTGTCCCCTTTCCAGAGACAGAAAGAGAAGAACATAACTGTCTCTCAGTAGTAAAGAAGGCTGATTATGGAATACATATGGAGATCACATACTAATAAAAAGAATTAAAAAATCCCTTACTGTAAACAACAATTCCTCCTTTGAGACTCCTCACTCTCTGGGGCCATCTATATGGTTCAGGTGAACCAAGTTGAACAAAAGTCACTTAATTTTTGAATGGGAGTGTCCATGCAAGATTTATTATGCACAAACTGATACATTTTGAAAACTTACCCCTTAACCTAATTTCTTTTAATTTTCTTTAGTCCCATATATTGAGATGGGAAAGTAAGGCAGCAGAACTTGCCATGCAGGACAACTGCAGTATTTAAGGGTCCATCAACTTAATAATTTGAAGACAGCTTAAGAAATGCAAGATTGTTATCTTCACGTTGAGTAATATGACCTGAATGTCTATACCAACCAGACTGTTCTATACAGGGTATTGTTACACAAAGTTGCAGCAGCTCATCACATTAAGAGTTCTCTAATTCTTTATACTAGTTGCTTTAAACAAGCTAATTTACACCATAACCTATGAGAAGGCAAATAACCTCTCTGCACAAAAAGCTGGTGCCACAGATTGCAAAAGAATATCCTAAAAAGATTCATAACTCACAACCAAAGATACTAAGAATTAACTCACATGACTACAGTGTTCGTTATGCTTTAAAAAGGAACAACAAGTAGAGTTTGAACATAATCTTAGAGAGAACTGGTCAAAGAGAACAAAACTCTGTGTGCGGTATATATATACACAAAGGCGAAAAAACTTATTTACCCGCTCTAAAATAAGGGGAAAATCTAGTACCATTAAATTGGTAATTTTTAATTCAAAAAACCCGCTATTATGAGGGAGATGAGGAAATCTAATTATGAAGTATAACTTGCCATTTGAAGAAATTCGAATACGTTACACCAGTTTTAGTGCAGTTTGTCATTATGCTTCATTCAGAAGCCCTGTTACAAATGAGGTAACTATACTGTGTCAAAAATCTCAGCACAGCGTTTTCCTCCAGGTACAGAAAAAGCCATCACACATTTGAGTGTCAAATCTTTCCAGGTATCTATGGCTCCTCCTATTTTTCTCCTGCTTTTCATCCCCCAGTTCTTTTCATGCCTTATTAATAACCACTAGGACTGAACTTGCTGGAGGTAATCTTACTGCCTTTTATATAGCTTTTTAAAGATTATTTTTTAAATTTATTGTGTGACAAAGGCCAAAGAAATTCTGGAAGATGAGCATCTAGTTACATGCATTAAATTGCAAAGTGACCAACAGTCTTTTTAACAAGTTTCATATCTTTAAGGGAGTTGTAGCTGAAAGCCATCAAGAAACAGCTCAGAGGTGGGCAGTTGCTGCTTCTGAGAATCGGCAGAAATTGGGCTTCAAGAGATTTAATTTGCATCTTAAAATTTTGTTTTGGAGCATACAGAAGTTCCCATATAATATTTGAAAATAAAACAGTGAAAATAAGTAATTTTTCTTGTTCCAATATTTAATCCAAGCAGACACAGACACAATTTATAAAATTATTCTATTGCATTAAAGTTTTATATAGCATTTAACTTTTATGAATGTTTTTCCTTCAGTGTATCATATATTCATATTTTAAAATATCTTTGCACAGTCCTTTGTGCAACTACATGCTAAAAATCTGCAAATGCACACTTAACACTAAACAGCACAAAAAATACATTCTGTATCCATTCATATGCAAATTTAAAACATTTCACTTGGCAGATAAACAATGAAAAGTTATTTTAAAAAAATCAGAAACTACAAAAACGCGCACATAAAAGTCTTCCCTTTTGGATTTTTAGTAAAATACTGCTCTGTATAAGATCTAATGAAAAACTCCAGTGCTTACAAAATACTTTTTATCTATGAGAAAAACAAATGTTTAAATTTATATGTGCATGAATTAAACATAATCACCTTGTTAAAATATAAAAACTGAAATCACAGGGAACATGGCATAGGTCAATGCAGATGTTACATCTACCAGGACATGTAAAACTGTAATTAACTGGGCACCAGGCAGTCAGTATCACAGAATATATAAACTAAAAACCAGGGACTAATACAATATGCAGCAGTTACAGAATTAAGTGTTTAACCAGCTATATATACTAAATATAGCAATTCTACTAGAAGAGGGAGAGAAAGTCATAGTCTGAAGAAGGTAATTAATAATAAAAATTGTTGTGTTTACTGATGTTAAGAGAAGAGTGTTCTCCACAACTGTTTCTAAAAAAAACCTGCATGAGTTGGCTATCCAGATATGTCAAAATTAGGTAATTTAAAGAAAATTCAGAATTCCAACAGAAACGACATGTTCATCAATCATCAACTGCTTAGTCTTTTATGATGACACTGGTGGTAAAGTTTAAAGGAGACAAGAATAGGTGATATGAGAATTTAGCAGTCTCATCTCCATCATGGGAATTTCTAAACAACTCTTTTCTCTGATGATCAGATAATTCATATAGTATACGGGAGACTAACATCTGCGTCTCTAAATTTCACATAAACACTTCTAAAACATTGTTGTGTCAGCATCATGTCAGTCTTGCATTGCTAATGGGCATAAATCATCAAAATATGCAACTTTTTCTTCACGCAACATGGCCTCAAACTCTCTTGAGACTAGAAGGCTATAAATAGAACAACAAAATCAACATACTTTAAGACTTTATATAGACTGTTCTACAAGGTTTGTGGTAAAACAAAATGAAATTTCTTAACCTTGTTTTTACCTCTGTGATCCTTTTTATAGGGCTTGCTGCTATTCTACAAATACTGCTGAGGCAACAACTGTTTCACAGAAATCAATATAAAAAAACACAATAAATGGAGGCAAAGAACAAAAAAGGGGAGCTGAAAGTCAGTCTACAGTCTTGCAGATCTAACAGAATCGACAAAATGAATCACTAAAGCTTGCTTTATTTCTAAGCTTCCTGGGCCTTACAAGAAAAGTATTTTTTCTGGAATAGATTAGAATAAAGAAGAAAGATGAAGTTTAATCGTCAATAAACAGCACCAACCACGGCTTCAAATTTTCTCTTAGACTGAACACTTCTTATTAATGTCAATAAGAACGGAACATGTGGGTTAAAAATAATAGTCCAGGGAACTTTGAGCCTTCTTTTTTTCCTATATGAACTAAAAATGGAGTTACTTCTTTTACAACGTAGCTCCCTTCAAAAATATAAGTAAACTTTTTGTCTGAAGTGGACTCTAAATAAACATTACTTTGACAGCCATTCTATGCAGACACCTTTAAACTCTGCCTATTTTTATAATTTAGAAAAAAAAACCATCGTGATATCATTAGCATTTTAGAGGGATATGCAGATCTGCAGTAGATATCTATGCTATTTTATCATCATAAAACAACAAAAATTCAACATACTTTACCAAAGAGCTCTCTACTTCTCAAATATATTTTTTTATTCAATACAGTCTATAAATTGGTCTCCTGGAAGAGATTTTGCATCACCAATCACTTTTTGCCACTCTAATACTCGAGATACAATAATACCTACATTTTGAAAGTTGTAAAGTTGTTGCCCTGTGGTTTAAAACCTAACAGTTCAGAGTTACAGAAATTTTGGCAGTTCCACTGTAGTTAGGTTTTAGTCACACTGATTCAACTCAGAATGACCTGGGGAGCCAATATGAAAGCTGCATTTAAAGAATTTTTCCTTTCTGTCTTATTACGCTATTTAAAAATAAGCTAGAATACAAAATGTCATACTAAACAATCTTTGATGCCCAACTTATTACTGCACCATATCCCTCCCAAAAAGCACAGCAATCCTGAATTAAGGTTGCCACTGTTATTGCTGCTTACCCGGTATAGTCTGTAAGCCACTGTTCAGAAACCTAGGCACAATGGATGGCATGGTAACCTTAACTCATCATTTCCTGGCTTTTGCTAATTTAAGTCAAAATAATTACGTTTTAACATAATTTCTATAGTTTTTGTAACAACCTGAAAATCATAGCAAATAAAATTTATTTAATTCTATATTATACTTAAAGTGGCTGGTCTTTTTAATAGAGCTTTCTGATTTTTTTAAACGATAGAACATAACAGTGGGGGAAGAGTTAAAGATAAAATACACCTAGCTACCATATTTATTCTGAAGATTTTTGTGCGCCAAAATTGACAGCCAGCTTTCTTGGCTTTCGCTTGCTGGAAGTGTTTGGTGTTGATTTGTTATGAGGAGCACTTGGAGTAGCCACATTGTCTTGAAATGAAACAGTGGATTGAGCAGCTTGAGGAGATTTTAAAGGAGCTGAAGAACTATCTTGCTGAATGTGGTCAGAAGACACTGGCTGTTCATTCTTTAGTGGTGCAGCTTGAGGGGAACTCTGAAACTCCTTGAGCTCAAAGTTTTTCTTGCTAGCAGCCCTTTTTTTAGTTACCTTTAAATTAAATAAATATTATTTAACAAAATGCATTCTCAAAAAACTGCAAATATTCCACTTTCAGAAAACATGCATATGATTTTTTTACAATCATTTTCTAATACTAAAAAGTGCTTCACAGTGGGGGTGTTGCTGCATTCATCAAGTAGGCATATTTTTTTTACAAAAGCAGAATATTAAGACAAACCTGCCAATCTTACCTGCAGAGGTATAAACTGGTTGTGAGAACCAACTGGTATAGTTCCTGCAAGAGACATGTTTCCTGGATAGGAACCAGGATAATAGTGTTTAGGCACCGGAGTTCCCCAGGACACTGGACCAAACATGTGAGATGATGGAGGCATTATATTAGCTGTGAAAATAAATAACTTTTAGCTCTCCTTCCTCAAAAAAAGGATACAAACTCCCCAAGATCTCAGAAGTACCCCAACCACATTTGGTGTTTCTTTTTCCAATAAAGCCTCATATTCTTCATACTCAGGTAAGTATTTATTTATTATCAAAAAAGTCCTAAACAAACAGTTCTGCTTTTACAGAACTACCCCTAGATGACTGCACAGTTAGGAGCACTAAGTCACAGCATCTGCTTTTCAGAGCATGCATAAAACTTAGGATCTTCAGATCCTCAGCTGAATCAACAGTATGAGTAGAAGGCCGCTAGTGTAGGCCATCCTTTTGAAACAAGTCAACAACATAGAAACCCTGGGGAAAAGAGATGTAGCAGCTGCTATGTGGGTTATTAGGATGCTAGAATGCTGCTGACTTGTTAGTTACTAGCTGTGAATATGAGCTTTAGTAAAATAAAAAATAGTCAGGAACAAGAAACATAGAGTTTTCAGCAATTTTAGGGGGGGGTTATTTATCATGCTAATGTTTGGCAGTGTACAACAGGATTCTGAGGCAGTACTTTAGTTACTTGGTTATAAACAAAGTAACTTGGTTATAAACAAATAAAAACACTAATGCATGGATAACCATCAAATACACAGGGGGGAAAAAAAAAATCCATGTAGAAAAATCAAGAAAGAGGTTTCTTAAGAATTCTGAACTGGAACTATCAGCTTTGAACTGAAAAGAAATAATTGGGAAATGTGATTCTTTGTACTGAATTAATTTGCATATCAATGAGAAGAGATTAATGAACTGTTTTCAAAGCTACATACTGCCGTTTTGAATTGCAAAGCCATAGTTCAAACAGCTACATATAGGAAGACCAAAAATGGAGCTTTCTGGATGACAACTCATTTCCATATAAAGAACCATTACAACTGCAGGTAATTATGCAGGCATATTTGAAACATGTACTAGCCAAATACTTACCAGGGGGTTGTGCAAATACTGAAGGAATAGACCCAGGTGGTACAGGAACCCCTAGAGGCTGATAATTTGGAAACACTGGTGGAGGCGGAGGTGGAGGCAAAGGGAAGTTCACTCCTATAGAACTCTATGAAGGACACAGAGGATTATAAACAGATGCAATACAAAAGAGATAAAGATTTTAAAAGATTCTTAGCATCCTCACCAAACGCTGTAAAGCAAAAAGTGCAGCCTTCTCCTTTGCTTCAGCTTCAGAATGACATTGTGGTCCATGCACCAACAAACCATTTGATAATTTTATGTGACAAACTGTCATGGTCTAGAAAAATGAGATAAAATGTTTGAAGACATTTGTATTACAGACAAACTGTGAGATAGAAACAAAGGATTCATTTATTTGTTTTGAAAAAAGAAAAGAAGCTGAGGTTAATTTTCAGATCTATTTCAGTGCTTAGTCCAAAGGTTTAATATAGGACAGTTGAAACCAGGTATAGAACTTTAACTTTTACAGAAAAAGGTTTTCACCTGTGGTGTTTTTATGAAAGAGAAATCCGGTTGTGACATTCCAACAAGAGAACAAATACGATAAAGTTCAGAAACAGTAGACAGTGCAGGCTGTGGACAAGTGAAAGGGTGGCCTCCAGTTTCCATTGCTGGTGTGTTCTGAGGGCCTCCAGCGCTATGAGGCTTGTTCATATAAGGAGCTGACAAAAGAAAAAAAAAAACCAAGCAGCTGTATCATGAACATATCCCACACTGAAAGGATAGCAACTTTGTTATTAGCAGAAGAAAACCTATAATTTTTTATGGTATTTTCTGATTAACAAAAACTGGGAGACTATATATAAAGAGATTTCTACATCTGAATAAAGAATTAGAACTGAAAAAGATGGACATTTGATTACTAATCAGTAATTACTATTAGAAATTCAGTACTATCCTGGTAGCTATGTTTTAAAACGTCACTACAAGATGAAGCTCTGAACTATGAACTGATATCTAAACATACCCATTTTTTTTGGTTGTCTATATTGCAAGGCAGGTCCATGGCAATCCTGTCTACTAGGGGGAGCAGAAACATCATTAACTCGGGATTTCACTTCATTCTTTGTTTCCAGGTCAGAGCCATCGATCTTCAAAATCTCTTTGAGCATCTGTGTTCCTTTCTTTAAAAATAAAACAAACCATTCAAGGACATGAAGGCATTCAGGTAACACTACTTTCTTACTTATTTCTGAAAATTGTAATTGGTAACAAAAGCTGAATTCCTGTTTTCCTATTAATTACATTTTATCAAAGCACAGATAGCAGCACCTTAGCATAAACAAATGTGTTTCTTAATTTTCTTTGAGAATAACTAATTAAAAGCTCATCAATATGTTTAAAAAGGCAGTATGAGGTTTCACAGAGTTTCTTTAAATAGAAGCATTGATGCTAAGATTGCAGATGCTAACTTGCTATGTAATGATTCCTGCAGTATACACACCATAGCAAATGACTGTGGTGACAGATGTTCTTCATTTGTAGCTGTTGATTCTTTGGGATAAGTCTGCACTTCATTTTCTTTGGAAATTTTCAAAGAAGCTAGAAGGCTTTCAAGTTCATTGTCCTTCTTAAAATAAACAAACAAACAAAAAAGGTGCATTAACTCAGTATATCACAAGCAGATGCAAGAGGCAGGGTATATTATTTTGAGATTAATGTTATGCTTATTCGGGAATTTTTGTGTGTCTTAGGTTGGGCACACCACAGTCACGTCTGCTCAGAGTGTGAACAGATATCCAGAGACTTTTTATCAAGTTCTGCATACTAAAATGCAAGTATTCACCAATAGAAAACTCATTTAAAGAATCATTAAGGTCATACAGGTTTGTCTTATATCTGTTATAAACATGAATTTGCACACAACTGACCAGTAATAATTGGAACAAAATGGACTGGAAACTGAAGTTATTCAAAAAGCACAAGTTAACTATGTAGATCCTACCTTTCCACTTGTACAGGGACCATCAACTGCAGCCTTCTGAATTACAGGCATGTTGGGACTTTCATTCCTCTTCAAAAGTTTAACGTTGTACTTATTCACACCTGCAAAATTCTGAAATAAACTGCAGCATTTATTATTGAATACTAATACTCCATTACTCATTATAACACATCATATTAGAAATGCATCTGCAAATAGCTTTCATAAGCTAATGTTCTTAGCAGATCTCAGCTTACTAAAAACTTAGCATTTGTGTATAGCATTACAGCATAGCTTTTAGAGTCTGAGATTAATAGGAAAATCATTTGGTATCATCATTATACATCTTATGCACTTTCTCTCATTTTCCGTCTATAAAATCTCTAGAGAAAAAAAAAAACCTCCAAAATTATTCTTTTACTGGGTAAATTTTAACTAAGATGCCAGTTAAAGAGAAATCTGTAAAATGATGAATCAGATCAAAGTAAAATGAAAAGAATACATTTACTTAGTGCAGAAGAAATTACCTGCTTGTTTGATATTTTGTTATGTGACTGACTTTCACCTCTTGTAACTTTGGAATCTTCTTTAACTAGAAAAGAACACAGTATTTTGAAATGCTTTTAAAATCATAATAATAATTTAAAAAAATGTAGTAACTCCATGAAAGTACATAGAGTTGGATTAATTTCAATAGTTGCATCAAATGTTTAATTCATACTTTTTATAGGTCATGCTTTTCTTGTAGGATAAAATAAAATTAAGGATACGCAATAATACATTTTATCTTATATTCTACAAATGTGATTACAAGCAAATTTTTCAAAGCCAAGTTGTGGAGTTTTAGTGTTTTGGTTTTATATCAGATGGAAGAAAGGTCAACATAATGCAGAACATCTTGATTTAATAGTTCAGGATTAAGTGTGAAATAACCTAATAGACAGGAATATTATTTGACAGTAACAAATCTAATGTAGTGTTTATATAACTGTAATAAATTATTTTCTATTCATTAGTACAAAAAATTCAATAGGCATATCAATGAAGATAAAGCAAGTTATCCTCAAAACAGTTACTAATTATAGTACTTACATTTTTTATATGGCTCCTGTTTTCTTTGCTGACCTTTAAAGCTGCTGTCATTGAATCCTGGCTTATAAAACTGATTGCCAGTTCCCAGCTTGATTTCCTGAGGTAGAACTGCACCCTAGGATTTCAAACATCAAACCTTAACCAGGAAACTATGTATCTATCATTTACACAGTAGTCTCTAATGACTACCTCTTTCCAGAGCTATGTAACAATGCTTTCATTGTTTATTTGTAACATTAACAGAAACCATTCTGATGTAACGAACTGATGTATAATAATTGCATAATGAACTGATATATATTAAGTACTCTTCACATTTCATGAATTCAAAAATGCATATTTTGAACCCAGGGATCTGTTTAAAGTGTATATACTAACCTTCTCATGCATGTTTTGCTGCATATGGTGAGACTTCCCAGAACTCTGCAACGATTGCCATATGCTGCAGAATTCATCATCTTGCTTACTCTGTGCCTGACAAAATAAGAAACAACAGCCCAAACAAACTCAATAGCTATAAACTCAATTTTTGAACAGCTAATCATAAACAAAGAGATTCCAAAAATCCTAAGGTCTAAGTTTAACTGTCTTCAGTCAGCAGAAGTTTTCATACTGACACTTAGTAGAACTTGTGGATATCTAATGTTTAAAATAGGCTACTGTGGTGGGTTGTATTTACATAACTTTTCCAAAGAAACACTATTAAACTGAAATGAGCTTAGTTTGCTTTGAGATTGTTTTTGTTTTGTTAGTAACAGAAATCATTAACATAAGAAAGATCACAGTATAATTAAGTGCAGATGATATTCAAAATGGTTTCAATAGCATGCTCTCATACTGGTAGTATTCTTAAATTTTATTCTTAAGGCCTTATTTTGTAAGGCCTTATCAATCAGGCTCAATTGTTTCACAACATTACATGTATGTTACCACAGAACTGAAGCCCAGCTACATAAAAAACACTTTTGAAAATCTAGAATCTAAACAAGGATAACAGAAGTACTGGGGCAAGTTCTACTCCAGTCTATATCCGGGCTAAAACATCTGATGTACTAAAACAAAGCTATTTGTTAATCACCAGAAAAGAACACACATTCTCAATAGGGGGCTAAAATAAATATTGAGACATTTGGGTCCAATACTAAAGGAATTACTCACTTTATTTTTCTGATTGCCACTCAGAAATGATCCTTTCTGGGGTGAGTTAGAGTTGCCCTGATTTTCAGCCCTGAGATTGTAATGCTGTCTTCCATTCAGTTGCTAAATCATTAAGAGAAAAAAATTATATATATATCAGCAGTGTTTCATGCCTTAAACTACTTCCCAAAAGAATTTTCTTATATAGACTTAAAAAACATGAGACAATTTTTCTCAAATACACCTACAGCAACATGAAGTTAGCATTAACTAATTTTCTTTAAGAAAGTCACTTACTAAAAAATAAATTTTAATTAAACCAGTGAGAACCCCACTTCACCTGTAATTTTTCCTCCTTTACAGTATTTCTCAAAGTAAATCATAACCAAGAAGCAAAACTGCCAAGAAAATCATGTCTTCTAATTTTGAGCATGGATAAGGTTGGCCTACAGGAAGCATTACTTGGAACAGAGCTTTAAGGAAATAATTGCATCTCTGCCCAAACAAACTTTGTTGACACCAAATGTGGTGTCACTACTTTGAACTAAATATTTGTCTCTTGGAAATACAACTGGAGCAACTCAAAGCGAAACAACTGTCAATAAAGAACTTTTGGTCCCTTTTATTATTGCATTATCTCATTTCTCTAAGATAAAGATTATCGTACTTCTAATTACTGATACAGAAGTTACATTTTATTTGTTCCAAAGATTACCCTGGTCATAATTCAGCTTGTATGGAAAAACATTTTTGTACAAGTGAAAGAAAAGTCTTACTTGAGTAGGAACAAAAAGAGAGCGAGGAGAATGGTTGAGGCCTCCGAGATGTACTTTTTGTGAGCATACAGATGACAGATCAGATGTGTATGAACTGTAGTTATTCACAGCTGGCTGAGGTTTAACTATGGCTGTCAGTTTTTGATTTCCCATTTCTGACCGACTACCATGAGAAAGGTTAATTAAGGCACTTGATGGGAGACGATAACCTCTGGCAGGCGAGCACCTTAAGCAAAGCAAATTACATAGTTGTTTCATGTAATTTACTTACTGACATTTTGAGATATCTGGCTTAATAACATTGTTGCCTGTATACCAAAAGATAATGATTTAAGTTTGAACAGCAGAGGCTGAAAACTGTATCCAACATTGAAATCTACTAGCATTACACACCACCATAATCCCATCTTGCTCCCCTGTGGCCTCTGTTGTCAAAACCAGAAAACAACCGTAATTACTACTTCTGAGTTTATGTTGTACCTTTCAGTGCTGAGCTCAAAGAAATTTTAAAGATGAGTGAATTGTTATAGCATAGTTTTGTAGTAAATATTTCTGTATAAAATTAAGAACCAGGAAATAATATTATTTTATTTTTCTGAGATGAAAACTGAAGCCAGTAGCAGAATTATAAACTGAAGTTAAGCAGGATTTAGTCAGTTTTATATCAACCATTATGATTCTGTATACTGAAAATTAGCTGGGTTACAGGACATGCAAGGGATAGAATTGTGTTGTGCTTGCTGAACACAGGGAATACATAAGATTCTCCTCTATCATAAGAAATCCCTTAATTTAACTAAGAACAACAGTAAAATGAAATCTGCCTGGTAAAGTTAGAAGTTTACCTGCTTACTTAAATACAGAAAAGTTATCATACTTTCTAAAACAAAAGTATTAATCACGCCTCCACCTCCCGAAGAACAGTTTAGATTTTTAATTGTGGTTAGAATTTAATGCCTATGTATCAATTATTTATAGCTCAGTGTCCCTCCTTCAGAGGAGCAGATGATTACTGGCTATTTTTAATCTATATGTTATAGACATACTGGTAACAACCTGCTTTCTACATACTTGTTTTCAAAAGTCATTTGGATCTAGTGCTTTATTCCGATGGTTCATGTTTGCTTTCTACAAATCAGAAGCTTCTAAATACAGTATCTTCATAAAAATTACCCCTACTCAGCTAGAAAAAAGAAAACAAAAGAAATAAAAAAACCTGACCAACGGTGAGAAACAAAGTTTTAAGAAGAGGCATTAAAAATACTCATGAAACCAAAGGCCACAATTTCATGCCATCGATACCAAGAGAATGAGATGACTATGAAAGCCCCTGAACAAACCTTATAGTTAGGCCTCCAAGGAATTCTTCATCAAACAAAACTTCGAAGAGCACATCTGTTTCTCTGCTGGCTATAGAAAATGAAGTAAAACGTTATCCTAAATATGCAATAGTAGTTGTTTTTATTTAAATCATATAAATATATTAGTTACACAATAAATAAAGAGCAAACCATAACTAATTATCAACAACAAAAAAATCCCTATGCCATAAATGAGTAATTTCTTTAACAGCAATTCAGAAATTATACTCAAAGTCATACGTGGCTGCCCTTTTAGGTATACTTTTAACATAAATGTACCACACATAACAGCTTATCAACATGCATTAACAGAACTGCAATTTATAGCAGTCAGTCACAGTTGTCAGAAACTGCCAGAAAAGAGATGCAAGTCATCTCTTCATTTAGGCAGTCAGAAACCGCAAGCTTTAGCATTATCTTCTTGCATAATGATAGACTAATACTTTAAAATTATACTAGTATATAATCATTATGGAGAAAAGAATAACTCTCTTAAAAAGCTGGACTCAGTTCTAGTCTAGTCAAGGTTCTGCTGGATGCAAACTGAATGAGAAAGCAACTACTTAAATTCTAGGTAAGGAAACAATTTCTATTACTAGATTCTGTAAATCCTTTTGTTTACCTGAAATAGATTTATAGACAGTATTCTCAAGTAAGTGTAAATCCAAGCCATTTTACAGAAATGGAGTATTCACAGAGCAAAAACCAAATTAGAAACCAAACAATTGAAAAATCATATTTGATAAAATTTTATGTTCAACTTAAGTATTAAGGCTAATACTTTTGTTTTTATCTCTGCTTCTCTTAACTTTGCCCATATCTTCCAAAATTTTGTTCCTTTTTTACAGTCTGTGTTTTCTCTCATTGATGACTCTTGCCTTTTTCATATTAAGAAGGAAAAGGGTAATTTCTTATTCAAGTATAGCTGTGAACAAATGAAATTAAAATACAATTCGCATAGGTTTAATTCAAAAAGGTAAATATGTAACTAGCAGCTTTAAGTTGCATATACTCTGCAGGTCAGAAATTTATATGCATTCATAACCATTCTAGAAAACAGTTCTCTGCAGCCTGCTTTCACATCACTGGCAGAGCTGTTATGTAGCTATAATGCTACAATTATGAAGAAACTATTACCTCCTTTTATTCCTATAATGGTACCTCGAAGACCAACTGGAACGGAGAAGTTTTCTCTCACATTCACAACACGGTCAAACAGCCTGTACTCTGCGTCTCGATCTGGAACAACCCCATTCTGTTGTTCTAAGGGCTGACAATAACCAAAACACTGCGTTAATGTTTGCAAAAAATAGGGATTACAATCAAAATGCATTTTATATAACAATATCTGAAACGCAGCATAAAACAAACTTTGTGAAAAGAATTAAGAACATAGAATCTTCCTTCCCCAGATACAAAATAAGCTTTCTTTTTCTTTTTTTTCTTGCAACTCTCACTCACTGCTGCTGCCTGAGAACAGTGATCCAAGACACACCAAAGGGATCAATTTAGATGAAACCATCAAGGGTAACCTGCCTGTTTCAGTAACATGGGTAGCTGTGAAATACCAGGCAAGATGAGTTGGTCATAAGTCAAGAACCGAACAAAAAGCAAAAAAGGGAAGAGACGACAAGTCCGTTTTATTTTGCCTTCATTATACAGCCAATAAGAACTGTAGAAGCATGAAGGACAGAAGGTAGAAAAGAACTGAAAGGCAGTATAACAGACGACTGAGTTCAGAGTTAGAAACTCCTTTTAGAGATGGGCTACTGTTCTCAGGTTGATTTACTAGAAGGCATCATAAAACTTTTTCTTCCATCAACACTGTTCTAAAATTCCACTCTATGAAAGCTGGTAGGCTTAGGTAAAATAATTATGATCTGAACACTTAAAAAAACCACCTTCTCACATCACTTACTCTGTACAGCAAATGAGGTTTCACAGTTACTCGCACCTTCTTGTTGCTCTTTCTCTGCTAAAGAAAAGGAACAGAAAACCATTACAAACTAGTGTAGGAAAAAAACCTGGATTTCAGGTACAAAAAAAATCTGAAAAGATAATGTACAATTCTTTCATTTCTTTTAGATAAAGGTATACAGCTTTCATGAAGTCTTTAGGATGACCAAGACCAGTTTTTAAAACATGACTGATTTCTTACCAGAGCTTTTGCATTGTTTAGCTAATTACAGAATTCACACCAACTGTGTTATCATGTCCTAGCAAATAATTTCAAAGAAATCAGTCTGTTATTTCATGTGGCTTTACCTTTAGCTTTTTAGTAATTTTCTTGGCCCCTTTTTTGATCTGTGGCCTTCACAAAACAACTTTCTAGTTTTACTCAGCCCAAAGAGAAACTGCAAGGGAAGAACAGCTCGTATTGCACTTAGAAACAGAACTTCAGGTGTTCAGAATATACAGACATCTATTCCTTTCTGAAATCACCAAAAGGCAAGGTTCAGAGTATGGGTTAATGCCACTGAATCACCTCAAAAAGAGTAAGTCAATTTAAAAGATTAACAATGAGCTCTTCTGAATTTCTGGGACAATTCACATTAAAAATTCAGATACTACATTATGCTTTGTATTCTTTTTCTTTGGAATGCAAAGTAATCTTCAATTGTCTTCTAATTCAAGAGCATGGAAAATAACAAGCAGCTGCTTTTTGGTTCACCCCTGCTCACAATGATGCCAAGCTGCATACCTTGCATTTCTCTATTTCTTCTTCAATTTTCTCAACAATGGCTGCATCCAAAATTTGCAAGTCACAAGATGAGCGAGACAAAGCAGACACAGGATGTGCCTTTAACCATGCAACAATTTCTTGAACTTTCTCAGCTCTAGATAAAAAAAGGACACGAATACATGAATTAAAACTTTCAACTATTTTACCCTGGTCCGTGATTTAATCAGTCAAGTATTATGATATAGGCACAATGCTTGTATACATTCATAAAGTAACAGTTCTGCATAAGTTTACAATAGAGGTTAGGAAAAAAAAACCATAATCAATCATGCAATACTGTTTCAAAACTAACCTGAAGTTTTGTCTCATTAAAAAAAAAAAAAAAATACTAAAAGCCAAAATTATTTGAAAGTATTCATTAAATTGTGCTTGCATCCAACCAATTAACTATGTCCAGTGTAATTAAAGATTAAAGACCAGCTGTTTTTCACAACACAGTAAGAAAGAACTTCGGGGTTCTCTGGTAAAATGGAGCACAAATCTAAAATTCTTAAAATAGAACTGTCCCACAACAGTGTGTCAGCCTGGTAAGAATCCTGTGGATTGCAGCATCACACAGACTTACTAACTCAAGCCTGTGAATAGTGCTTACTAGCTAATAATAATGTTCTTATACTGTATCTGCGACCAAAATTGCTCCTTGTCTCTCATGAAACTGACTGGATACATACTGAAAACGTGCAAAGTACTTTAAATTCTGTTTATTTTTCAAACATTCATGTTGTTTTTCAAATTCAAAATGATCTTAAACAATTAAAATAATTATTGCTTTTTTTCCAAAATGATCTTTTGGAGGCTATTCTTAGTGAAGGTTACTTTAAAAGCAAGAATTATAAAGCAGCCATCAGAAATTAGATTTCTCATTTATTGGACTTGGAGTCTTATTTATTGGAGATGGAGTCTGGCAGAGACTTGATCTCCACAGCTGGAATATCCACCATTCTGATGATTTTTTCCAGAGTCATCACCAAACAGTCATGCTGCTCAAAGAACATCAAGGTTTCAGTTACACAGCAGCCACTATACAATCACCACTAATTTCACAATGTTGTCATCTTTATTTCACTTTTTCTAGAAAAAAAAAAGAAAAAAAGCAAAAGGAATCTGGGTTACCCATTCTCGTCTTCTCCAGGCCAAATGTCATCTTCATAGAAGATATCTTCCTGGCTGTTCTTGGCTATATAACTAAATAGTTCAGGGACCCTGAAAATGAATAAATAGAAGACAAACTTAGTTTCACATTAGCATAGACCACACAAAAGCCTCACCAAAACAAACTTTGACAGGCTTCAAAATTTATGGAGTGCCCAGGCAGATGATTTTTCCTTAATTTAGTGTCATACTGTTCATTTGTCAAGGGTAAGCTGCCGACAAAACTTCTGTATCCCAAAATATACTTCTCCTGGGAAGAAGACTGGTGGAAGGAGAATACTGGAATAAAAGAAGTCCCATCAAGCAATCTCCAAAACCAAACTCATCTGTTGTTAGAAGATCTGCATCCAGCAGACAAATTCCAAAGACTGATATGAAGGTGGGTAATTTGGGTTAATATCCAATATTTACCTTGAATATCCAATATTTACCTTTCTAAATACTCAGCAAGTAGTTGCTCTACTGCAGAAGAATACATCCACTCATTTCCAACTTTCTTAGTATAGCCAGGAACTTCTTCATTTTTCTTATTGAACTTCAGGTTTAGCCCAACATTCGCTTTGTGATCTCCATGAGGACTAGAAATAAGTTATTAAATTGAAATAATGTACGTATGTGTGTACGTACATTAAAAACCCACATAAACATACATCCTCAGCCTTAAACCACAGAAAAATTGAATTCATTGTATTGTTTACTTACTAGCATTGCAACAACTGTAAGTGTTACAGGACAGAAACTGTGCTATGGTAGCTGTCCACATGCTACTTTATTGCAAAGGAAGTAGGAAATATTTTAGTTATTCCTTAATTAAAATCTAATCAGCCACAAGCTACCTGGCATTTACCAAGAAGTAGAAGGATGTCCCTGAAGAATCAGTGGGGAACAAATGTACACATTAAATCACAAGATGAAGCTCATGCTTCAATCTCTTCAAATGATTGAAGAAAATCAATCATTTCTTTGATGAGCTGTCCTAGGAAACCACGATTCTGACATTCAAAGAACTATAGCGACTGCTCCCTTACATATTCTAAGCAGTTTTAGTCTTAACTAGTTCTTAAAAAAAATTACAGCTATAATCGTTATAGCTTTATACTAGTAGTAATGATAAATACAATAAAGTTAGATCCCAATTCCAATTGTATTCTCAGTGTAGCTGAGAATAAGTTCCTGCTTCAATTATGCAAGTAGTTAACCACGAAAGTCAATTTATGTCTTCATTCAATACTAAAGCTAACAGAACAAATCTCCAGTAAGCAAAAATTAAAAAACCAGTTTACAATAGGAGAGAAAAACACTTTATATAAAGTCAGTTTACAGCACATAAACTCTAAAGAAAGCTTCACATCACAAAACAGTTATATACCCGATAAGAACAGTACTTAATTATATCAGAAATTCTGTAGAGTTGCGTTACAATTTAGAAGCTTCTCTACAGTCAAAATTCACGAAGAGAACTTACTTTTTCTTTGATCCTCTTCCAATAAAGATACTCCCTGTAAATCTGGAGACAAGATATCCACTTACTCCAAGACGGCTGGCCAAAATATATGCAGGATTGTATTTCACAGAATATTTCTTTAAAACAAACAAACAAAAAATATTGCCAATTCCCGAAGGGTAAGGATTTTTACAAAAAGGGCAAATGATTAATGTGGAAGCATCCCTTAAAGACATTTATCATCGCAAAAATATAGTTGACATCTTATTTAACCTTTTACTAAAAAAACAAAAGCACTTACATGCTGGTTCTGTATTAAAGGATCAAGTTGGGGTTCACACGGAATATTGAAAACTACACGAATTCTACCTTCTGTGATCACATCATGTGAATCTTGAACCTTGAAGAGACAAACAAAATATTACAAATGTTACTTAAAAAGACCTTATCGTCTAGTTTATCAACAATTTTCCTGCAATAGGCACAGAGATGCTTTGGGATTCATCATACTGCCATGACCTGTATACTGTTTCCTCACAGAGGCAATCAAACAGCATTAGATAAAAGGAATACATGACTGAAAATGGTCCAAAATGGGAACTCTCTATATTGCAAATTATCCCAAATAATTACAAAAAAAGAAATCCTGAACTGAAGCTATGCTACCTTTTTCCTGTTATGCCAGCAACAGTGATAGGGAAAGCAGAAGAATTCCCTTCCTCCTCTGACTAAATTAACAGGGAATCTTTGATTTAAAATTTTAGCTATCAAACAACCACTACTGCCACAATATCTTTGATTATTTTAGGCTTGCAAATAAGGGAATTTTGGGAAAAGAAAAATTTATTGAAACAAACTTCTCCCATGCAGCCGTAGTAAGGAGATCCCAGCATAAAGGCTGTACTTCCAGGAGGAAACAAGTCATCCAAAGTTTTGATGTTTGAAAAACGTGAGTCAAAGGCTTTGATATCCTACATAAAAAAGACAAAATTGATAACATTAAATGTAATTCAGTTACAGCAGAATTTAGAAAAAGCATCGATTTTTAATTAACATTATCTCAGTCTGAAATAATTAACCAAAAGCAAAGTTACAAATGCTGTTACACAAGCAACTATGCTACACTGTAGAGCACCACTATGGTACTTAACACAAAATAACGTCAGTAAAAAGATGACATAAAGGCATTTTTTTCAGTTAAGATCCTTAAACCGTGCACCAAGATTACAAATTTCATGACAAAATACGTGCCTAAGCACATTATTTTTTTTTAATACAACAAATGACATTAATTTAAGATGTTTATTTTTGTTAATTCTTTTGTTTTAAAGGAACATATACCCTTTCCTCCCCGCCCATACCTCCATCCCATAGTCAGGAGCTACTGCAGGAAGATACTGCACTTGTATATTTACCTTGACAACAGTTTGATAAACAAAAGGAAGAGCTTGTTTTGACCACTGCTTCTCCAAATAAACTTCTCCATTTTGGTTTAGCTGATATCTATTACCAGTGAGTAACTGAGCATACACAACTATTGAGGTTTCATGAATAATTATTCCTTTTCTTCTCTGGTAACTGAATAAAAAAAATAGAACATTTAGACTGATTGCAATAAACAGAACTGAACCAACAGCGTGGAATTAAAAAAAAAAAAAAAGCCCAACTTTTCTTAACAAAAGGATACTAACTTTGCTTCCTGTTTTATAAAAAATAGCCAGAATAAATGGCTTAACCAATCTCTTATTCATTGTTGCACAGCCACATAGTGTGCTTACTGAAGTGTGTTAATTTAAATTTCACCTCTACAGTAGGAAGACTTAGGGGTAATTAACATAGTTAACTGAAGGGACAGATAACAAAATGGCAAGCTATTGTAACTCATTTGTGTTCCACTGAGCGTCCACACTCTAAAAGAGCAAGAGCTCTATTCAAATTTAACAATGCTGAACTATTTAAGTTGTATCTTGATACTGTATGACTCTGTTCTATGTATTTCCTACAATTGAAGATTACTAAAACCAGAACAGAAAATTGAGTTGGAGAGTAAAAACTGAAACTAATTCATTTCAAAATTCTTTTATAACACCATATTAACTTTAAATATCTAGGGACTAACTCCATATACTATGAAAGTCAACATCAGCTCTTTCATGTTGTGGTTTGTTGGGGGTTTTTTTGTTTTGTTTTTTAATTCTAGCAGACTCATTAAACTTTATCATCAGCAGCTCTTCTCTACTATTTAGGTATACATTACAGCAATAAAACATAGCTGAGTTATAAAATGCAAAGTTACACTTCAATTTTCAAAGTTACTTACTGCTCTGAAATGCCTTGAACTTCTTTTAACCACACGCTTTGTTCCTTATCTCCAACATATGCCACTTTAGTCGGGGGCACTGCATTTCCCATGTAAAGCTTTTGTGTACCATGTGGTTCTTCCAGATAAAACCTTAATAAAACCATGGCAGGCACAAATTTAACTGAGTAAGATTAATCTAGACATGAGCAAAACTTAAAATAGCTAGAAATTACTTGTTAAGGACATGGAAAACTTGCAGAACCATTTTCTCTACACCTTCCAAGACAGGACATGCAGCACTTTTTATAAAAAATACTAGTGCATGTGCTGAAAGGAAGATTGTACAGAAAGAGTTCTCTTTTACATTATTCTGTTTGAATTTCTGCATATGCCTTTTTCCCCCTTAAAGTTAAGAATGAGTTCCTCCAAACGTCTATATCTATAGCAAAATACCGAAGGGCTACATTTCAACAGAGAGAATCAAACCTCAGAATAACTAGAATTAATAATAATAAAGGTTCTTCCACTAAGCACTTCAGTACATCTGGAATAATTTGCTGTTAGCAAGTATTATAATAAAAACCAAAAAGCTGTTGTACAACCTAAGGAATTTATTTTGAATAAAGCAATAAAGATGACAACTATCTATGAGATGTCTCTTACTTAGTTTCTCCATCTGATACAGCAATAACTCTGGCTTCTTCAAGGTGTGGCCAGTTAACAAAAACACGCTTTCCAAGTACCAAACTGGCAACATTTTCTACCATCTGAAAAAGTAAAGAAGTTACTATTACTCATAGTTTAAAATATTTTTAAAAATTGTTAAAATATTTTCAAACTGCTTTTGCAATCAAATCTACTGTAGTTATGAACAGGTTTCTCTTGCAGAACAAAAAGCTCATTTTAATTTATTAAATTCTGTTTTGATACATACTACATAATTTTTGATTAGAAACAGAGAATCATCTTGTTGCTAAGACAAAGTATAATATTCCAAATGTGTCTCTTTACATAAGCATATGTTATTTATTTACATTTCTATTATAGGATTACTATGTACTTTCTTTTGTGCCTCTGGGACACCATAATCAAACTGACAATTTGAGATTAGTGACATATTCTGCATCATGAATTTCAGTTTTGTATCTCACTGAAATAAAGAAACAGCACTTACATACAGGGCTTTACTGGAATTTGTAATTTTAGTCTCACATTATATTCCATTTTTCCAATGATTTTCTGCTGTTTTTTAACCTATTATCTTGAATATTCACTCTCCCTATCTCTCTACTGTAAAATCCTATCTTACTGTTTTCCTCTTCTCTCCTTTCCTGTTTTTCCTTAACTATTTAATTCAGATTTTTTTCTTTTTCAGGATTTGTCTTTTGCTACATGATGTTTTTAATTATGAAGTAGTGTTGACTCTTAAAGGATTTAGAAAAGATATTTTGCTTCCTAATGTCTCTGCGCCAACTCCTTCCTCTAATTCCTATATCAAATAGTCTCATTCAATTGGAAGGTGTAAGTCTGCTTTGTTGATGAAAGGGGACTGATTAAAAAAAGAAGTGTCTATATAGTCAGCACCCAAAAGACAAGGAGCACTGGTCTGGAAACTCTGCTTTCATGCATTTATACCAATTTCAATTACTACTTAAGTCAGGAAGAAGTCTCACCTGAGAATACCTGATAGCTACCACAGAGAAATGCCAGAAACTCCACTTGGGAGACTTTCTGAAGCCAGTACAAGTTTAAATCTTTCAACAGATTCCCAAAATTCTAGGCTGCTCACCACAGAAATTTAGCATTTTAATCCTAATTTATTTTTTGACTACAATAGTAAACAAAAGCTTTCAGTACGAACTAATACCATTGATGTTCTCAGTGAACTGATTCAGCTGATGTTTTCAAAATATATTTCAAGAATACCACCACATAACAGTCTCAACTTTGGGTTGGGAGCTAAGAACTCCAGAGTTCTTACTCCAGTAATTAATTCTATGGCCTTGAACATACAGCCACATTTCACCTACCTCTCTATTAATCAAATTTTAACAACTTGTACACAAAGCTCATTTTGAAATCAAAGTATTACCAGTTAAATAAAGTTTTTTTAAAATGTAAGTATTATCTTTTAAATTAACTCTTCTACATATCTAACTACTCTTTTTTAAGAAATGCTTGGGTTTTACTTTTTTAGAAAAACTTTTTCAGTACTACTCTAAATATTTTCCCTATAATACACTATTGAGAAGATATAAAATACCCACACATTTCAAATCCGACTACTTAACAAATTCAGTCTTTTTATGACAAGTTTTTTGTTAGGAGCTGAATACTTACCTGTTCTTTTGAGTTCTCATCAGCTATGATTTCTAACATCATGTTCTCTCCATGACTGCTTTGCTGAAACACCTGTACACCACTTTTTCTAAGATGAAACTGGGTAAAAACAAAACAGCACATAAAACTTACTTGAAACTCTTACACAGTTACCTACTAAATAGAATTGAAAATCTCAAAGAGTGAAATCTTTTACCTTATGTTTAATGTGCTTTAAAGTAGGAAATCCACAAAAATATAATGCAGTCTTGTTGATTTTAGTTATCTTATTGTGAGTTATTTCTACGTGCCAAGCATCCAAAGGTATTGTTTTATACCTAAAAAACAAGTAGTACAACATTTGCTCATACAGATCAACCGTCGTCTCTAGAAACTCTCATTGCTCACTCAAATATTCATTACTTGACAAACCCTTTAACTTTCCTGCAAAGTGGTAATTAATTTAAGCAACTTGAAATCTATACAAAGGACTGTAAAAACCCATGCTATTGCTACAAATAGACTACTCATTAAGAAAAAGACAAAACTTCAAGCCATGGTATGTCCCAATCTCACTATTTTAATTCATTGTTATTGTCAAATCCTAATCTAGCAATGATACAATATGGTATCTTTCATCTTCACAATTTCATTCTTCTAAACTAGCAGTGGTTCCACATAGCATCATCCACCTTCACATCTATTCATTCTTAATTGGGTGAATTCTTAACAGGATGTTCCTCCCCTATTTTCCTTTGACTACTGTTAAGGTTATGTTTCCATTTAGTCCTGGAACCTTAGCCAGTGTTAAAGCTAGCTGGCTGCTTTCACTGAGAGAAAAGTGAAACACACATTTCTATGCACTGGATCCAAATTCTTTCTTTTTTTACAAATGGTCTGGAATTAGCGTACTGATAAATCATTACTATTATAAAATATTTATACCAGTCTTTTATCCTCTGTATCATACAAAGTTTAGTAATTCTCTAGAGTGCTCTCGCTAACTCAGCATTGGTTCATTGTTTTACAGAGTAATATTTGAAGAAAAGGGACAAACTTTTACCACACCACCCACAACAAGCAACATCTAATTAATTATCTTACATTTTTCAGTTTATATACTGACATATACAAGCTTTGGATAAAATGCTAACGAAAGTGTTCTAATAACTTTTAGTCTACTCTAAAATAGTTATGCCAGCGTTACCTTGTATGACATCTTTCTATTGCAGGGAATTTCTCTGGCCATGGTGACAAGTACTGGAATTCTGCTTCTTTGTCATACCAGTACATTAAGCAAGCACTGTGAGTATTTCTTCGTTTCTCCTCTTCTTTTAGGCACTTATTACAGGCTTCCATGGCTTGCAGCAGTCGTTTCTAAATTTTAGAGAAATTTGCATGAGTGAAACTGGCAACAAAAATTAGCACAGAAACATCCACATTGGGAAAGTGGATACCTGCACCTTTCTGGTTAATGTGTTAATTTTCTAATTGCAGCCTCAGCCTTCCTTATGTCCCAGCTCTCTGATAAAAATAGGATAATTACAATGGAATGGCTTTGGAGAATAAAGATTACCTGTTTTGCAAACATGCTTCCAAAGGCTAGCCATATTTTGCCTTTTACATTTAACATTCCAAGTAATATTAAAAAGATTATAGATTTGGATTATTGTAAAATTCTGCAAAATAACTATTGAAGAAGCTTCAAAATCTTACGGGTCGTTCAACCCATAAGATTCAAGTAGCAACCATTATCTTTTGTGAGACGATTCAGTGCTGCACACACCACCACCTGTATATATCTTAAAATCTGATCTGCACTTATATTTTCATCCACTCTTTGATATGCTTAAATCTAACCTGATAAAACAAGGACATATATAATGCTGTTATCCTATATGCAAAAGGAAAATGTTACTATTTTATTCCTCTCTGTTAATATTTTACTGTTTAGCTACTTAGTTTTCTATCCATTACTGATATTCATGTGAAGCTATTTTCTGTAAAACAACTGGTTTTTTTTCCAAATGTTTCTTTTATTCTACCTACAGACATTCAGCATTTTTATATGTATATAGGAATCAACATTTTTTTTCCTCAAAAAATATGAAACTACAAATTCGAATAACTGAATAAAAACATGAACAAACAACAAGAAGTCCACATCCTTTACTTGGGACTTATGCCACCTGGTTGTGGTAACTTAATCTGGCCTTATTCTCCAGGCAGCAAAATTTATATTTTTCTGTGGTCTTATCAAGTGTTAATGTAAACTTTCAGTTAATTGCACATCTAACTGTTGATTAATTAAGAAGTTTAGCAGATTTGTTATGAAGCTTCTGTAGACAGCAGACATTGAAAGAACTTACCTCATCAATAAATGGGATTAATACTACAGCTTCCCATTCTTGCTGTTTACCATTTAGGTCAGTTTTAAAATCTGGTGGATAATATTCTATAATAGGAGAGTCTTGACTAATCATCAAGTGCTAAGAAAACACAAGAGAGGAGTTAATATCAGAGACAATTCAGCACTAATGCTAGGAAGAAAAAAAAGATAGAGGAAGGCTGGTATTAAAACCAATTCAAGGCTGAATAGGAATTCAACATTTATCGTTTTACTGTCCTAGTGTGAAATTGCTTAGAAAATGCAGAATTTTGTACTTAGTACTAATTTCACCATGTACTAAGAATTGTATGAAGCAGAACATTTAACCATACACCTAAAATTTAGAGGTTGAGCATAACTGAGAGGACACACAAAAATATACAGAAAAGATTTCCTTCATAATAAAGCAGACATCCAGTAAGAGACAGAGAAATGCAATTTAATTCTAAATCTTACCTGGTAGCATTTAGGCAGCAGATCTTTGCTAGCTGCTGGAAGCACAGCAAGAAGCTGTTCAAATGGCATGAAAGGTTTTCCCAGTTCAAATTTGATTTTGAGTTCGCTGATGTTGCGAATATCTGACAAGTAAGGTGCATAATGGTACGGATAATACCTGCAGGAAAAAACCTCTCTTCAGTTACTTGATTTAATTATGTCACAGCAGCGTTCACAGATCAGAAATAATCTGAACTACATTAAAAGTTTCTAGGATACAATGTGAAATCGATCTTTAAGCAATTTCTCATTTAACAATTTTTCTTACCAGCTCCATGACTGAACTCCATGGTAATAATAATGCAAAATCCACTGTATTGCCTGGACGTAACATTCAGCTTGATCAGCCAAGAAGTCACTTAAAAGAAAAAGGAAATATATTTATTAGATTTTCTCATTTTCACTGATATATAAAAATTAGGAATGAAGATAAAGCATTCTAGAAACCTAAGACTACCACATTTTTTCTAGGTTAATTTAATACTAATCTATCTTTTCTCTTGTCCTCACATACTTGTTAAAGAAAACTTGACTGGCAGCTCTTCTTACATTAGCCAATCACCCCTGCAGTGCACTGCCATGTATTCGCTGCTTTCAACATGGACGAACTGTCACAAAGACTTGTCTTCGGGGTTTTAGAAGAAAAAAAATAAGAAAGAAGAAAAAAACATACACTTACTCAGAAACTACTTCTACACCCATCTTAGTCATGTAGTAAGTTCTTTTGTATTGCCTAAACTCAGTTTCAAACAGATCATCATCTTCTGGTTCATCTTCCAACGCAGCTGAAAAAGCAGTCATAAAAAAAAAATAAAAAAAAAAAAAAGGATTAACATTCACTTCTCTACTACAACAAGGTTTGAAGACATTCAGTTTGGACTTAATGTTTTACACTTATTCCTCAATTTGTAATTATAGGTGCTCATACTTTCCCTGCATGAAAGTAACACGAAACAAAGTCTTTACACAGATGAAGTCTGAAACTTTTTTTTCTTTAAAGACAGGCAAACTCATTTTGTAGCCCAATTGCAGGAACAGGGAGGAGAATATAAGCCATCAGAAAAATGTTTAAGAAAAGGTTAAAATAAATTTTAATTTTTTTTCAGTAACATCATCTTATATAATGGAGCAATATTTATACACTTTTTGACATTAAATTTCAAAACATGAACAAAAGACATTTCCTACAAGAGGAATGAGTTTAAAAACACAATCAACACAACTCAAACCCCCAAAGCTATATAAAAATCTGTTCATTTGTTCCCACCTATATAATAGAATACATGTGGCTGAAGATTTGGTTGGTCATTCCTTTAATTCATCATGGTAATAGTGGTCAGGCAAGAAGCCCTTCAAAAGCTTTAGCCTCACTCCTTCTCACCATAAACTGGTGATAATCAGCTACTGGGAAAAGGAACTGCACATGTAACTCATTTAGATTAAGGTTATCTCTGACATTAGATTCTTAGAGATCTTACTAATCTATACCCAAATTAACAAGTTTTTCTCTTATAAATATATGGAAAAATTATTTGCACTTACTTTTAGGGGTCACAACTTCACCTTCATTTTTTTCTAAAGCAGCCAAACATATAGAATTTTCCTGAGCCTATTAATTTAATATTTGAGATAAAGTAAAAATACAGAACAATATGTGCATACCTCATTTTCAATCATATAATCTGCAACTCAAAATCCTGTGCTGAAGTATTATTATTGTTTAGTATAAAACCCACTACGTTACCTTCTCTTACAATTGCCTAAGGAAAATTATTTTATCCATACAGATCAGATAAAGGAGCAGTCACAAATAAAATCTCAACTACCTTTAAGAAATATCTGAGTATTTTTTTTTCCAAAATACAACTATTTCCAAAACCACGCAGTAAACCTACAAGCATTTTTACCTATTTAATGCTCTGTGCTACAGCACCAGCATGCAATCAAATTTTTAAACAGTAAATTTTTAAGAGTTCAAATTACTTTTCTGGTAAGTAAGGATTCAAGAAATTGCGTTTAAGAGAGCCAAACAAGCCAAACATTCACTTCATTCTCATAGTACACACTGTCTTCTGTGTGCAGCACTAAGTGGCTCTCAATAAGCAGAATCATTTGCCCTCTTCCCCTGTACCTGAGATACGCAAGCTCCTGACTGCCACTGCCATTCAAAGGATCAGTCAAGATGGCTAGCTAATACTATACAGCTGCTCCAAACTTCTGTGCCAAGTAAGAAAACAACCATAAATAAAACATACCTTAATTAAAGGAAGAGCTAGTATTTTGCTCTTACAAATCACGAACTACACTAAAGAACAGGACAACGCTATACAACAATAGGTTAAACTTGAAGGATTTTCCTGATACTACTCTACTCTCTGCTGATGTCATGCACTGAAGGACAGACAATGGAGGTGGTCATGGGGAACATGACAGTGGGGCAGAGTTAAGATACAGAGAAAGGTGCTGTCCTTATTAATTAATTATGTATAGAATTGCAAGTTTAATAACCACTCTGAGATAGCTCACAGCAATGACACTGCTGTTTGTTATTCTTTGTCAAATAGCCATTTGACATCCATGAATGATCTGTCGCCGTACCTGAAATACATAAATCTTCCAGCAGACTATGCACTGAACTGCAAAATTATAAACCACAACAATTTGACCATAATTCACCCAGAAGTAAGTTTTGCTGCTGTTGAGGAACAGATATGAAAGCATTAAGTTATGGGTTTACAAGATCTGAAAAATCATGAGAACCTGACTTTGACTTAACCACTTCATCACTCACAACCAGAGAGTTGTATACAGATAGTATAGATGTTGCATTTTACTATCTTTTCTGATCTCAAAACACAGGTTTATGCCACTCAATTTGTCTAAGATCACATTATTGATTTGCAAAATGTGACATGCAATTTCAGAAATAAGAGCATGTAAAACACTAACCTTTTGTTTCTTTTGTTTATTTTTCCTGGCTTCTTCTGCTGCAATACCAGCTGCCTCGTTGAGGTATTTATTGCCTACTTTACTTTCAAACCATTTTAGGTCTACAAAGACTTCACTGAAGTGTTCACGATCAAACTGTGCAGAGAGATTAAAGTAAGTTTAGAAACATTTGAGAAATACCAAATTTAGAGTGCTAAATTAACAATGTCTTTTTATTAGGTGCATTAGATTACATCTACAGTCACTTGCACATAAATATTTTGCCCTAGAACTACAACTAAACTAACAGATTAATATTAAAAATCTTTTTTTCTTAACAATACATAACATGGTTTGTTTTCTTTCAGTAAGGCAGCAATGGGAAACAAAAGGAGCAAGAAAACTTCCACATTTCACTATCAACTCTAGAAGTTTATAGGGTCTGAGTAATAGTCTTGTGTCACACACCCAACACTTTCATAGCTCTGCCCAAGAATGAGAAGACAGGGCTGAAGCAGGGACAGCAGATGGCCTTATACCTCCCAGGTTCAGCGGAAGGCCGAGATCTTTCCATTTCTATATAGCCTATATCTTTTCTCATCTCTAGGATTGATTACTACAATAGTACTTTACAGGATTGCCTCATGTATGCCATTTAGTTTGTGAAAAATGCTAATGTCTGCCTCAGAGACACTAATGCTTCATTGCTCTTTACCAGTGACCTTCATAAAAAACGTGCAAAAATACACTCTACAAGATCTTCAGACATAGCTTACCCCGCAAGAAACTGAACAGCAGGGGAAGTAAAGAACATTGCTGCCTGCAACATGCTTGGCCTAGTTCTGCTGCTCATTACTCAATGAGAATTGAGGACCACGACTCTACTGGTGAATTCTCATTTCAATTGCAGTACTAAAAGATGCTGGATATAGCATAATCAAATAATTCAATCTCTTTCCTCTCACATTATCATAAAATCAGACAACAACTGAGTGGAACCCATCAGTTAAGTGATAAAACAGCTGACTGAACCACTTATAAAACACAGTAATTTAACAGTGCATTAAAACTACTGCACTGGTGGTGTATTTTAGGGCACTGTGTTGAGGTTATATTCAACAGACTCTGCCATTCTACACAGTGTTAATTTCAAAGTTACTTACATCTGACAATCTTGTAAGATATTTCTCAAAGCGTTTTAAATTCAGATGCCCATTTTCATTTATGTAACCTATTGGGAAAACAAAGTTGTGGGTTTTTTTTAATTAACAGTTAGTTAATTAAAATAAAGTTTAATAATGTAAATTTATATGCCACATAGATAACAGAACACAACCTTGATGGCTTTCAAAAGGAAGAGTAATAAATGCTAAACACTGTAACACAGCTAAAAGGGTCAATAAATATTAACACAGGAATGTTTCTACTTCCCACAACTAAGCTTAGTGTTCTTACCTCCCAGTTCTGGCAAGATAGCCATATATGTTCTATAAAGTAGCGGCAGTGCATCATGATTAATGTGTAAATGAGGTAGATGAGGAATAAAATCATTTCCTACAAGGAAACCCATTAAGATCCAATCATCTATTATCCTCTCAATATCATATTCAAAGGAAATCTTGTCCTGGGGGGGAGGAAACAAAACAAAAAAGCAAAACAGAAAATCCACAGGAACATAATTTTTGTTATCACATTTGCATAAGAAGACCTCACAGATTTTTTTCAATCACAGCTCCATTAGAACTTACTTTTACTGGTGAAAATTCATAATCAATATATTCTCTCATCAGAGATAAGTGCAGTAAATGAAATGTGGTTTCCTCTGGTGCACATGCTCTGTAAATTATTCAAAACGTTAAATTAACTATTTATAAACACACTTTCAACATGAATAATTAGTAAATCCAAGGTTACCTAAAACCACGTAATCTTATAGGATTATATCTTTGCAGAGGAATTAATGTATAAACATGTCTTTGAATCTATTTTAGTATTCATCTGGTTTGAGTCTATAAAATTTTGCAGTAGAATCTTCTAACCAGCAACTGTGACTGGACTGTATGGAAAACAGCAAGCTTAGAGATAGCAGGGCTGCTCTGTGGAGTTCCATGTTGCATCAGCCATCTCCTAAATAATTATCCCACTGTCCAAAAAAGGGACAACCTAACTTTGCAGGAAACCCAATACATTTTAAGGTATTTTAGAACTAGACTGAGTACATAGATTCATGTCTAAACTGGCTGGATTACATTTGCAGTCATAGAATGGTCCAGGCTGGAAAGGACCTCCAAAGGTCATCTAGTCCATCTGGGCAGACTGTGGCCTCCCCACAGTCAGCAGGGACACCCCCAACTAGCTGAGGTTGCCTAGGGCCTTGTCGAGCCTCACCTTGAATATCTGCAGGGAAGGGGCCTTATCTACCTCCCTGGGCAACCTGTTCCAGTGCTCCACCACCCTCATAGTGAAGAGCTTTCTCCTAATATCTGATCTAAATCTGCTCTTCTCCAACTTAAAGCCATTGCCTCTCATCCCCTCTGTCATTTTTAATGCTTCTTGAAAGAAAAGACTATGCTTAAGACCAATGTGTTGTAAATTCATAAAGGACAATTGCACCTTGTAGATACCATAAATGCTTGGAACCACCTCCAGGGACAAACCAACATCAACACCTGTGTATTCACACATACAGAGTAGCCTTTGGCCAAAACGTACTAGAGGAACATGAATATCATACACAAGTGCCTACTAAGATGAACTCTGAGCTACACTTGGCTGCGCAGAACTTCGGACCTAATTCTGTCACTTTTTAAACATAATTTTCATTTTGGTATTCAAGAACTTCGGCAAATCCAAGTTGATGCTCTAAGAGTGTAGAGAAATTTTGCCCCTTATTCTTCACTGCACTGGACTTGAAAATCCAGATAAAACAAAAAATTTCTCTCAACCAAGAAATTGCTGACATATTAATGTGTATGTATTTTCAGTATTTTCAAATTTCCAACTGTGAGTATTAATAAAAGTGACAATAAGTGACAATATTGACAGGAGGCAACTCCTGCAACTTTGAGAAGTAAATTCCTGTAATGAGCAATAGTACCCAGAAATAACAACAAGAGACAAATATGGAACAATGCTTGAGGGAGGGGAAAAAGATCTTTTCTTAGCAATAAAAACATTTGTTTACTAGCAAAATTTATGCATTTTTATATATATATCTTTATATAACTAATTCAAAATCCTTTTTGTACCAAGATAAGTGTATTTCTCTAGGTCTCTCCCATCTTCTCCATTTATCCACCAAATAAATGCTTAAGGTCCTTCAAAGAAGGAACCTAACCACAGTAACAGTTATAAATTATTTTTTCTGTTACTTCAGAATAGCTCCATGTACATGCACAGTTCTGGGACAAACAACCTTGTTCTAACTGATTATAGCCCACAAGATTCTTCAAACAGGCAAATCCAGAATAAAAGCATCCAGTTAGCCACTTTAAGAAAGTTTATTTTGGTAATTATTCTAGTAATTTGCTTATATGCACAAAACCTCAAAGATATAAATACATTTTTAAAATTCCACATCTGCATAAGACAATTATGGGAACAATGTCAGTACAGACTGGTCTAATCAATTAATAATATGAAGAAAGAAGCACAAGACACCAAAGCTCTAAGGATATTTTTATCAGCTGTCCTGACAGCAAACAAATTAAATGCAACATGTAAACAAATTAAAACGCACAATTTAACAAATTGATTTCTCTAATTCATTGATTTCTCTAATGTCATTTCCAAAACAAAAGACTGTATTTAGTAGCAATCAATAAAAACCCCCTGTTTTAGTCATCTAGTACCTTTTGGATTTAATTTCATCATATATAAAATAAGAGTAAAGTTAAATTAGTTCACCTTTGAGATTTTTTACCACCAAATCTGACTTCTTCTCTTAAGAGCGCAAAGTGAGCCTCATGACTTGTTAATCCCAGCATAATCTATTACAAAAAGATATTAGAAAGATCTTACTTCATTATTTTTTTAAACTGTTACTCAAGATTCGAGCAGTATAAATTTTGCTGTTCTGTTTCAATACAAATTCAAAAGTTTGCAGGAATATAAAATTACATGCTTATTTAATAACATTTTAGGAAGACATCAAAAACATACACACTTATAAACTTCTGTTGTTCGTATTATTTTAACTGCACATACCAAGTCAGCATCTAAGCCATAGAGACAGTGTCTTGTGTTTGGATCATGATGAGGTTTTGCTTTTTCTGATCTGATGAACTCCATAATTTTATGCTCACCTTCCCCTGGAGTCTGCACAAAAAAAAACCCACCCCAGAATTAATCAGTAAGTATTTTTCTATAAAATAAAAATTTATTTAAAGTAAAATACTAACAAAATACAATGACCTCATGGCCTGATAAGTAGACTGTTACTCCTTGCCAGGATTTGTCTGTGGAAATCTTCATATTCACAAAATATTTAAGATGTTCATGCAATCTGGCCATGAATTCAGTTCCTGAAAACAGAAATCTCAGTTAAACACAAAGCTTTCCACTAGTCATTCAAAACTGCATTTACATATCAAAAGTATTAATGAAAAGAAAGAACGAATAAAAATTCTGCAAGAGATCAAGGGAATAGCTGTTTTTCCCAAAGAGGCTTCATATTTTGCATAGCAACCTAAAGAACTTTTTAGAATAAGACAGTATTCCAACCTTACTAAAACTTCAGTTCTCAACTTATTTCATCCTTTATCAACTCTGTCATTTATTTTAGATGGCTTAAGATAAATTAAAGACATTAAATTCCTAAAGGCATTAAAAAATGCCTTAAGATAGGAAAACTGCCAAAATATAGACACAAACAAGAAATCTAAACACCTAAATTTAAGTAACTAACAAATTCTCTTACCTGGTGTAATACAGTTGGAGTCAAATCTAGCTTCTGTAGGGAGAGTTTCTCCCTTTTCTAATGCCTTTTTTATTTTGTCTTCTGCCTCTTTTGCTGATCTAAAACAAAACATTTGGAGAGAGGGAGTAGAGACAGAATTATCTTATTCAAATGTTAATATCTTAAGTATAGCTTTACTGACAAAATACATAAAGTTTATTTTTTAAAGAGTGGCTTGGTTTTTAAAAAATAAAGGGGGAAGAGGGGAGAAATTTAACTCCTGAATAGAGTGTGAACTTGTTCCTGATGCAACTGGAAGGCTAAAAATTACCATTTTCCCCCTTAATAATGATGGTAAGTAGTCATTACTCAGATACAGGTATTATTTAGATGACCATTCAATGGCTGATCACAATGAAAGTAAATTAATGTTGAAACAATAGGAATACTTGTTACCTAAACATCTGAAAATGTCATTCCCGAACAATAATGTAACACAGTTAAACAAAGCAGCAAGTTTGGAATATCATGAGGGTAGGAAGGGTGAACTAACAATTTACCATTACTAGTAATGGAGGAAACAAACAAACATCACCCTAGCCTTTCCTGGCCAAAGATTTCATAACCACTTTCGAACCAGAAAAAGAAAAGCCACCAACATCTTAGCTTTTTGTCTCTCTCTCAATTCTGCTCCAATTTTCTATTTAGAATTCTTTCTTAATCTTTTCTCCCTCTCAACCTCATTTTTTTTCCTTAAAAAAACCAACAACCAAAAGCCAAAAATGACAAACACCCCCCCCCCCCCCCCCCCCAGTGTCTTGAAAATATTTTCTCTTGTCCCTTTATTGCAGTTTGTCTGTGTCACATTTCACTCACCACTCCTATACTGTCTGACCACTGGCTTTCCTTCCTTATAGCAGTCTTCAAAAAAATCCTCCACATCTCCCAAAAAAATAATACAATTGTTAACACTGTGAAATCTACTTGCAGCTCTGTATTTGAGCTAGCTTGCCAACTGGTATCACAGTTTCATGAGAAACTGAATTTCTGCTAGAATGTCAAAGAATATTCCATTAGTTTCCAAAAAGGTGTATCCAGAATTAGCATTCACAAATACCAAAGGCTTTCACAGGTTATGAAGCCACTAGAGATATCTGTAAGAATTCCACTGCATATCTATTTCACAAATAATTTAACAGGAAAAAAACTCTCCATGTCCACAAGCCCAGCATAGACAGAAAAATATTTCAGTTAACACGCAAACTCTCCTTTTTGGAATCATTTTATCATTTTACAGGTAGTTTCATTTAACTAAAAATTAAAACTACTGTCAAAGCATATTTTGCTTCTCATAACATACATTTAAGTAAATGTTTTTTTTTTAAAGTGTTTACTATCCTAAAGATAGAACAAGAACAAATATTATCACCTAAAACGTCTCCCACGCTGTTGATTCATTTTCGCTCTTGGAGCTACTCCATCAACTGCCATGAAGAAAACCTTCCTTGGTTTTATAATGCGAAACAAGACTTCCAAATAGTGAAAAATATCAGCAAAAATCTTATCTTCTGAGATTCTGAAGTGAACATCATCATCATTTGGATGGGAACATTGATGTATAATGCCGTTCATGTCCAGGTATAAGTTGTCAAATTCTGGAATCTACAAAAGCCATAGTTAGTACCCATTTGGTGAGAGCTGAAGCAAGGCGATCACTGCCTAACACATGGCTGAGATTAATGAAATCCAGAAACGAGCTGAGGTGGGAAGAATCCCTGGAACCTACTGCACACCCGTGGGCTAAGAATACCTTGACTGGTTACAGGTTTGTCTGCACCCGTAATCCATTACTACAATTTTCCCAGTGAAGAAAGTCAGCTGAACAGATTCCTATCCTATCCTGATTGTTTCTGGTACTTAGGACTTCTATCCCGTGTGCTCGACAAATCTTCTACATTGTGAGAGGGAAAAGCAATCAAAAAAAAAAAAAAAAAAAAAAAAAAATCACAATTTTCATGAAGAAATAATTTTATTGTTTTTTATAACCCCACACATTTCACTGATCCAATCTTGCGTAGCTGCAATTAAAACTACAAAACCCAGTATGCAGTTTCCAACTGTACTTCGAGAGCAAAAGCAGCTTAAGAAACTTTAGGGCTCTCCCCTTGTTATCAGTTCCTACTATGACCACTGCATGCTGCCTCTTTAGCTACACTAAGAGCCATCTGTGACCATAGAGAGTGGCAATTACCGCCACAAGCAGCAGAGTTATCAGTGATAATATCAATTTCTTTCCCTCATTCTTCAAATTTACTTTTTTCTGTCTAGTTCTCTTGTTCTTCTAACAGCCTGATCTGTAGCAGTCCAACTTTCTTTTAAAGGAAAAACACCCTCCCCTGAATGTACACAAGCAATATACCTAGCACAAACATTGATAAACATGAAGCTAACAGGCTGTTATGTATCTTTTCATTGCCAAAACACACCAAACATGCAGAAGAGCAATTTGCATTAAAAACTCCTATTCTTTAATCCACCAGTATGACTGTTCATAATAATGCTCTTGCTGTTACAAGTGGGAAAAGGCACTGCTAACTTTTTATGTTTTTCTGTAGTATGGTTTCACATAAATTTGAAAGGCAGGTTACTGGACTTGAATTTATCATCCAGATACAAGAGGAACAATCCTGTTTCAGAAAGAGGAATATCAAAGGAAAGAACCAAGAGGCAGGATCAGTAAGGGTTTCCAGTCTCCTGCAATACTTTGTCTTCTTTTGCACATCAGATCTTCAGTACAGTTAAATGCAGTAATCAAACTGCTTTCAAAATGCTCAAACACCACATCATCCACACAGGCACCAACTTTCAGATAACAACGGAGCGTTGCACAGGTAGCATTCTAAAGAGATGACAACTAAAGCTTTTACATGAACACAACATATATATGAAAACAGATGATATTTTAAGAAGCACAGCCATAGTATGATTTAAGGAAAATTATGTGTTTTACATAGAAATTGCCTTTTATTCTGAGTGGCTTTTTCTGTAATAGCAAACAAAAATCCTAATCCAAATGGCAGTATGTATCAGTCTGCACATTCAAAAGGCCTAGCAGAGAAAAGAACGGGATACATGCTACTGTTGAAGTTTAGTATCACAGATAACAATCTGGACATTTTCTTTTTTCTTTTATGCAGAGTAAATATTCTACATAAGCAAACAACATCATCTGCCTTCAGAAAGACTAACTAGCGAATGACATTAGCACTGACAAACATGGTGGAATTGTGCTTTCTGCTTATCTGAAGACCCTTTCAGAAACCATCATGATGCTACCCCCTGTCTAGAGCAGACACTGGCTCCCTCAGCTGCCACAGTTCACTGTTCTTCAGCCAAACTTTATCTGCCGCCAATTTCAGTGAGCAAACAGCTCAACAAAACAGCTGAAAAGTATACACTGCTGCTGTCTTACTATACTGACAACATAAGACACTGTAGTGAAGCCCAACAAATCACAAGCAAAGACTTAAGCTTTGAAACTAGAAGGAAGGGTAAAACATCCAGGTTTGGAATCACTCGAGCAGAGCACCTTAGATATACTGATACCATTACTACTTAATCTTTTTAAATGCTACCTGTTTGGGAAAGATTTATGAACACTCAAACGTGCCTTGAATCATCACTCAATTCATCTCAGAACATCCTTATTCAGATAATAAAAGCACATCCAGAATGCCAGTTAAAAATAGTAACAAGAAGTTAAGAGCTTTTGTCTAACAGACGCCAAACAAAGGTTTTTTGAAAACAAGACTTTTTTGCCTGACTGATAAAAGCATTATTTGCTTTCGCATTTCAGGCTTTAACTTCCTTCTCATTTTTTTCTATCAATACGAACTGTCCAACACACGCCACAAGGAAAAGCCGCGGCGGAGCTGTAAAACCTGTCTGTCCCTCGTCATTGCTGTTCCATTACTCGTCAGCAGCAGGAACTTCTCCTGAGCCCGGTAAGGAGGAAGCTCCCACCGACCGCTCCCCGCGGGGGGAGCGCCGCCGAGCTCCGGCCGGGCCGGGGAGACGAGCGGGAGAGGAGAGGAGAGAGCCCGACCGCGGGGCGCCGGACACCAGGCTCTCCGGGGTCTCTGAACGACTCGCCCGCTTCCTGGCGACAGCACAACGCCATCCCCCGGCTTTCCACCCCTTCGAGCTGCGGGTCCCTATGGGCGAGCCGGCCTCGGCACCGCAAGCCCGGGAGGGGACCAGGCCCGCTCCGAGGGGCCAGTCAGGACCCCCCCCCGCCTCCCTCCCTCCCTCCCTCCCTCCCCACCGAGGGATGGGCCCTTGGCAGGCAGCGGCGCCCCACTCCCAGCTCACCTGATGCTCCTTCAGCACCTGGCTGAGGCAGGGGTACCGCTCCGAGATCCACCGGTAGAACTTAGGGACCCCCATAGCCACCGGTCCCTGCAGCCCTCACAGCCCCACCGGACCCAAACAACAACGGGCCGCGCTCCGCCTCCCTTCCGGCGCGCGCGCTGACAGCCGGGCCGCCCGCGTCATAGAGCGCCGCGCAGAGCGCCCCGCGCCGACCATAGAGAGCGGCGGATAGAGCGGCGGGGCGGGAGGCGGTACGCCGGGCCTACCCCGCCTCCCGCCCGCCGGTAGTGTTAGGCCCGTGACGCGTCGCCTTTCGCCCCCGCCCCGGTCAGCCCACGCAGGAGCTTCCGGCCCGCTGTGGATCTGGGTTACTGGCTGAATAGTGGCTCAGTAGCTCCCGGTATGGGCTCTGGGCCCGGGTGTAACGCTAGAGCCTGTGAAAGGTAACACAACCCCAGAGAAACAAAACCACTATAACCTGGTAAAATCCATTATTTAAATTTACTCTCCAACGTGTCTGGATTTCAGCTGAGCTAAAACTTGTCTCATGACACAGCATCACTGCAATCAACAACTAATGACATTGTTTGTCTCTCATGAGCAGAAACAAAAAAATATATGCAAAAGGTCTAATGATACCCTACCACGGAGTAAAAGTCTAATTTTTCTCTCATCTCCCTACAGTTGGGATATCTACTGTTAGTATATGCCTTCTGAACACAGTCTGCTCTTGTCTGTGTCAGAACACTTACTCCTGAAACAGAACCTGAAGAACAATCTCTGTGGCCACACTTTTTACAAGGGAGGGAAGAAAGGCCTCACCAGAACTTGTCACAAATCCAGCTTTGTCTCATTCCCTTAATCAGGGATTTTTTAGCACAGCAGGCAAGGGCTAAGAAAACTGTTAAAATATTGTAACACTTTACCAGTTTCTTCATGGTAAGACTGAAGATCCCAAATGCTTTTCCAGACACTGCCAGGCCTTAGGGAATAAAGTCAAAGGAAACCAAAATTCAAGGACTACTGCTGAATACTAGTTTTTAGAAAGCCCTTCTGAACTATGAGTAGAAAAAGTTTGAAGAACCACTTTATGTGAATAGAAAACTTTAATGTCAGATTTTCTAATCTACAAGTAAACTGAATGAGAAAAAAAAAATTACAAAATTATACAGTACTTTTATAAAGTTAGAAGGCATTCTTCCAACATTGTGAAAGTTTTTCATACAGTCAGGGTAGTTACATATGTAAGAAACTTGCAGACTTGCAGTGTCTAATTTTTAAGCAGTTCCTATGTACTGCCTTTTAAATGCATACAAAACATGTTGTAACACCGTACACATCTGCAAGTGCCTTCATAACATACTTGCAAGTGTATTGTACGTTTTACATAGATTACAAATTAATCATAGGACTTTCTGCTGCTTACAATCAGAAATCAACAGAAGTAACCAGTTATCACTGATTAATACCTTCTCAAGCTCCATCACTTACGGATGGTATTTTCCAAAGGGAATAAATCTCACATATATGGAGCCCAGCCCATGTACATCTGGCAGAGCAGGTTGTCATCACTTGCTTCTTGAATAAGGTAATGAACATGCCCTTCAATAGACAAAGGTAATCCTTTAATTCTGTTCCTAGTCTTAATGACACCTTGCAGCCGTTGTTCTATATCAAGGACATGGGTTTTGGCCTGGAAACAAACAAAAAGGAAAAAAATGAGTATTACTACTATCCATCTACTTCCACTTCTTAAAATAAAAAGTGTTTATTAGGTTGTGTTTGAAATCTGTATGCTAATTTAATACAAATATCTGGGGTTTGTATTAACTACACCGGTTACTCTGAAAATAAAAGGATACTCACTTTTTAACATCAGTCTTTAAAATGGATAGATTATTGGACAAGTTATAACTTTTGCCTTACACTTTAACAGATAAAATTTACCAGAGAAGACTGAAAAAGCTATGCAAATGTATTTGAAAAATGTTAGAAAGCCTCATTTAGTGCAATTACTTTCAAATAAATGCAAAATTTCTCCAGCCTTTTTCTTAGAATTGTGGTTAAAATTCAAGAGGCCTAGTTTGGCAAATTCAGGCCAAAATTATTGGCAACTGAAAATGAAGAAGTCTAATAACAGGTTATGCTGATCAACTGAAAATTCTGAGGCCCACTAGAGCAGCCAGTTCATACCTATTATACTCGCACTTTTTCTTTTAAAGCTCAAGCACAACGTTGGCATCTATCCAGAAAAAGCAATTAACAGATATGAGTATGTGTGTGGTCCTGGAGCTAAAAGAAAGGTTGTGTAGGTACAGCCTGGTTTGTAATTGCTTGAAGACCAGGAGGTTTTCCTGTGCTCAAATAGCTAAGTTCTTTGTTGTAATACAGCTTCAGTACTGTGGTGTTCCTGGTCTTAGTTGCCATGTTTATCTGTGCTTCCTAAGTATTATCAGCTATTATATGTATTATTTTCACTAAATATTTCTTTTAAAGCAAAAAGAGATAAAGCAGAATTTTTGCAAAGGGAAAGGAGAATAAATACTGCAGGTTGTGCAAGCAATATTTTGGATGAACAATACAATATTTATCAGCAGCTACAAAGGAAACAGCACATACGAAATCCTAATTTTAACAAACTGTTGACATGTAACAAGGCACGTATTTATTCAATAATAAACATCCACTCATGAAAAACACAAAAATATGCATGGAAAGGACTTCAGATGTTACCATCATTCTAGAACAGGACTGTGTGATAGAGTGAGAGGAAGCAGGTGCCTCACGTATCCCATTGCCTCTGTTGATGTTGTCTTGATTTAGTAACATTAATAAGCGAATTATAGGCTCGGTTTTGTTTGGTTCTTTAGTAGATAAATTACGTTTCATATCAATAAAAATAGTCTCTTTATGGATAAAAATTATGAACGTAGAGATAATCAAGAAGAAACAGCCTGAGCTTTAAATGAAAGAAAACCCAAGAAAGTTAAGCTTTCAGTTAGAAAATAACTAACTTGCAACCATGATGGACATTTGATTACCTTATGCTATGCTTGTTTTCAACTAACCTTTTCATTGACAACTTCTCCAGTTTCGTTCACCTGTGCTTTTGTATTCCCTTTAACAGGTTTACTCCATTCCACGAGAGGATCATGAAGAAAAGTCTTTAAGACACTAGTAAGTTAAAAACAAAAAAAGGCTAGGGCACATGAGATACATTTCATTTCCAAAACAAGAACACTGCCATGAGTCTAAAGTTGTCACTGAACATTTATATTGATTTATATTTAACTGCATGTCATAGTAAGACTGAGCTCCATGACAGGCATATGCTGGAACTGGCACGTTCATTCCACAGCAGTTACTCTTTGAGATGGTTAGACTACAGACAGCTTTTTCAGAGTTTGTAGCAAAACCAGTGCCCTACCTCATTAGAGGCTCCCTTTGATCACGCATAAGCCTCATTGTGACCTCACAAGCTCTTCGGAAAAGACCCTCTGTTCCCATTGGACCCATTCCATTAACCATGTTGTGAGTGAGACGGAAAGGAACAATTTCTGGAACTTCAAAAGTTTCTCCCTTTACATCGATTTAAAAAAAAAAAAAAGAAAAAAGACTATGTTGTAAGCATTTTAAGTGTTATTAAAGGATAACATATACACTGCTTTCAGTATTTTTTCCCCATCTTTGTCAGTGACAGTTTCCTAGCTGACAAGAGAAGTTTGTTTAGATCACAGTCCTCAGCTGCTAAAGGGAAATTACAGTGAATAAAGGATACCAGTGTCCAAATAACCCCTTTTTCCCTGTTTCAATACACTAATACAGAATATACAATTCTATTTTAAACATATTTGGCTGCTCTGTAGTCTCATGCAAAATGCTAACTTTTCTTTTACAATATGCAATTTAGCTTAAAATAATTTTTTTTTTTTTTATATAAGGGTTATGTAGGATCATTTAGGCTTAATAAAAAGAAAGCAGGAGCAATACACTAACAACATCTCTACCTCATTTATTTGAATTTAAAAGGGCACATGTCCCATACCAAATGCATCTTTCAACAAAAACACCAAAATCCCAAATCCCACTCTGGCCACAATTTCTGCTGTTTACATTTACAGAACCACTGGAATTTTTGTGCAGAATTTGTGTGAGAAAAACAAAGAAACTCTTCACACCAATAGACTTCTGAATGTGGTAACTGCAGTTTTGTTTGGAGGGAGGTAGTGGAGGGTCACAAAATACAAACGCTCTAAAATTTGGGCTATTTCAGTGTATCTACATTGGCTTATCTGATGTTGGCTAAATCAAAAAGCTGGCTTTCATTAATGCAATATACAGGGCAACCACACTTCTCTTTACGTATCCTAGACTGTCAGGTATAAATAGGAAACAAAATGAGGGAGATAACAGAACAGATACATCAAGTAAAAGAGTGGGAAAAAAAGCCAGCAAATGTCATTCCTCACCTTATTGAAAAGGCAGTTGAAATCCACATGCACACATTCACCAGTCAAAGAATCGAACAGGATGTTTTCACCATGCCGGTCTCCTAGCCCAAGTATGTAACCTACCATTGACATCACTGCAACGGAACGACAATAGGCTGACCTGCTGTTGTACCTGTGGAAATAGGGATCAGATACGTCTAAGTCATTTCCTTGGGTTATCTGTCTTTATCCAGTAGTAGTATTAATGTTGAGGGAAATACATAAAGTAGAGATTCTTGAGCTAGCCCAGTCCCAGTCACTCACCATGAAGTAGGATCAGGAAATGTCCTAAGAAACCATTCATGAAAGAGAGGAGGATGACGAGGCAGAAGGACTTCTTTGAACATTTTCAGCTTTTCAGACAAAGGTGCTGACTTTGGAAGCATATGCTGCCGCAATTCTTTCCCGGTCATATAGATACCTGTAATAGACCTCCTCAATTAAACAAAGGAAATCCCCAAATATAAAGCTTTATATGTACTACTACAATAGAGTAGATAAATTTTTAGAGAAGATAGAGTTGAAAGAAATGAACAAATGGAAAATAATATAAAATGCATATAGTGGGGTACTGGAAAGTAAATTAAAAAGTCATAATGTTAAGTGAAACAGAACACCTGGCAAACAAGCCACCAGTTTTACGAGTAACCATGAGGTAGAGTTGGGGGAACACATATACACAAAAACCCCACACCTACAAAACCATTCATTATAATCAGCTGAGGTATTTGGCATTCCTAACTTCCAGATGGCTGTGCACATCCAGATAATGGGAGAAATTTCCCCCTCAAATTTTATTGCACTGACCAGAAAGCTGCTTTGTTAACAAAAAATTCAAAAGAAATATGATCTTTCCCCCAGGAAGCTGCTGTACCCTCAACCCACAAATGTAACACAAATGATAAACAACAGATCAAATCCAAAGAAAAAGTCCAGAGTCTTTTCTATTTTTCAGTGTTGCACATACATTCCTATGCTGCTGGCACTGCTGCTGAAATGATTGACATCATTGAATAAAAGAATGCATTAAGATGACTGCGGGATCAGTTCTCATAAGAAACTTGTTTATTGCAAGCACCAGTTCTCTACCATTTAAAAGGAAACGTTGACCACACATATGAATAAATACATTGCAGATAGTTAAAAATACACGACTGCATCTTCCTAGAATTTAGTCTGATCCTGGCTGTTTCTCTCATTTACTAATACAGACACAAGCCCTTCTAAAAAATATATATTACCATAGTCTACTATATTTCTTTACCTTTCTCCTTATAAAGTTTTATCAGGATATTTCTTAAACCAGCAGTATTGTTCACCCATTCAATGATGCCACATTCATCATTTAATGGAATAACTGCGTAGGTTCGAATGTGGAGTTCTCGCCTCCGTGACTCTGCATCTTTTCTTAAGCACTATTCACAAAAGAAAAGTGAAATTAACAGATAACATAGATAACATCAAAATGTATCAATACCAGTAACCCTTCTATATATATCAATTCTTCAATCACTCAATCTAGAAATTCAAATTCTAAGCTTCGCTATCTGCAGTAGGTGAAACGCAAGTAAAATGCTTGTCTGTTCTCCGCAGTAAATTAAAAAGATAATTTTGCAATAAAACAGTCAAACTGCTTAACTTGTACATGGCTTAAATCTCTTAAAAGCAGTATTTGAAATAGATTTTTTTAGTGTTTCAGAGATGTTATCATTTGCTTTAACATCACAGAAAACATGGTACCTTAACCTTAAACATATTGTTGAGAAGCAAAATAACTAAAATACGCATGGCAAGACTTTTAACATGAAAAGATGAGTTTACCTATTTCTCATTAAAAATACTAGAAAACCCTGAGTAAGAAATGTGAAGCTTGACAGCAAAAAGTTTGCAGTTATTTGTTTACTGTAAATAACCTCTCCAGTATATTTTTGCTGGGATAAGAAATTGTTTTGGCAAAATGTTGTATTTTGTTATTGTTTTCACAAGCCCATAAGAAGTTATAAAGTATCAATAGCTATTGATTTCAGCTGAATTAAGATATTTTGCAACAGTTTACTTTTCTTCCAGTGAGTTTTATCTCAAGGTAAGTGGATTTTTTTTTGTTAGATATTCAACATTTTGTTCTGGTCAGTAAGTACAATGCATCTGATTGTCTAACTCAAACCTTATTAATAAGGGAGTTGAATTCCATGAGCCGACAGTCTTTTCTTAGGTCATCTTTTGGCTTACACATCATAATGTAAGATTTCCCATCTGAACCTTTTAAGGTGATCTTTTTTGGCTTTTGAAGTGAGGCAAGAATTTCCACCTAAGGAAAAAATTTATTTGATTAACACCTGTATCAGATCATACAAAAATTAAGTGTCTAACTGTAATAAATCTCTTGATGCAATTACATTAGCATTTCCATGGTGCTAAAGCATATTAACCTGAGGCCAAAACTTTAAGTACCATGTCAGATGGTCATGACAGATGCTACTCAGTTTCCACAAAAGTAATTATGAAGTTTCCTACTCTCTCCTCCATTTCTAGAGAACAAAGGTATATTTGCAGCTACATTTATTTAACATGAAGCTTAAAATGAGGTGCCAACTGGAGGCTTACCGTGTCATCAAAGCCTGCAATATAGGCCCAGCACCCAGGAAAAGGCTCATGGTTAGCATGTGTACCAGGAATTGACGGAAGAGTTGGTATCATTACAGACTGTAAGGGAATGAGAATTTCACTAAATGTGTGCTCTTCTACTAATCTTTTAAGTGTTTTGAAATGAATATTCATGCTTAATGTTGAGCTGTTTCCATCAACCTTGAAAAAAAGAAAAAAAACAACAAATCAATATCAAAAAATATCAATAGACATTTAAACTATTACTGCTGTTTCACATTAACTACTAAATAGAACATCAATAAATGCCTACAGTAATAAGAAAAATGGCAAATCACATTTCAAATTAAATGGGAGTGGTCAAAATTAAGTATCTCTGGCCTTTATGGTACATGTGTTTTTCACTCAATGTAAATACAGAATAATGAAAAAACTTTAGTTTTACCTTTATTAACAAATTCATTTGTTCATGAAAATACACTTTCAAGAACAAAAAACTGTGAAAGTTACTGAGCAAGAACCATATGTGAAAGCAAAAAACAATATACTGTTATGTACTGAAATATTTTGCAATAGGCTCAATTTAGAGCTCTTTTCTACTTTTTTTGAATATTTTTATTATGAAAAAGTAAAATTTTTTTTACAAGGTAGCATAGTATAGTTTCTGTTAAATTACAGTAATGTAATGAATTGGCTAATGAAAGCTCTCAGAAGCAGCTTTTGTATAACATTTTTTAATAACCTTATTACATGCAATTATTTGTTTATTTTTGTAAGTACCGGTTTGTTGCACAGTTCTAGTAGCTTGTCTGTGAGGCGTGTTGCATCTCCAATAAATTTTCCTAAGGATTCTTTCATGTGAATAGCTTTGTTTAGAATTTCCTTACATCTATTGACACGTGTCGGGTAAGAGGACTGAAAAAAGAGAAAAGTTAAAATTTACTAAACAACAGTGAAACCAATTAAAGAATCCTAGCAGAGAGAATAATTAACATAATTCTTTTCTCTACTTATTGCTCGTCGTGTTTAATATCTGGAGACAGAGGCTGTCCAACTGAAATCTGGTACCTGAAGAAATAGTGAAGTGGCACAGTTGGGGGGCTGTGTGGGGGTAGTTACTACTTTGTGAAACCATTCTTGGGACCCCACAAGATAAAGGTCAATATTCACAAATATGCCAGTGCATCCTGAACATTATTTCACCAGCCTTAAAGAAATAGTAGGCACCACGCCTTCCAATTTGCTTTGGAACAACCTTACTATCACGCAAGTATTAGGATTAAGTATGCATCCATCTCATTTTAATCAAGGCAAGGAAGTAGATTATTTGATTATGAAACTACTATTAACAACTATGAATAACAACAGAATCTGTTGTCCATAACTTCGCAATTCATCAGCTATTAGTAATTCAAATTTCCTTTCCTAATACATCGTACAAACCATGATACGTGTTAGCATTCTAATTTGGATCATTTGAACTGTAGTATCTCAACTTCAGACTACATTAAAATCTTTTGCAGTGATGGCATTGATACCCTGTTCCACAACACCATCACATCAAATGAAACTCTAAACTCCGTCTTATCATCTTAAAGTAAAATGGATCATGTTTGCATTTCTCTCTGATGAAAACAGTTTTACAAACTTTATAAAGGTGTAGCTATACTTATCAAGGTACCTTGGACACAGCAGTCATCATCCACATCGCTTGCTGTGGATAGGCTAAAAACACTTTAGCAACAATCACCATCAGAACTGCAAAGACTTCACCATGGGAATGGCAGATTCGGGAGATTAACTGAGAAAAAGCTGTCAGAAACTGGTAAGGTGCAAGGTGATTCGTGTGCTCTGTAATCACCTTATTTATTTTAGCTAAATCATTTTTCATTTGAACACGTTCTGGGCGACTAGCTGAAAAACACAAAAGGACAAAATTATGTATGTTTGTTGGTTTGTGGTTTATTTTTTTTCCATCGGAAATGTACAGTCATTTAAACCAAGCCTACAGAAACAAGCTTTTTGGTTATTTTCATAAGTCAAAAAAAAAACCCTCAGGGAAAAGTAAAAGCTCCTACTGTAAAGCTCTCTTTAATATAGCATACAATGACTTAATCGATAAGATATTTAACTAACCAGAATAACAGGAAATAAAAAGCACAGACAGCAGGAACATCTTACAGATAATACTGGAAAAGCTCTCCTTACACTCTCAAAATAAAACTTCTATTGCTCCTCTGAAGTAATACAATGGCATAGAACAAAACAAAAATACTCCATCTGTTTTCCCAGTAAAAGGATTCCAGTGTTCTTCAGGGGAAAGGAAATGAGTAAATTCTTTAGACGGGATGAAATTTGCACATCTGCTCCTAACTCCACCCCTGCATCTGAGTACCCAGCATAACTAGCACATCAACAACAGAGAAAGCAGCCATCTGATGTGTCTGCAGCCAAATTCAGTTGACCTAAGTGTATAGAACCAGGTCAAGATCAAGGAGCCACAAGCATCTGCTTCACTCCAGACCTGCAGGTCATGTTTGCAGTTTTCATTTGTACAAAAATCTGCCACCCAAAATGCATCTATGGCAGTTGATTCGCATGCCCTGATGCTGCCCACGGGATCTTCCACACACACCAACCCCCCTTTTAAAGTTCAGGAAGATTCCTTCAACAACTGGAACCAAGATAAACTGTCAAAAAGCCCCAAAACCTAACACTGCACTGGAGTCAGTGTATACAAAGCCACTACTCATTACTCTGAAGGCAACTTAGAAGAGGTGACAGGTGACATGCAGGGATTTTCCCTAAATGTGTTTATTGACTTTGGTTAGCTGAGGAACAATGCTATCTCATTATATATTTTTTAAAAGCTCTGGAGGGTTTAATTAAAATAATTAATACTCTCCTGCATATTAACATCCTGTAATTTGAAAGAATAGCAATACTTTCTTGTTTCCATATAATCTCAGGCAATAAGTCTTAACAAAGAACTCTAAATATTCTCACTGCTCTCTCAATCATATAATTACAAGTATGACACAGGAAGTATGCACTGGGGAAAAATTCTACCTTTATCACATTCATAAGCTTTTGCTCCGAAATCCAGCCATAAAGACAGCATTCTTGGCATTGACTGATAGATGAATTGGTTTCCATATTGTAGAGACCTGTGATTACATGTTCAAATCACAGCATGTTAATGATTTATTTTAGAAGCATCAGAAACTTTACATCTATAATTGTTTCACATTCCATTCTGGACCAGAAATTTATGTTCAGCCTTTTAATGCATCTGCTAACATACATAGGCTTTGTTTTTATAAACCAAAACTGCAGATGAAATAATTCACTGTCTTACACAAGAAAAGACAACAATTGCTTAGTCAGAAGTAAAATTTTTTAGGTATGAAAACAAAAACAGAACCAAGTTTTACAATACTGCATAAAAATTCAGGTACTGCATAAAAAGTCAGTTGAATTGCTGAAAGACAATAAATTCCTATTAAATGCTTTTTAAGTATAATTAGTTATAGACACTAAGCAAGGTTCCTCTAGGGTCTAACCTCCCAAAATGATGAACTATATATCTAATGAGATCTCCTTGTTTTTCCATCTTGTTGTCAGTTATCATTGGCATTAATTTATCATAATATTTAGCAAGATAAAAATGTCCATCTTCCCATTCTGGCAAGAAGACTGTAACATCCTGCAACAAAATAAAAAACGGATTATCACTTTTGAGAGGATGTTAAATTTAAAATTAAAATATAAAAATAATAAAAGATTCTCAAGAAACTTGTCCTAGTTACCTTTGTGTAAAATATATGCACAAAAGTATTAATCATAACTATGCAGCTCCAAAATTGCAATTTTGCCCCAAGATAGATGCTTGTACAAACTAGACGTCTGTTCCTGAAATACCTTTTGGATTTGGAGACAGCAAGATAATTTAAGACAGGATGATATAGGATTCCTCAACTAGAAAAGATTATAGTTTCATTAAAAATATTGTAATCAAGTTCCTGCTCTTGATAAACTCAGTACTGGGTTTCTTTTAGCTTTCTGAAAAGTGAAACAGCAGGATGTTTTTCACATTTTTGTTTTCCTTCTAAAAGCATGATGTTAAAAAAAAAAACCCAACATGTGGGACATATATATATGAAAATAAAAAATTTAGCAAGTGGCATATCCATTCTCTAGTAACACTGGCTTGTTTCCAGTGCCAATATTTAGACAATAGAGAATTCTAAAGGTATTCTAATATTATCCATTGAAATTTCATTAGCTTACGTTATTTCATACATCTGTTATATTTTTCTCTAGGTGACTATTACAGAGATATTTTAATTAGTAAGCAGCAGTAAGTATTAGCAGTATCAAATGCCAAAATTTGGAGACATACTACTTCTAAGGAAGTACAAAGATATGCATCTGCTACTAGTTTAGTAGCATTAATCAATGCCAAACAAGTATTTCACTGGCATAGCAAGATGAAGCAGTGTAGTGCTGTGCTGTTGAAGAAAAACGTATCAGTTGCTTTTTTCCTAGTTCTTCAAAGACCGGTAGCATATTTAAAGCATAGTTTTAAGTCACTACCAGAGAGAGAAACAATGCTGAAGAGTAGTGTCATGTGTTATCAAGTTAATCTCAGTCTACTTTGTTGACATTTTAGTGAGGCATTCTAATTTGTGCATGCATAAGAAAAAAAGCCATGCTCCTGTAATTTGTTGGTTGGGGTTGTTTGTTTTTTTTTTTTTTTTTTTTTAACTTTAAGAGAGTTATATTAGGTATTCTTAGCTTCTACTGTTGGAACCTGTAGACTCCCCTGTATTGACATGTTATGTTAAAGCTAATTCAGATACTCAAATTTCCCTCCTACACATTGGTATCATTTAATCCCATTGATGTTACCCTTGGTTGACACCATCAGGAGCATAATGATAGCGTACTTGAGGGATATATTATTATTATTCAAAACTACTGTCTTGTTAACAATACTATATCAAATTACCTTATACTTTTTCATAACTGCATTGCTTTCAAAATTTGCAGTTTCTTCCATAAACCTGCCCACTAGCAACAGTGCCCGACCATGGATGAGCTGATTTTTGGTATTGCATGGTGCTTTATTTTCAGGGAAACACAACTCAACTCCCTTCTGGAGAACAATGAGCGCTTGATGAACTTCACCCTAAATGAAAGAGGAAAGCATTTTATATACTTTAAATAAGAGAAATGTAAAACATCCATCTTAGAGTTGTTATTCAGGCAAAGCTATGTCCCTGAGCATTTTCTAAACCATTCTGGCTGTGGTAACTGAATATTACTGACTTCAAATACTTTTTATGTTCCCTTGTTATCTCTGCATTGTTGCCACTTTGAGTTTATTTACAACAGTAATTGCTGCCCACGTCTATTAGTTAAAAGGATACAAATTAAGGAAAATTAAGGTAATTTAAATTAGCCTGGGCTGCTTTGACAGGGGCAGGTAATCCACCAGTTTTATACATAGCTGCCAGAAAAGTCAACAGATACAGAAAAGGTCTGACTAGCAGTTGGAGATAAAAACTTCCTGTGGCCCAACTGCAATCAGAACGTGTTGATAGTCCTAGGTGACATATTTTGTTTAACGTATACTGATTGTGCACCTTTTTTTCCTGAAGAAAACTAAAGATTATTTTCTTGCATGTAAGAAAATAATTTCCATTTTAATTTTCTTTACCTTGGACCACAGCCACTTTGCTCTTTCTATATAAAGTTCTGAGAGTGTAGATTCCCCAGCATTCAAAAGAGCATTATACGCCGTCTGGTGATGACCAGCTTTTCTTGCAACTCTGGCACTCTGGAGCCAACACTGACCAACAAGCTCACTGTAATCCGGGCTGCAGAAGTAGTTTTGGAGAAAATTAAAGATTTCAATTATGAATGCAGTCTGAAGTAAATATCACAATGTGTTGAAACAGCAACAAAATTCTCAATAATCTATATGCTACATAGCAATTATTTAAATTATTTGTATACACCTGCTTCACCTTTTTTCCATTTAGGCCTAGAAACAAATACTCTTGCCCCTTGTTTCTCCCTTATCTTTCCTACAGACATCACTTTTTCCTTCTATTTTGACAGAATGTAATACTGGAGAGGACTGCTTTTGTCTATAATATAAATTTTCAGTTTTATCTTTTTCCTTCTTAACATGCACATGGAAAAAACAGAATATTACTGAGAACACAACACAGACAGACAAGAAGTGTTCTCACCTTTTACTGAGACTAAGCAAAGCCCTTCTCAGTGCTAAAATGGGTTCTTTTGCTCTGTAGGAGTTTTGGGTCATTTCAATACGAGCACACCAATTCAGGGAATCTCTACCATGGTCACCATTTGGTTGCTGAAACATTGGTCCAATACTATGTTCCAACTCACACAGCATATGCAACCTGTGTCAGCAAAATAAAAGCAAAAAATTCTTGAAAATTGGTTAAGACACATGCAAGTTTTACACAGCTTTTGCTTTTGCCATTTTCTTTCTAAAATTTGTAAGAAATTTCAAATAGTACAACTTCTAAAAGCAAAAATACAGCAAAACCAAACACACAAAAATCCAGGATTTGCGAACCGATTAATTATTTTCTTGCTATTCAATATTTTGCCACAATGACACATTTACAGTACAGAGGAAGTATTAAGCCTTTTTCATTAAAAAAGGCTACTTGCTTGTTAGTCTCCTACAGCCAATTTCAAAAATTATTAAAAAAGAAAAAGGAAAACTACTGAAACAGATCTTTACAGGTTTGAATCTTTACGTTTTTTTGCTGATAAAAGATAGGACTGCTTTTAGGCCACCAGACAAATAAAAAGCAATGTTCTTAAATTAATGGAATTACTGGCCTATATGTACCACTTTAAGCATTGAATTAAATTGCTGAAACTTGCTTGATGATTTTGAAAGATTATAACAAACAGTTTAATTGTGAATATTTCTCATGAAGAATACATGTAAATTCCTAATTAATCAAAGATTTCCAGTTGACCAAGTATAACAAAAAGAAGTGATAGAAAATGCACATCAGGACCACTTATTAGGGAAATGGAAAATTCTTGCTGTTGCATACTTGGTAATGTGATTTCTGGATTTGTAAATAGTGACATGAAAGTCAGAAACCTGATAATATGTTCGTATCCTCGCTGATAGGATCCTCTTTCAAAGCTGGCAGCTGAAAGGGGTACAATCTGTTCTGCTCGAACAACCTTGAGTGTTTCATAAAAATCTGCTTCATTTTTCTTCTTGGCTGATAATAATAAGTGTCCTAGTCTGACACTCCAAGTAGTGGACTTCACATCTTTGGGGAGAAAAAAAAAAAACACGCTTCTCAAACTCTGTTTCTTTAAGCAGCTTAATCTGAACATGCTAATTTGTCTGGAAAAATAAGTTTCTCTCAAAACTGAAGTTTAGAAATACTCTATAATTCCACCCCACAACCTACCCCCCAAACAGACCCAGAAGAAATTTGGCCTTTCACTTGAAATTTTTACTCAAAGACCATACAGTTTACAACCTAATACATTTGCAAAAAAGTTAGAAGACTGCCAGAACCACCTGAAGCCAAATAATTTTCCAGTAAATCCCATTGTGACAGTTTCCAGGCTGCTTCCACTCTGTAAGTGTTCAATTCAGAAATCCATTCAGACCTGTTAAAATAAAGCAAGGGCAATAAAAGCCTGTGCTGAAACTCAGTTTTTCCCCCCTCAGTATGTTAGTTTTATATTATATTAGCAAATATTCTTTATATAAAACTTCCCTTACTTGAAAAGAGGGTAAGCCCGCTCCTAAGAAAAAAAAAAAAATCAGTAAAACCAAACTATGCATGATTAACAAATAATATCTGTACAAACCAGATCCCACAAATTCAGTTTCCAACTAGTGTATTTCACTGCTATGGTATATTTATCCTATTAGGGTACAGAATAGCTATGGAACAAGTACCATGCAAAACAATGAATCAAAAGATTCCATTTAACAAATGAAGCACACATCACACACAGTGCAGACAAGAAGTACTAACATTTCTGGAAGTCCTGAAATGCATTTGTAGACAAAGCACTCCCAGTTTTCTAGCTTCACATTGCTAACTGGATACACTTGACAAGCCTCAAATGCTTGATAAAGCACAAAAATGGCTACTGAGGCACAGGTGTAACACAAGAGCTTCGTATTACTCAAACGTTGTATTAGTTGCTTATAGTACCTGTTTGCCAGCACTCCATTGACCTGAGTAATTACAGTAGATAACTGACCAAGGCCTAACATGGACTTCACTACACCATGATAATGAATAATCTAAAAGAGAGAAAAAAAATAAAAACCAACAACAAATGGAAAGAACCACGTGTATACATTCATGGAAGTCTGAAGCAGAAAATATATCCATTTGAATGCTTTTTATAACAAGAAAACGCATAGCCATTTGCATCATAAGCTAAACAATCACTCAAAATTTTAAGAGCCTATGATTACCAAAGAACTGAAATCAGCACAGGCAATTTTGAAATGTGCATCGCCACAAAAGTAGTTTAATGATATATTAATCCCCATATCAGACTGCGAATAAAAAGTTTGATTTAAAGAAATAAAAAACAGTAAGAAGGAAAAAGTCACAGGAAGAAAGTAACCCCCCAAAAGTACTGACTGATACTTAAGCAATCCAGTTCCAGGTCTTCCCAAGCAAAGGCCTGGGCATAAGCGCCCAGCTATCAACCTGAGCCTGCAAATTCCACTCTAAACCAAGTAAGAGATTGGTTTCAGTTCATAAGACACCATCAATAGTAATAATTATTCAGCAACTGCAAAAGTTAACTCTTTTATGTTCCTATTTCCCTTAAATATTTTGAAGGGATAAATATATTTTAAATTGTAATGTATATTTTTTTTTTAAAAAAAAAAAAGTTAAAATGTGTCTTGTATTTACCTGGTCAGGTTCCAGTTGGATAGCCCTATCATAACAGGCTGTTGCGTCTCTTAACAAGCCAATACTTTCGTGTTCAAGGATTTGTTCTTTGAGAGATGGTTCTGCTTCCCGAATTGCACTGACACCAGCTACTCCATCTGGCTCATGCATAGCAGCATACAGTTTCTTCATTCAAACAGAAGTGGAAATGGACATTAAAAACAACTCTGAGACAAGAAGATATTTTATATATAACATGCTCGGAATCACACATTCTGTTGAAAATGGAGACCACACTACTCAGCAGGACTTCTTAGCATTAAGCTTTCATAAAATATGTCAGTTTTGCTGCTCTCCTTTGGAAGTTGAGCCCTACTTTTGCTTAGCATACTGTAATACTCCTCATCTCATACTATAGCAAGAATAAGAAAGAATAACCATCTGTACAAAAGGCAAAATGTGATAAAGTTGTATAACATGAAGCTGCAGATTACTTAAGGTGGAAAAGCAAAATACAAAGTTTCTCAAATTTGAAACACCACTGAGGAATATAAACCATAAGTAACCATAAACAGGCTCATCCCACCAGTTAAAATGCTTCTTGAAAATAATTTAAATAATTTTAACCACCCGTAGCATTAGCTCTTTCTCTATTTTAGAATAAGCCATTTAGCTTTCCTTTAAATCCTTTAAATGTGTTTTGGCTTTTTTTTTAATAGTTGGCTGTGTTTTGTCACACAAAAGGCACAGTTAACTAAAAGCAATAAATGCTGTACTTTCAACAAAAACATTTCAGTATTTTCAGGATTTTCTCTTACCTATACACCAGAAAGCTACTCCTTTTTCATATAAGAAGCACGTGAAGGAAAGGGAAGTACTACATATTGCTCAAAGACAGACAACTTAATCCTTGTATCCAAAAGCAAGAGCCTAACTATATTTTTTCTTCTTCCCATCTTGAAGAAGAATCTGACAAAGCTTTATTGATCTGTATCTATTTTAAATTTAAAATAAAACAAACAAAAAACCAAGAACTTCAGAACCTGAAGAAATCCAAGATGCTCCTGAATATTTTGTTTCTTCTCTGTAATGAATGATTCAAAGTGCATCAGAGCCCTTGTGTAAGCCTTAGAGCGAAAGGAAGCCACAGCTAGTGCATCCTGAGGTATGAGGTCTAGAAACCGTGTCACGTTTTGGTATTCTCCATAGTCCTCACTTGATGCTATAGAAAAAAACCAAACATTTTAAGAAGACTGTCCATTGAAGTTTCATTTATAAGAATTAACTTATACATCAAGATTCAGCTAACTCATTTCACAATTTAGTGAAATAATTATTGAAATATAGTGAAATATTAGTGAAATAATCTGATTAATTTAAGAAAACGTTTTTCTCTTCTCTCAAAAATAATTTATTTAAAACAATACTGGTGTACTTTCTACATATTGCAAGATAGCCCATAATATGTTAAACTGAACCTTTAGAAAATTACCAAAAAAATTAACATTACTTTTTAAAATTTTGAATCAAAACAATAGATTTGGGGTGGGAGGGGGTAGAAATAACAATATGACTATGAAATCATAAAGCAGACTACCAGAGTAATATTGCATTCCTAAATGGTGATAATGTGATGTGGAAGATTTAAATACTTATTTGAAGAATGTAAGTGCCACTTAATAAAATAACTAACACTCACGTTTTAGATCACCTTTCTCTTTGCTAGACTTGCCAGTATTTTTCTCAGCAATAAGCACTTGAAACTTATGCCTAGCCCACTGAGTGAGGTGATCGAGCATGGAGAACACCGTCTGTGTGCTCAGCTGACTTAGATCAGAGGCGCTGTCTTCAAGCCTCCTAGCAGACTGGTCATCATGTTTCAGAACAGCCATAATCTCCACGTAAACCTACACAAACGTCAATATGATGAAAGACAGAAGTGCCATACAGATATCAAAATAGTAGCAAACTGCTATTTAGTTTAGTTTAGTATTACTATTAGTAATAGTAGGAAAATAGTAGAAAAATCAAACTAAAATACTAGATATTTTAATAATATATTTTAATAATTTTGGGCTTATTTGCAAGCTGTTTGGCCCACAATCTTAGAAAGAAGAAATGGCAGACCAAGTAGTAGTTGTCAGGAGATTCCATACAGGGAGAAAGCCTTTAAAACTCAAACCCTTGGATTCAGAATAACCATCACGCTTACTAAAATTTTAGGTTTCAAAACACAATGAATGCTGCTGCACTTGTGCTGCAAATACAATACTTCCAAGTTTGATGGAAATCAAGTTATCTACTTGATCACAGATCTACTTTCTGCTTATATTTAAGTAAATATGCTGAAAGACCTGCTGTGTGTTTTAGTCAACAGAATATGAGTTAACGTATATAACAGATGCTTACTGTGGACGTACTTGTTCACACAAGAAAAATCATCACACACCTCTACACACCCACAACATTTAAACACAGGTATCTTAGCTGTAAAATTTCAAATTACTAGAATGAATAAATAAATAAATAACATTTTTCAATCTCTCAACTTCTGCTAAAACAAAGTGAAAGAAAGCAGACTAGATGATTCTTTTCTCTCCTACGCTTGCTTTGCTACAAGACATCTATGAACCCTGCTCTGCATGAATCTTGCAGCTAAATAGTTTTTCCACTTAAATTTTAAGTGTATGCAAGGGAGAGAAAAATTTACGGGTCTGCCTTCCTTGTATTATACAAGTTCCATTTATTCCTTGTTTCTGTTGAACTCTCTTTCTCTTTGTGTAACTGCAGATCTTGATGTTACTGCAGTCATAATTAACTGCCTAACATCTCATCCTAGGCCCTACTGAAGAGATACACAGAAATCCACAGAAAAACAGTTCAATACAGACTTTCATGAATATATTCAAAACCCCAGGAGAAAATTTATATTATTAACACAGGAAAAGGAATCTAACACCTATGATTTGTTCATGTAGCTCTACAGTAATTCTGCTGAGCTGAACAACTTTTATAGACAGCAGCCCCTGAACATTCCTTTGAAGAACAATACCTTCTTCTACATCTCACCTCTTGTTGATCCTCTTGACTGCATCCCAACAAAACGTAGACAAGGATGTGTGGAAGCAGATAAATTGTCACTTTATAGTCATTCTTCATCATAATACTGCAGCAATCAAAAACTTTCCTGGCAAGATCATGTCTCACCTATAGAAAAATAATATTTCCAGGAAAAGCATAATTACAAAAGTGCAAATGCCTGAACAATCAATAGGGTTTTTTTTTTTTGACAAAATTTTGTTTGATGGAATAGTATTTGTAAGTTACTTGTGTCCTACAGACGGTTCATCAGACCTACACCTGGAATTCCAGAATTTCCAGGGATTCCAGGAATGGCAGCTGCTATTACACCTATCAATTGCCAATTTCAAAAAAAAAAACAGGCAAGCATTGCTTACAATAGTAAGCAATTTTCATCACCATTGTGCACTTGCACTGGCCATAGGAAAAACCTTAAGGCCAAGAGTCTACTACTGCGCTCAGCCTCTCTTCTGCCCTTAAAAGCCTGCAATAAGTAGGCAATTATGAAGACATTCAATTCTTCTGCCTGAAATAGAGGACAGTGCAGGTACTGAGCTGTTATGATTAAATTCACTTCTTAAAGTGGTTGATTTATAAGTGAAATTTTCAGTGAGTCACATCTTGGAAAGGGGAAAGGAAAGGAAGAAAGAGACAAGTACTTTTTATGCGCTGAGACTCTGGAACTATGGGGAAATGAAAGAAAAGAGAAGCATTTCTACTACTTTGTAGAAGCATTTGTCAGTGCCTTCAGATACAGAAGACTCTGGACAAGGGCAAACTTGCCAGACATTTGGCTTTGATACTGTGAAACCTGGCCAAAAAGCAACAATGCTGGGGAAGGGAAGGTGCATGGCTACCTCAATCATGCAAGAAGTCTTCAGGTATGTGCTTTAGCAGACATATTCCCCCATCCACCCTTGACGTTCAGAAGCCAAAATGTGTTCCATATACCAATACAGAGAGCAGATTTATTCTCTTACCTTTGTTATGAGATAACCTGCCCAAGTTGCTGACCATTCTGCAAAATTATCACCCAATTTGCTTAAATAAATTGGCTTCTTCATCTTAGACCAATTCACGGCCTTTTGGTAACTCTTGTACCTGTAATTTTAAAATATCCATTTAATAAAACTAACTTTTTATTTTAATATAATATAAATCAGTAGCACATTTTTAGTTATGACATTCCCTAACTGGAATCATATTGGGTTTCATCTTCTGAATCTTTTAAAAAAGAATTATGAAAATACTTTCAGTAGTCAGCAAATTTTATTCTAGAGCTTAAAACAGGAAACACAAACAAGGTAAAGCGTTACCAGAATTTTTAAGTATACTTCAAAGTTCTATTCAAATCAGTTTTAAGAAATGCAGTTTGATAAATATTGAGCATTATGTTTTTGATAGGAAAAACCCAGAACATATATAAAAGCCAAGAAATGCCAAAAAGTTTGTTTTCTAAAAAGGTAAAATTTATCCCAGACAAGTGTGATGGTCTTCATGAAGAAACAAAAAGGAAACAGTGTTGATTATTTCAAATTAAGGTGAATACATCACTTGAAGTTTTCTTCGCATTATTTTTAACTCAATTAAATAAAATCTCAAATTAAAAGCCAATGAGCTCCTCCTGCTTCTGAAAATGTTACCAGTAAAGGGATATTAATGGAATTGACTACAAACTCAAATCCAGGGAGAATTTGTAGAGACAACAGAAAAAAGAAATAAATGCTTCAAAACATTGTTTAAGACAATGCTCTAAGGATAAACACACAGATCTGGGCAAAGTATGAGCTCAGAATTTTGCTTATTAGATTTATCATGAATTACATTCAAGGAAGTGCTAATTCAGCTTTATATAGAAAGGCCTTATTTGTATTTTGCATAGACACATATCACTCTTCACAGAAAAGTAGCAATCACAAAACCAAATGAAGTTTTTTGCTAGCCTGGAGAACAAAAACAAGTTTTTGAAGCTGTTATGAAAAGAAATTACTTAAGCTATCATATACCGTGTATTTAAGTGAGGTTCCAGTATCTCCTGCACATGCTCAGGAAACCTCCTCCAAAGCCTGGAGCCTGGGCAGTCCGTGTTTGTCTCTCTACAGTCATAGATTGACAGTAACTCCTGAAAAGGCATGGTTTACATGACCAAGGTCAGCACTGAAGATATTTTATGACCATAGTAGTTACAAAAACCTGTGTATATACAGAAGACATGAAATAGAACTTACAGGATGTTTAATTACAAAAAACTTTCATCCAGCATTGTTAACTCACTACTACTAGGCAGTGGTGATTTCAAATAACTAACGTGTCTACTGCATAATTCTGTGTTCAGTATAATAGGAAATAATTTGTGAAGAAAAAATAGAGTCTAACCATGTATCTTACCTGAATTGCATATGCTGCAGAATCCTGAGCACGAACATTATCAGCATGAGCAAGGAATGCTCTGGTCAGTTCCATTAATAGCCCATAGGCAAAATTTTGATCCTCCACACCAGCCTCAATCACAAAAAAACACACCAGTTTAATTAAAACAGAGTAATAGCTGTATCTTTAATCTCCAAATGATCACTTTGAAGCCTGACTCTAAACTGTTTGAGATTAGAAAGCAAGTACAGATGTTCAAAGGGTCTAACGATAAGAGGTTCCCTACTCCCAAGCACCTTAACGAGAAACCCTTAATGCTAAACAAAACACTACAGTAACACGTCTTACCACAAATGTAAAGTGTTTCCCTTGAGTTTCACTTGTTGAAAAATCAAGCCTGCCGGGATCTATAGCTCCCAGTTCACCCAAACATTCTCCACAAAGTAGTCGGGCTTGAGAATTTGCATCCTGGCAGCCGATGAGAAGTACAGTTACCAACTGGGAGATGACTGGCTCCACAGTTTCACTGTCTGTTACATACTTTATCAATTTTTCCTATGAAGATGAAAAATAAAGACAAATTATGATGAGCTATTCTACACCATGTTTATGGTAAATGGTCTCAGATATTTTCCATTTGTAACTCATTCTTACTTCATATTTCATTTACCCATGAATTCAGGTTTGTGATTCAAATACCATCATTTTGTAACTATAGCCCAATTGCCCTAAATTGCTTGTTACCCTGTGAAAGGTTAAACAAAAAGCATAATGGATTTAGGCCTCAATGCTGTCATGATTAATATTTTATTTCATTATCGTACATCTCTCTACTAACTTAACTTTCTTTGCTTATCTTACCAAGTAACCCTTCTTTTCTACACTTATCTTTCTCGCTTATCCATCTCCTTTCTTTATGTGTTCTGATACTTTCTCTCAATTCCTTTCCCGCAGCTGTTGTCATACCTTTTGGGTTGGCTGCCACATGTGCCCTTATTATTTCCTATTTGTTGACCATTTCTTCACTCTTAGTCCTACAAAGCCCAGAGTTTCAAGTCTTTTAATCAATGCCCATCTTGTTAATTGGATTTCTTTTCTTTTTCATTTTTGCCTAGCTTTTATTCCCCAGCTCCCAATTTAGTCCAAATACAGAAAAATGTTTCTCTTAATAATGTGAAGATGCTTTCCACCGTTATGTTTAATGAAAGCTGAAACCCCAGCCAACATAGCAGAGCAAATAGTTCCATAACCTGTAGAACTAATTAAGTTTGATTTGCCTCAATTATGTTGCCAGACTTCTAACTAAGCAAAACATGGCAAGATTTTGCTGACCTGAGCTGCAAGCTGCAATTACTGATTGGGCAGGAATATACACAATGATTGTTTATTTAAGTAGGATTGTTAAATTAATAATAAAATAATAACTCAATAATAATAAACACATAGATGTGTAAAGTGTTATCTTTGCAAGTTGTACATGGCTATAAAATTTATTTGAATATGATCAATGGATTCCAATTTTTGAGGGTGGAAGGCAAAGAAAGAAGAAAAAAAAAATCAAATGCATGAGATGGTAACACACATCTTCATTCTTTCAGATATTACACTCACAAAAAGTGTTCCCTTTAATATATCAGTCTCCTGATGCAAAAACCACACACATGGACAAGACCACACAAGAGATTGCTGAAATGGACTTCTTAGATACTTCTTTCCTCAGAGTCGAGAAAGATAAGAAATATACTACCAGTCTTACTGAATCAGCATCACACAGATTAGGATTTGTAAATCCTCTTACAAGGAGACATAATGAAAAAGAAAGTTTTCCTCATTATATTAAGAAAAAGCTAGCTTAATAAATTGCAGAGAATAACACAGTTCACATGAACACTCAGTAACAGTAAGGATTTTTAGATTGTGCATCCAGATGCTACTTTGAGTTGCATTTAATTCTACTGAAAGAGGTTTTCTATACCTGATTTCTATATAATGTTTCTTTCAAGCTGGTAAGTGCATGAATGCGAACATCCACATTCTCATGCTGAATAGCTCTCATTGACAGCTGCAGTGTTGTCTGCAAGTCAGTGCTTTTGGAGGATTCCTGAACAAAACATGGCACAAGAAGTTCAAGTTAAATATTACAGGAACGTGTTTAAGCAGCATCTTAAGTTAGAACACATACAAACAACTACTTTACTGACTGCATTCTTACTTATATCCACATACCACTGTCTGTCTGTTTATTTTTTAAAATGTTTTCCTCAAAAAGGTGCTATATTTACATGTTTGTTTAAATATAATGGTGTAAATAAAAATGACTAACTCGGAACAAAATGCTTTCCATACCTCATTATCTTAACTCAAATGGATTTTTACTGTTGTTACCTTATTCCCACTAAATTGCTATTTCCCACCCATTACCAAAGCCTTCTGAGGGCAAGGAAAAGAAACACACCATAAAGCACTCCTTGAACAGACAATCCTCATTACCTTTAAGGAGAATATAGAGAGGGGATCAAGCTTCTCTTGTAATACATTCACTGCTGTAGCTAATATTGCTGACTTTTAATCATATAATCTCTTTAAATCTCAAAAAGATGAAAAGTCAGTGAAAAGTCAAATGGTACACAAACAAGCATGTTAAACGTGAGCATATTTCACTCCTAAAGAAGAATCTGAATCTGCTTGGAAATATTCCCATGATAAACAAATTTTATTTTGTTGTGGAGGCAGATAAATATTATTTCAGTGTAACAATAAACTTTACCTGTTTTCCTCACTTGTGAATTCATTAGATGCATTAAAATCAAACAAATACATAAAAGAAGCTGTACCTTTCTGTATTCCTGAAGGACGACCTGAATTTCTTTTAGTTCTGGAAGGTCAGGCAGAAAGTATATTTCATGTAAAAAGTCCTGCACTGCATCCCTAATAGTTACCAAAAAATAACACAAAGTACATTGCAAATATTAGTTGGATCAGGAAAATTTTAAAAACCCATCAAAAGAAAGTACTTAAGTGTAATGACTAGTAGAACAGAGGCTCAAAAAGCAGAAAAAAAGTAAATTACAGGAATTTTAAATCTAATTAAGTATACATATGAAACAGTTTGTTTTTCTTGTTACTCAAGTAAGGCACAGGTATTCCACTATACCTTAAATTATTTTCTTTTTTAAAGGCAGTTTTTTCCAAAGCTTTCAGAGTTACCATTCACCTCTTTGGCTCTCCTTATTTTGGACACTGTCCAAAGGGTGAGAATAATCCCATGTGATGCGAATACAGTTACAGTTTTCTTCACGAGAAAAGAAAACACACAACCAAAAAACCAATTCTGTGTTCCTAACATAAACGAATCTCTTTCAGTTTTGCTACTATGGACTTCCATAAGAGCCTTATTATTCCTATTGTCACCTTTTAGTTTGAAAACTGTTGGTATGATACAGGGAAGAAAAATTAAAACCCAACAAATGTGATCAAGATACAAACTATGGTCATTGCTAAAAAAAAAAATCATCATAATTTTAAGCTACAAAACAGAAGACTCAACATTGTCTTCAAAAAGGTTGTCATAAAAATTAAACTCTTTTGTATTAGACGCGTTATTTTCAGTTGGTGTGACTCCTTGCAAAGAGGATGTATGAAATTTTAACATTAAGTTCTGTGAAACTCATAATTCTAACTGTAATTATTGAAAGAAACAAATAAAGAACTCCTTTCCTCCCCATTTCCAATTCTGTACTCTTCTTTCTAGCTTAAAGCAAGTAAGAGCAATCATTGTTATTCTGTGTGCCCTGTAGAAGGAATTAATTTCCTATACCAGCAGGAAAAACGCAGAGTTAGAAAACCTGGCTGGGAAGAGTGCCTGAATGGGTTGTAACTTGGCCATAGCATCATATATTTTTGTAAGGACAATATAAAAACAGCTTTTCAGATAAGGCTATCACTTCTCAAATTTCAAAATCTTGTTGCAGTTTAGCTAAGTCGGAATTTTACAGAACAAGAACAACATACTGTTATGCTAATATTCTCTCATCTCAGTGCCAGGCTACTTTAATTTAGGGTTATGCCCATTACTATTACAGAATTTAGCCCATATAACTGAAAATACTTCGTACAGTACCTGTTCTCAACTATGAGAAAGTAAAATACTTCTGTAGTTTCCTTTGGCTGGATATGTATAAGGGGCAATAATGCTACTATCACGTGACTAAGCAAGGAGCCAAGGTATGACTGGTCCAGGCTTCGAACAAAACAATCCCAGGCTCTAAAGAAAAGACAACAAAGCAATCGTAATCAATTATTTTTCTCTGCATAAAGATATTTTAAGTGAGTCATGAGAAGTATTTTAAATTCAGTTATTTCAGCTATGTGGTTTAGAGTATTGTCTGAAAAAAATGACCCCAGTGTATTCAAGGACAGAAACAGCTGGTATGTCACTGTTTGGGTGCACTATCAGTTCACCTGCAACACAGTTCTGGAAAGTCATCCTTGTATCTTAGAGCTGTTCTCAGCGTAGTCATCATTTTCACTCTTACTGAACTGGTGTGTTTGGGACCCATGAGCTTCATTAAAGACATAAGACTGTTTAAAGCCTAGACATGGAGAAAAGTCATTTTAGGCTATTAGATACTCAGTAAAACACATACAAGCTGTTATTTTCTAATAAAACCAGGCTACACTGACTTAAGCAATCATACCCGCTAAGACACCCAAATCAGTTTGATGTTCCAATAAAGAATTTGGAGGTTACAAGAGAGACATGACTGCCTATATGTCCAAAGTTCTGGAAGCTGAAAAGAGCAGGTTTTGGAAATACAGAACAAACAAACTTGCATTAAAAAAAACCACACAAGCAAGCCAAACACAAGATAACACCACACCAACAACAGAACTGATATATAACTTCTGGCAGAAGTGACTGATAAGCTTCAGGGAACATGTAATAGCTCAGTTGTCAATGGGGCTGATAGAAGAGAAATACTGAGATGCAGAAAAAGCAGGAGATATTTCAGTCACAGTAACACTGTACCAAACGAGGTAGCACAATGCCCAGCAGGACAGATCAGTGACACAAAGAAACTTGAGCTTGAGGAAAGGTCATGCAAGGGGAAACTCACTAAGAACAAACAACAGAACAAGAAAAGATAAAAACCATAGCAGGTGCAGCTGAAGACATGCTCTACAAAGGAAGAAATTCAGAAAGCATGAAGACATAGGGCTATGAAAATGAGAGCATCTCAACCTGAATACCTGAAAAGCAAAAAGCTTGACAAAACATCAGAGAAAATGCAGTGCATCAACACCAAGTTATATACAGTCTGCCACTGAAAAGTTCCCTACAGAAACCATCTACGCTACCTCTGTAATGTCACTAAAAGACTTGTTTTGTGGTTAGAAGCACTACCTCAGCAGAGCAGAATTTTCAGACTTAGTCTCAAATTGTGAGTTCTAATTCTCTAAATGCTCTCTACCATAAAGCTGAAAGAAGCAAAACCAGTAAAGCCCAGTTTATTGTGGATTTGCATCTTATTTTCTTTATCTTCACCCTTTCATGTCCTTATAACCCTGTTCCCTGCAGTAACTCCAGTTTTTTTACTGTATCCCTTCATCTTCCACTTTGTTTCTATCACACATATAAAACATATGCTCAGATTCCTCCTCTGGTTGACTGGCTTGTTACATATAACACGTCTGATTGAAATATATACATTAGGTGACCGTTAAAAAAATAAAACGGAAACTTCTGAGGTTACACAGAAGTCCTACCCAGAGTGAGACCATCGGTTTTAAAGAATCGTGTCAGAACTTCTGTATCTTTGAGACTTCACTGACAGTTGCTCAATCACATAAGTAATTCTGGAATATTAAAATAGTCCTTGTCTATCTTTAATATTAAAAATTAAGTTCACGCACCATTTTTTTATCCTCAATGCCAACACTGGAACTCAGTAACTGCATGTTAAAAAATGCCAAGATACCAAGCAATTTAGGTTGCAGATAATCAGCCTGTGGAGGAGGGGAGAAGCAAAAAATAAAAAGTTAAACCCCCAAATTAGGTGACTTAGTATTAACACACTTCTAAGACTAAGAAATTAAAAAGCAAGTATGAAATTGGGAAGAATCTGGGCTGCATAGGGAAGAGCATGGCTAGTAGGTCAAGGGAAGTCATTCTCCCCCTCTACTTGGCAATGGTGAGGCCACAACTGGAATACTGCATCCAGTTCTGGGCTCCCCAGTTCAAGAGGGACAGGGAGCTACTGGACAGAGTCCAGCGAAAGGCAACAAAGATGATTCAAGGATTGGAGCATTTCCCTTATGAGGAAAGGCTGAGAGAGCTGGGATCTTTAGCCTGGAAAAGAGAAGACTGAGGGGAAGTCTTATTAACGCCTATAAGTATCTAAAGGGTGGGTTGAAGGAGGAGGGAGCCAAACTCTTTTCAGTGGTTGCCAGTGAGAGGAAGAGGGGTAACGTTGGAACACAGGAGGTTCCACTCAAATATGAGAAAAAACTGCTTCACCGTGAGGGTGACGGAGCCCTGGCACAGGCTGCCCAGGGAGGTTGTGGAGTCCCCTTCTTTGGAGATTTTCAAGACCTGCCTGGATGCAGCCCTGAGTGACTTGCTCTAGCTCTGGGCAATCCTGCTTCGGCAGGGGAGTTGGACTAGATGATCTCTATGGTCCCTTCCAACTCTAAAAATTCAGCGAAATTCAGTGAAAATGCTAATTCTGATAGACAAATTAGTAGAGTCTCCAATACATATGCTGCTTCTTAAGAAATATCAGTGTTAATGAAAGACATCCCTGTTGGGATGTGGAATTTTTTTGTTTTGGTAAGACTTTGCAGTTTGGGAAGGGGAAGGGTGGTGGGGGGTTGTCTCTAGGGGTTTTTTTGTTTGCCTTTTTAATGCGTACTCAGTATGTATCTCCTTATTACAGGAATACTTAATACCAAATGCCTGCCTTTCCTTCACTTTGTCCTTCAAATACATGATGTTCAGAGAATGTCAAATTGTCTTCACTCCCCAACTGGAGGAAAAAAAATTATTGAACAAAACTGAACATGAATATTTTGCCATCCTTACCATTTGTTCAGGTGATGTTATTTCTCTAGGTCCCTGATAGGGATCATCATGAGATGCAAATGAAGCCAATATTGACAAACCATTGAAGACTTGTTGATAGTGTTCTCCTATACGCAGCAATAATTCATTATGCAGTCCCTGGTAGTCTTGCCTCAGCAAGCTGCCCAGCTCTATCTCAGTCTCATTCTATAATCAAATAGCAAACAGAAACCAAGTCTTCATTTCATGACAATGAAACCAGCACACAGACACACAGAGAGAGGAGGCACTGGAGTCTGCTTGATTTATCACAGAAATCAAGGAAAAGGTTCCACATCAGCTCAGTATTAGATAAACCAAGTTTTACAGTTTTTAAGTTCCCAAAATATCCTCAGAGCCAAAGAAACAGATTATAAATAACAAGAACAACAAAACTTCTGCATATACAATTTCCATTTATGATTTGCAATACCTTAAATAAAGCAGAAACCTCACTATTTATCAATTATTGCTCCTAATCTGCACATATAATAGCACAAATACCAATTTACCTTAAGGTAATGAAGCGCCCGCTCAAGCTCATCCTTAGAGCAGGAACACACCAAATGAGAGAAGATGTATTTGAAGTTATTGATTAAAATCTCTCTTCGGTTTACATTCAACTGTTTTGCTATGGTTCGAATAAGCGCGGAGGCTGCAGGACTAGCTTTGGCTGCAAGGTCAGGAAGCAAAACTTGTAGGGTCCGCTGGTAAATTAAAAACAACACTTGTTAGAAAAACCCCAAACAAATAAAAACCCTCCATCCAGATTCTCCACAACAGGAAATCTTAAAAGAAGAAAACCTCAACACACCCACACACATCAACATTCCCCAATCTACCATTCAACTAGAACACTGCTTAATTAACAGTTTCTCATTTCTCATTTACCAACAACACAATACAACTACAAAGCTACTTAGGATTCAAATAAAGCAAATATCCAACCAGATCAAGAACAGCTCTACCCACAGAACAATAGCTTTCCCCATTTGAAAGAAGAAAGCAGACACGGTGCAAAAATCACACCTTACAAAGCATCCCTGCAAGTGCACTAAATCATTAATATAGATATGCTTAATGAATACTCTAGACCGAGTTAATTATCCATCATACTTGAATTAGCACTGTAGCCATCATTGTAACTTGATAAAACTGTCCCTCTGTATTTGAGCTCCCAGTTGCAACAATCCCAAAGCATTCTATACTACAACAAACAAAAATCAGATCTGTGACCTTCACAGAAAAATTGTGGACTAAAACAGAAATCCACAAGCACACACACAAACAAAAAAGCAGCTATCAAAAGTAAAAAGAAGTCTGACCAACTTACTGAAAGAAAGCGATTTAGATCTGGAAAATCAAATACATTGGCGATCTCAGATAACATGTCCAGAGCCATTTCTCTCTGGTGAGCAGCTGTTTGTTTCTGTAGCTCATTACCCTGGCACGGAGCACTCAATACTGCCATCTGGCTGGAGTGCAGGGATTCCACTAGAAACTAAGCAGGAAGAAATTCAGTATTATTTCCCCCTTTTTTGCTCTCTAGAAATAAACACAAGTGTTTGATTCCTCTTTCTATGCATCTGGTTTTCTTTCACATTTATTGCACATAGATCTACGATTATTACTTTGTGATAGAACTTGATTATCATACACTTTTGCAACCCTGGAATTAAGATATGGCATTATTAAAAAAAAATATATTGAAAATTAGAAAACTTTGCTTTTGATAATTTTCTTTTAAAGACCACTTCTGTCTTTAGGTAATAGGTATAGTAACAGAACAAATCAATTATGTCAGTATTATGGCTATAAAACACAGACTTCAATTCCAGTTTTAAATCACAGCCTCTTGTGGCAATAGTACCACACAATGCAAGAACTTCCATTTCAGAATGACAGCATCTAGGGAAATAAAAAGGAAAAGCAATACTGTTGAGAGGAGATGATCATGAGAAAGTTAAAGATTTCCCATTCCTTTAGAATATTGGGTGGGGGGGGAGAGGAGGCATGGTGGTGGTGAGTGTTTTGATTTTTAAATCATCTCTTTCTTGTCCTACAAGATTTCATCTTGTAAAATACTCTTTTACCTTTAACAACATTTTCAAAATACTCAAAAAATATTCTTTTCTAAACCACAAACTCTTTTCTTTTTACCTGACAGATAGGCTTCTTGTACTGACTGAAAAAAGCTTGCAGTTTTACGGACTTCGCTGCTGCCAGGGATCGAATCTCTGTGTACGCTGCTCCAGCCACAGAAGCTGACTTGGACAACAAGCAGTGTAACAAATGCAAGAGGGCAAATGGTACCAAATCTCCTTTTGATGCCCTTACAAAGCAAGCAGAAGAAAAATAATTAAAAAGGAAAAAAGAATCATTGCATCAATAAAATGACTTCAGAATCTTCAATTACCACGATGCAAAATGAGTCATAATTGTATTTGCGTATCTTATCTTATGTCATTTCCTATGACAGAGCAGAAGAACATGAGAAATATACCATATGAATCAATAGCTTACTACAGTTGCAAAGGACTCTGGACAAAAGCTAACCTTAAAATAAGTAATTTCATCTTACATTTACACTTAAACAAAAAGTTACTTTGCATCACAAACTAACCCAACATTGCAATTTTAAAGATAATACTAAAAATACCTTCCAATATCTCCTGTTGTGAGAATCAAAGTATCTTTGAGCTCATTATTTCTTGAAATTTTCGCATTTGTATAGGCTTCTTTCATTCTTGAAACAAACAGCTGGAACACATGAAAACAAACCAAATAATTTTAAAAACTGTCTGACATTAGTGAAACAAAAAACATAGTAAGTTAGTAAAAGTAACGCCAAATAAATATGAATTCACCTCTTTTATGAATCCTTCCTCAGAGCCTAAGGATTCTAATATGTTCTTTATGCAGTCACTGAAGGCCACTCTTACATCTTTGTCTGGATCTTCCATTAGATTTAATAAAGACTCAACAAGAATCTTCACACTGGATTCATCAGTATTAAAATCCAGATGTTTGCAAAGATGCGGTATATTTTCTATAAATGCTGGGTGGCATGGGTTGGAGGAGGAAAGAAGATATTTTTAATGCTTTTGAAAAAATCTGCTGAAGTGCACCAGGCAGTGATGCAAGTATGCCATAAAGTACATTATCTTTTTAATCAAAAAAGTAGATATTGTCAAACCAGACAAGCTATTTAAAACTCTGATTTCATCAAGTATTACATTTCTAGATAGAGCCATAGACCAAAATTACACCAAGGTAGTTTAAAAAGAAAAAAGAATTACGAACCACAACATCAAACATTAGCAGTGGTATCAACCTAAATACACCTTTATAGCTACAGAAAAAGCCATATAGAAAAAAAGGAACAGAGAAAGGTATGGAAGTAGTGACTTAGTACCTCATAGAGAAGTGCAAAATGTTAACCAAGTCACATACCTAGCTTTACTGAACTGGATACTTTGTTCTCTAGGAGAGTAAGAAATGGCTTGAAAACACAGGCTTGCACAGAACCAGTTTTTTCATGAGCAGAAGTCACAGTAAGGCTGCTACATAAAATATCACAAGTAACATGTTTAATAGCAGAGTCTGCTAAGGAGGGTTGTACACTGAATGTACCAGAAAGACAGCAAGATAACTTCCCAACTATAGCAGCACAAGCCTCCTTGACTAGCTCAGACTCATCTCCGATCTGATTTCTGAAATGGAAACAAAAATGAACACATTTTAATAGATCATTTACCTAGAAGTCTCCATTTCTACATTGTCTGAATTCTCTAACTACACTGAAAGCGCTGTTGAGACAATTTAAAGATCTGTCTCACTAAGTCATCTTTTTTCTGTTCAGATTACCCTCAAGTTCTGTTAAAGGTTTGAAGTAGAGCGGGGCACGGTGAGTCTGGCACATTATAAAGTAACAGAAGACCAGACACAATAGGCCCAAAGACACTAACACGTATATACAAAAGGCAGAGAAACTGGAAAGATTTTGAGGGACACACGAACAAATATCACATGCATTTAACTCAAAGATATCTCCTTTCCCCTCCTTAGTTTAAATTTGTTAATTTGAAATGGGGTCTTCAACAAGTATGAAATAACTTGTATTGTAGTGGACATAGTAAGCATACACTATTCTAGCATACAAACATTGCCACTTATACCTGCCATATGGATATCCTATGATTTCTGAAATTGAGATCTAGCAAATTCTGGATGAAATAAAAATAAATGTTTATTTCGGTGCTTATACTACATTTCTTTGTCTGTTTTTCTTGCATGAAGACAGAAAAGCAGCATTAATACATACAAGAGAACTTTGGGAATCATACTGCAGGACTGCACACTTTGTGGGTGAAGCAGGAGAGAGAATCCTTTAACACAAGTAGCCCGAATTACTTCATGGGGACTTTGTAGAGCCCAATGATAAATAGACTTTCTCCAATCCAGATGAGTCTTTCTTGGGAAGAGAGACAGAAGGAACACACAGTGTGACTGAGTTTGCAGTGCTGAAGAGAAAAAACAAAATAAACTTAATTTAAATTTTGAATATCATCAATCATCATCATCATAAGAGGGCAAATAAAATTTTACTTTAGAACAATCGTTCCAGAGATGTTAGGCTTTATATATTTCAACATACTCACAGAAACTCTGTGCGGTTTTTTTGCTTAAAACCACAGGATCAAACTCAGCAGCAGATAGCTTAAAAGAAAAATCATCAGCATGGCTGTAAATCCAGGGCAGAGACAGGAATTCACACAAGTTATCAAGAATCTGATCACTCAGAGGAACTTTCACTAGGGGGAAGAAACAAAAGTCAAATCAACAGAAAGCTTATACTTTTACAGTTCTGTATAGTTTATAAAACAGATACATATTTTATGCTCTTAATTTGCCACAAAATGGTATTTTTGCTATCACTATTGCCCGATGTTCATATCCTACATTTTTGACATGTAATAATCAATGATGTAGTGATACATCAAAATAATGTTAAAATTTCATGAAATAACTGACAGCATGTAATATATGAGCAGCAGAAAGAATACACCTTTGGTATCTCTGGATACCAAAGACTCTCAGGTGGACTTTAGGAGCAAGTTGAACTCATAATAACACTTTAGTCTTAGTAGAGTCTGTCCTCCATCCTACTAGTGACTTTAAAAAGAAACATACAAGTACTTAATATTTTTGTATATGCCATACACTACATGCCATATTTGCTGAAGCTGGTCAGAAGCTTTGAAATCTTTGAGCAAAACCAAAAGAGTGAGGCATGCTGCCTCTGTGTGTTTTAATAAGAAAACTGCTAAAAAGTTCATTTTGTTCTTATGCATATTCACTATCCCCCTGCAGTCTCTTGTTCAGATAAAAATCAACAGAAGTACAGACAACAATTAGTAAAGCATGTTCAAAAAGGAATACAAAGGAAGCTCTCTAAACAGAGAAGCTTTTTTTAAAATTTAACCCTTTTTGTATAGGAATTGGAGTTCTAACACAAGATCTGTCATTTCACTACGTCTACCACAACAGACCAGTTCAGTCAGATGCACTCCTAATTTACAAATCGAATGAAAGACATGTTAGTTTAAAGGATTTCTCACCTTGTGCATACAGCAAAGCATCAAAGATCTTGACTATTCTGTCAATCACTTGTTCTAGGTTAACAATCTGTGTAGCAGCCTCTAAGAGGGTTCCGCAGGCTTTTACTACTCTTGTGATAAGATCAGAGGAAATCCACGTGAACTGCATATTCACCACTGAGTCTGAGGAGTTTGGAGTGTTCTTACATGTGTCAGAGTTACATGGATGAGTTACTTTATGATCTAGGCTGTTAAAATAGAAGCCACACGATCAATGCATCAGATTGTAAACATCTAATATTGTATTGTTTGTAAGCAAAGCAACTATGAAAATGTATGACTTCAAAACATACAGGACTTATGCAATACTTGTCCTGATACATGGGCAAGCATTAAGGTAATCCAGGCAAATCATACGCAAAGTTACAAGAAACGACTGCTTTCACAGTTTCACCTCAGTATCTTTACCTGGTAGAACTTGTTGGAGGGGTGCAATGAACTATGCACAAAGCAGCTAGTCGCAGAATTACAGCAATCCCTTCTACAGTCTGAAGAACATCTGCTGACAGAATTTCTTTCTCAAGGATAAATATTAAGGATGCAGCTTTCTTTGTGATGGCATTCCACAGAGTGCTCTTCAATTTCATGTTTACAGGATTAAGTCTGTAATTTGACCATAGTGATTATTTTCCAACACATACCTTTCATTTTTTTAAAATAAAAGATAAATCACCACAGCAAAAACTGAGCTAACCCATGCTGGATACAGGATTAAGAAAATACCAAACGAAGCTTTAGCTTAATCATGCTCTTAGGGAGAACAAGATACTAACTCTGAAGTTAAGTATGACACAAATCAGATTTATCTGAAAGGCTAGAAAGGTACAACTCCACAATCCTTGGAAGGTCATGGTGACCAGGGTGGCTCCTGATGACTATAAAAAGGCAAATGTTACACCAATCTTCAAGAAAGGCAAAAAAGAAGATTAATGGAACTATAGGGCTGATAGCCTAATCTCAGTCCCTGGGAAAGTTGTGGAAAAAGTCTTCCTTAAACTCATTCCTAGCTCGATAAGGGACAAGAAGGTAACTGGAAACAGCAGCACATGTTTACCGAGGGCAAATCATGCCAGACTGACTTAATTCCTTTCTACAATGACACAGGTAGCAATATGGATAAAAGCAATGCTGCTTATTCAAAGGACCTCAAACTGGCTGGAAAACTGCACTGACAAAAACCTCATAAAGGTCAACAGAGACATATGAAGAGTCCCACACCTAGAGTAAAAAACCCCATGCAACAGAACAGGCTGAGAGCTGACTGGCTAGCAAATAGCTTTGGAGAAAATGACCCAATGGACCTGTGGAAAAGCTGAATTTAAGACCAGTGTGACCTTGTTGCAAAGATCAACTACATACTGGGATGTATTATCAAGAGCAAAGGCTGATCCTGAGCCCACACCTGCAGTACAGCATGCTGGAGATGGTTTTGTGTGCCCAAATAGAAGAAAGATCAACATGTTGGAGCAAGTCCAAGATAATCAGGGAGCTGAAACACAGCACAACCAGAGGCTGAGAGAGCTGGCTTTGATTATCAGAGAACGACCTGACTTAACTAGACCTACTTTAAGTCCAGGGCAACTGCATAGCCACATACATAATTCCGTCTTTCTGTATGTATTCTGTCAGCATTTCTGTTTTTAGTGTGTAAAAATGAAAAGAATTTGCATTCAACTTATTAAAAATATAGTATCTTTATCTGAAGTTTGGCTTAGAAGTCATCTGTAGATTCTGATCCTTCAAAATACCATTTAGAACTTTTCACAGATCTTTCAACGCGGATAGTATGAACAAACTTGTCTCAAAAAAGTTGTCATTTGTTATTATTCACTAGCCAAATTATTATAAAAGTAGTTATTGAATAGTGTCATACATTACTGGTGTAGGTGATTTCTTTGGATGCTTTGTTTGTAGGCTTAGCCGTCGCTTTTTCTCTGGAACTTCATCACTGCTGCTGCTCCACCCATCAGTATCAGAAGTATCTAGCTGGTTCTGATGAAGCTCCTGAAAGATTTCTTCTGCATGTGTTTTTAATGCTGTATAAAGTGGACTCACCAGATACTGGGATGGAACAACAGCAGAGGTACCATGATGTATACTATGCCTTACTTCTCAAAGTCATGATACTATTGTTTGACTTAAAATACAAAAATTCGAAATATTATGGTAACAACATTCTTAAAAACCTTTCTGCTCAAAAACCTTAATTATAAGATAAAAATCCTCCTAAGCAATGAAGTTGCCTGTGTTCCTACCAAAGAGAATGCAGCTTGTACAGCTGTTTCCCAGTTCTTGCAATAACACTTTGCTAGCAAAGCCACCAAGACAGACATGCAAAGTTTAAGAGACAATACATACGATATGCATGTGAGTGTATGGGGTAGAGGGAATACTCAGCATAGCAACATGCCATTATTAACACCTGATTATGGCTTTAAATTAAAATGGAGTAATTTAGATTAGGCATACGGAAAAAATTTTTTACAATGAGGGCGGTGAAACACTGGCACAGGCTGCCCAGAGAGGTGGCAGACACCCTATCTCTGGGAACTTTCAAGGTCACGTTGGATGGGGCACTGAGCAAACAGATCTAGACAACAGCGTCCCTGCTCGTTGCAGGGGGTGAACTAGATGACCATTAAAAGGTCCCTTCCAACCCAAACTATTCCATAATTCTGTTTTAACTCAAACCTTTCTGTCTGCCTCTGCCCAACAAATATGACTAAAAGCATATGGTTAGAAAGTAAAAGCAACTTGGGCAAAGGGCAATTACTTGTAAAGTTGACCTTATATGAGCTTACACTATCTATGCCTTACCCTTATTTTATACTGTGATTACAGACAGACCCTTGTGCCTGCACAGCTTCTCAACAGATTAATGTATCTGGAAAACATAGGGTCCAGCTACATCTACTAATTAAAGAACTCTGACTACTACAAATATGTGCAATAGCTGAGAATCAAGGAGTATCAATGTAATTATGCAACTAAAAATAGTATTTCCTAGATTTTCTTCTTTGTATAGACGTAGGCTTTTGTATGTTATCTATTCACATGACAAACACAGCTTTCAAAATTAACCTACCTCTTGTTCTACCTGAGTTCCAAGAACATTCACAAAAATTCCACATATGGTACTGATACGGACTTTTCTTACTTGTAAGGCTGATTCATAGCCAGTGGGAACAAACTCCAGAAAATATTGCAGTATATGGCAAAAAGCAGCTTTCAGCTTTTCAGACTGAAGACATCTAAACATATCACCTTCAAACAATGCACAGAGCTTCTCCAGTAGCATGTTCAAGTAGACAGGTTCAATATTTTTATAAGAGTCTGCTTCAAAAGGCAACAATGCCTTCACCAACTGTAAGAATGGTTCTCCAAACAGTTCTGATTCTTCAATATCCATTTCAAGTACTGACTGTAGAATTCCAAAAAAGACTGTGAAGAAAACACTGGCCAGCTGTTCTGGAGGCCCTCCTAAATGAATTAATTTTACTAAAAACTTCACTGCCAAAACTTTAACTTTTGGACTGCCATACTCCAACAGGGAGCAGCCTATCCCCCAGAGAATAATATCTTGTCTTACAAAAAACACATCTGCAACAATATCTGTCAGAATAGACATTAATATAACTTCCAAATATTCTACATTGGGCATACCCATCAGCTGTAATGGTGCTAATCTTAAATATCCCACATTGTCACTTCTATTGCTTGAAAATCTCTTTACAGTAACTGGCCAGACCAGTACATCTCCCCAAAGATGCTTTTGTGCATCTCTTTCATGCAGGAAGATCAAGTCTTGGAAAAGCAATAGCAACTCTTCCGTTAGTACTTCAAAAATGGAGCAATTCTTCATTTTAAACAGAAAAAGTAAAGAGCAAATGACATCACAGATGTTTTTGTGCAACGTGTTGCAGTTTGGAGTTGCAGCAATTCGGAGAAGCCTTGTTATGATCCAGTTACTAAATTCTAGGACAAAAAAAAAAAAAAAAGAAACAGCAAACAGAAAATGATTAATATAAAACCCAAAACTTCCTATTACAAGCACCTCTTTGAGAGCTGGTTGCTCATCAGTAGAACAAAAGAAAACTCCTTTAAACAGAGAGCCCTCACTGGGACATTTCTTCAGCAGACATTATTGAAAAAGAAGAAAAGGAAAAGTTGAAGAAGAAAATGGCATGGATGCCAAGGGAGGGGGACGCAGGAAAAAGGAGACATTTTGTTCTGTGTAATTCCAGACATTTTCCCCCTGTCAGAAAAACCCTCGGGCAATGATTCAACATGAACCAGGAAATACCACAAAGCAATGATAGTTAATAAGGTCAAACTCTGTCCTGATAAATTTTCATTATCACAAATGCAAATAAATTCACAATATTAAAAGTTTATGACAGTACTCACTTATAAATACGTAATGCTGAACTTATGAATCTGCCCTTTTCCTATTTTTGTTCTTTTGTATGATACCATTGTCAAAAAAAATTAAATTCTGAAAATATCAAGCTTCAACATAAACATTTTCAACAAACTCACCAATGCAACTGCATTCAGTTTCCTCCTGATTTCCATCCACACTTACAAACATAAGCGGGGAAGATTTCATGATATGCTGAATAAAATCAAGCAACATTACAGAACTTGGCTGCGAGTCCGATTTCTTAATCAGTTCCAAAGCAACTTTAAAAGAAAAGGAGACACGTTTCTGAATTAGCATGGCAATAAATCAACCTAACAAATATAGTTTGCACCTAAAGAGTGTAAAATACTATGATATTGTATTAAAACTGTGTATGCTTTATCAGGAGCAACCAGGAGTGTGCTTTATTAATTCCTTATAATGATTTTGAGCATATTATAAACCTCCTGTGTGACACTAAACTGTACACAGAAAAATATAAATTACTCAGCTTAAATATTATTCACAAGAGTATATGCAGTAACATTTAGTTAGTATTATATCCAGTGGTTTGATGAGTGAAGAATAACAGTTAACTTTTTCATTTTTAAACACACAATTGTCCCTTTCAGGACTACAACACAATTAAAAAACACATCATTTGGAGAGCAACATGGGTATGATACTTGACAAAATATCAGTCTTACTGAGACAGCTACATGAAACTTTGGAAACAGTAAGTTACCCATACTGTGATTCTCTTTGATGTAAATGTACAGATATCTACAAATTATAATTTTGTACTATACGGATTCCATAATAACAAAACTGTTGTTAAAGTACTGTAGTAACAGAAACTTCTGTTTCAAGGAGTACTAAAACAAGACTTATTTTAGTCAGAATTTAGTTAGAATTGTTAGAATTACAAAATGGAAAATAAAGCTGTTTACGTCAAAGTATTTCTAATTCTGAAAGACTCTGTGAGAATTAAAACTTGCAAGCTATCTCAATGAACAGTCATACTACACAATACAACTGATTTTCAATGTTGCAAACATTTCTATTCCTACAACTGACTTAAGTTACTTCAAATCATAACAGCAAATACTTCATCATAGAATTTATTTAAAAATAAGTTATGAAAATATTGTATTCAACTACTAAATTTTTGTTGAAATGAGAGTTGTAACTTTTTTATTTTGCAAGAATTACCGAAAGCATAAAACAGACAACAATTTTTAAATATAGTAATGTATACTTACCAACATCTACATCTGTAAGAATTCTGTCAATGAACTGGCAGAGTATTTGTCTTGGTTTACGCACAGCTGTATTGTATTCTTCTGGACTGGCACTAAAATTAAAAGTATGTTATTTTCACATTATCCATTTTAAAATACAAATAAATATTTGAAGTCTATTTTAACAACGTAATGTTAGACACATTTTTTTTCTTCTACAACTCTTAAAAAAAAACCCAAAATTTTTTTCCTGTTTTAGTGACAGAAAATTGCCTGTTCCTCTTTCTCCTTATTCTTCAGAAGTATAAAGTTTCATGAAGTGCTGAAGATCATTTAATTTTGTTATGCAATTATGTTTGATATACATTAAACCTACATCTGGCAGATTAAGGGATTTATACACATGCTACAAACCAGCTTTAGTGCAACAACAACAACAAAAAAAAAGAATTAAGAACTTGCTCCACTTTTGGAATTAACCGAAACAACTGAACTGATTAACTACCAATACCCTGCATACGAGGTGACAATATCAACTTCTCAGGTGACTAAGATGACAGATAATTAGTCAGGTCAAATCTTTTAACACACAATTGTACCGCCAGCTACCTACCACAAAGCGATGCTGCAGTGTTGATGCTTACGTTAAAACTTTATAATCAAAGCTTTTCAAGAACGTTTAATTCTGTTGTCCCAAAAGTCGGGTCGCTTACCCAACACCACATTACAAACACAAGGCAAGTGCCCAGGACGCAGGGTGTTACGTAGACCAACACGCCTCTCCCACCAGGTTCTGCCAGAGCCCCCCGTGATGGAGGAAGGGAGAGAAAGGAGGGAAGGAACAACCCAGGCAGGTGGCGGGAAGAGAAGGCGAGCAGGATGAGGGGAAGTCACAGGCCCAGTCCCGGGGAACCTCTCACAGCAGTGGAGAAGGAACCTATTTTTCCACCTCCCCACGCCACATACTAATGCCGAAGCTAGCCACGGTTACCCCACGCACGCAGAAGGGCTGGGTCAGTCGTACCTGGCCAGCTCCCGCAGCGCCGGGATCATAGAGGCCATCTCCAGGCCCTGCTCAGCCATGGCTCCCGCTTTGAAACAGGCCGCGCGCCGCTGAGGCGGGAACGGCGCGACGGCGTCCAGCAGGACCCAAAACTCCTCCGCCGTCCTGCGGGCGGCTGCACCCCCCAGCGGCGCGGCCCAGCTTTAACCGCTTCGCCACCAGAGGCGAGCGCGGCCACGGCGGCTCAGCGCCCCGTTTCCAGTGGCAGCCCGCGGGGGCCTCGCCACCCCCGCAGAGCTCTCCTTCACGGGACAGCGCACAGACAGGTAACAACCAAGCAAGGGCTGAGCCGTAGCCATTTCCTAGCACGGACACTAAGGGGCTGCTGTGAGGGACAGCCGGAGCTCAGCCACGACGGGTGCATCAACGGGGAGCGGACCGCGGCTCCAGGTGTCCCGCAGGATACAGCGTGGGAAATAAGGCCCGCGATTTCTGAGGGCTTAAAGTGACCGGCCTAAAGAGATCAGCCCCGGTCTGCGGCGAGAAGGAACCGTCAGTGCTAGACTCCCACTAAATCGCTCCCCACAGTTCATGTACACCCAGCCCTCTCACTGCGACCCTCTCCTCAGTGAGGACGGGTCCCTTTGGGCCCCACAGACCGGGCCCGCCTCAGCCCGGACCTGCCGTCCTGTCATTGGCCACCGGTGTTGCCCATCAGCCTATCAGCCCGCCCCTCCCCGCCCCACAGGCGGCAGGTGGCGGTGGCGCCCCGGCCCCGGCGGGCGGTGCGGCACTGAGGGAGGCGGTGGCCGGCGGGCAGGTAGGGAGCGAGCGAGGCGCTGGTGGCCGACGGGCAAGTACGGAGAGAGCGGGGCGCCGGGGCTGGTGTCACCCTATCGGCCTGTCTGCAGTGTCGGGGGTGGTGAGCGGGGAGCCTGGCTCCCTCAGCGGGTGGGAGGGCGCGTTCTGGCAGGTGCGGGGGCTCCGCGCCCCTCCCTGTAGGTAGCGGTGAGGAGCGGATTTAGAGAATATTTGAAATTTTGCCATTTTTTTTTTTTTTAACTTTTAGCGTAGGTTGCTTTCTGTTTCCGTTCCTTTGAGGGAGTGAGCGCGTTTAGATGCATAAAGTAAGAAAGGTTTTGAGAAAGAAGTTGAAGGGCCCCTTCAGCATCCCGCAGTGTGCGGGGAGTTCCGCCAGAGCGGGGGGTGCGCGTTAGAAGCCGGGCGGGTGAGCCTGAGCCTGTGACCCCCCCGCGGGCGCTACCTGTGCAGAGAGTTTGTAAGGCTTCGGAGTGTAAGAAGATAAAATAAAGGGGTTGGTGTGTAGGTCGGAATAGCAGGGGGAGTGCGCCTGAGGGGAAATTGAAGTCTGAGCTTGGTTTTCCTCATTAGGAGGTATAACTCTTTCTGCGTTTGTTTATGGACTTAGTTTTAGTGTTGTTTCTGGGCTGAAAAAATATCCTCTAATTCTGTTGCCTGTTTCCAGTGTGCTAGGGCTGTGTCTCTTGCATGTAAGAGTCCACAAAGCATGTGTATTTCAATTACTGATTAATTTCAGATGAGTGTTTTTAGGGAACCCATTACTAACTTTTCATTCTTGGATGGTTATTTTTTTCCTGCAAAATACAAGTATGCCTTTTCACTAAAAATTCTGCTGACCTTTTAAAGGTTGCTGAGATGGGAAGGACCTGGAATGCTTTGAGAAACTTTACAAAACATAACAGGATTTAATTGAAGTTTGTTTGCCAACGTATATGGCAATGTTTTCTACCAGCTGACTTTATAAAATATTAGCCTTTCAAGAGTCATTCCTAGAGAGAAAGAAGAAACTGTGTAGCTTTACATGTGTTGTCAAGTAGAACTTCAATGGTCCAGGAAGACCAAGTATGTCTGGATTTTGTTATCAGTGTTATTTTGAACACAAAATTTTCTGCCCAATTTCAATTAAAAAATAATCTATTGTGACAACAGTATTCTGAATGTAAACTCTCAAGTTTGAGTCAACAATCACATTAAGAAAGGTGTAAATTGTACTGCTTGCTATATTTGGTGTAAAGTTGAAATTCCTGTGTCATCCCTAATAAGTTTAAGAAAGATGACAAGTTCTCTATTGGGATCTTAGGAGAGTTTGAGCAGGCTATATTATTCCTTAGTTTTCAATACTAGGTAATAAATTTATTGCATCATAGGGTGATTTTTTTTTGTTGTTGTTGGTAAAGCATAAGTGGAGCACACAAAGTGATTAATGGGAAAAAAAGAAGTGTTTCTGCCTGGAAATCTCCTGAGTCAACGGTGAGTTCACAGTAATATAGGTATTGTAGAAGTGCTTCTATTTTCTTAGGTAGAATGCTGTATAAATTTATGGTTCAGTTTCTTTAAGTGTTTATCACCCATGTAATACAGGGTTTTTTTGGTTTTTGTAATAAGTACTTACAGCAAATCACTGGAGAGGTCTCTTGATCCCTGCTCACTGGGAGTGAAATTAGATTTGTTTCCTTTCCAGTTGTAAAGCCCCATCTGCTGCCTCATGACCATATCATCAAGTTCTTCCTGCTACAGTGGATTTATAAGACCATTTATAAGACTGCCCATAATAACAATTTTATTGTGCTGTAAGGATGTAAAAAGTCATGTAGATGCTCCCCATAAAAACATTTTTATGGGCAGTCACAAAACCTAGCCCTTTCCAAACCCTCCAAAGGAACACCAACTGAAACACCCATCTTTGTTCCTTGCTTTTCTTGAACGCATGATTAGCATAATAAACTCTTAATTCATCTCCTTGTTCTTCCTCATCCTATTATTTTATACTCTTATGTCTCATGAGTCTCAGGAGGAGGAGCAGGTGTATTGTCATCCAGCTGGAGAGAGTGACTCACTGCTAATGAAATCAGTGTGCCTTGAGACCATTCTGTCTTTTCTCTTCTAATGCAGAATTCATCCCAGTGAAGTGAGTCTTAGGTGTGCAGAGCTTGAAGCTTTCAGGCAGAACTCGGGGAGAAATTCATACAGACCAATAGAGCTGAGTATCACACCCAGTGTGTGTGGCAGTACCAAGGTTTCTGATGAAGCTGACATTACTTGCCCCCCGACTTGGGCAGTCCTCTTGCTTTATAGTTGCATGATTCTTCCACGCCCAGGCCTCTATCTTCTTTGGCTTCCATTGCTTATTTACCACACATCTTGGCAGGTCAATGTGTTTATTTTAAGAGACTGACTGACTTTGCCTCAGACCAGCAAGTCACAGAGCGCAAGAGCATATAAATTGTACTTCCCTCTGTTGTTGATAATTCAGAGGTAGAATTAATGTTTTTCTTGGGGCTCATCTACTCTGTGGATGTGTATGAGGTGTTCCCCCATGTGGTTAGCATGACCACAGTTAAATCTCAGCTGTGTCCTGCAGGTAGGCACAGGTCATGATAATGGCCTTTGAACGCACATGTGTATTCCTTGATACCTTCATGAACTGTGAAGTATGAACATTATTCAGGTTGATATGCTGGCCAGCAGCCAAGATGGTGCATGGAGTTCCTCCAAACTGTACTAAGTAGTTTCATGTAATATCAGGGTGCTTATGGCTTATCACTGGTACAGCTGCTGTAATAATACCTGATAGTCTGTATGATTGCTTGAGGACTAATTTCCATATATAGTCACGAAAGTGGTTGTCAGAGTAGTTGCCTGACCTTTGAACGTGTTGAATTGTTCCTGTATACCATAAAAACATGGTGTATTCCGGAATGCTTTGCTTTTATCTATTTCTAAGTTGCTTATTCAACTTAGTGAAGGGGCACAGATTAAAATTATATTTTATCCTGAATATTGTTTTGGTGATTTAAAAAGGTGAGAAACTGAAACAGGTGGCAAATGGTGGTAAGGACCACAGGCAAGCCAGCAACCTAAAAGCAGAATATGTACATTCAATTGGCTCTGGAAATTACTTTTTTTTTTTTTATTTAATAAGAAATCAGCTCGTAACAACATTGATGCTTAAAAATCCCTTAATAAAGTGGCAGTACCTGACCAATGCAGAATCAGTTCTACCTGGAACTCCTGATCTATATTGAACTTGATCTGCCTAATGCCAGTTGATTTCATTGTTAATATCCCTTTGTGCATCACGTTAACTGTTTGCTCAATTGTTTGAATGTCAAAGCTGAAACAGGCTAGTAAGACATCATCTTACACAGAATAGCTTAAAACCTGGGTTTCAGATTCAAAAGCATTAGGAGTTCCTAAAAAAAGGCTGCAAGCTGAGACAGTAAGGGTAACTTCTCTATTCTCCAGTGTATTGTGTTTGTGGTAAAATTGCTAATTACATTATTTCAGCTTTGATTCAGCTGGTCACATGCAGGAAATACTAAATTTCAGTCATGACCTTGTTATATGCTCTGTTATTTGTTTTGGTACTTCTAAATGTAAATTAATTGATGAATTTCCAGATTTTTATGTGGGGGTGCGTGTTTATTTACTGCTATTATGTGTCCAAAGATGTCCAAAGAATATGAAGGTAGTACATCACAATAGCTCATCAGAGAGACTAATATTGCTAAGCCTCAGAAATAAATTATGCATAAAGCAGATTGTGTGCTTCTACATGCATGCTTTTGGTGGGAAAAGGATTATCAGCCCACTTTCAGGGCTCTCCTGCAGATGTTTCCTTAATGAAAACAGGCACTAGCAAAAAAAAAAAAATTAATGCTGGATCCAGTATTACCTGGTTTAATGAACTTAGTGTATTCATCCTTTCTTCTTCTTAATAATCATTGGTAGAATGGAGTGATTAAAGATATTGACATGTAGTAAAGCTGAAAAATTAGGCTGTATGTTATCAGCAAGATTATATTTACTTGAATGCTAATTTAAAGGATTTGTCTCACTGTGAGCTTCAGGAGCTAGCTTTTTCTTTCAAACCAGATGTTCCCTCATAGGGTTTTGTTTTCCAAAATGTTCATAGTTTGGAATGTTTTTGTCTTGCTGATTTATTAAGCTTGTTTTCTAGCTCTACATCTTCCTTTCTCCCATTTTGCTTCATGTCCTTTTTCTTTGCACTGGTTTATCCCCTTATGACAAAGGGAAACTAGATTCTGTTTTTTCATATCCCAAAGGTAGGTCAACATAAAGTATTAGGAAATTCTTCTTTTCTATTGAGCTGAATGTTTTACTTCTGTGATGTCCTAGTCCTTCCAAGCCTGATTTATAGAATCAAGATAAATTTAATTGAAACTAGTGTGGATTTTGCCAGTGATATAGCTGACACCAGGACTTGACTGTGATTATAAATCTTTTTTCCCCCTTATGTAACATGATGTATTCAGTGACAAAACAATTCATAACTTAAACATATTTTTCTTTATTTGTCAGCACCTGTATCAGCCACTTAATTTTATGAGGCAGAATATTTTTCACATCCCAGATTAGCAAAATGCTATATCACATAAATAAATTTAAATCTTATCAATAATTTAATTGATTTAAAAGGGAATTACTATGCTTAGAGTTGTTTCCCCAGATAACTACTTTACTAATTCAAGGCCTATTGACGAATCTTTCCAAAAGCTGGTATCTTGTTCATCTTAATAATTGATATATATCTTTGATCTTTCCAAAGGAATTTCATTATTCTACAATTACTATGTGTCTCCAGATAGGTATTGCTAAACATACATGGAAAATAAATATCCTCTGTAAGATACAGCATTGGAAATTTGTTAATGTTTTGAATAATATGTAATATAACTTTATCAGCATTAACTAAACAGTACATGTTTAGTATGCATTGCAAAGTGTAAGTTTCCATTGTGTGTATGGGAATTACTCTAACTTACTTTTTCTTTTTCAGTCATTCCGGTAAAATTAGGCCTGGCAAAATTTCATTTACCTCTTGCAGTTTGGTAATGCTGTATGTGTCTGGCTGATTTAGTTTTTGCATAAAGATGGTATTAAAACAGAATGCAATCTTTTTTTTTTTTTAACAGAGATTTAAAAAAAAAATAAATAATGAAAACTAAGGTACACATCCACAGAAATTTCCAGAATCTTTGAGAGTATCCATTCATCCTGAAATTTAAACCATGGTTGGCTTTTTCAGCATGGGCAAAGTGGTTTGATCAGGTCCTACTAAAGCTGCTCCCGAGGGAGGCTTGACAGCACCACGAGGCTGGTTGTTTGTCCTGCCAGGGCAAATCCCTACTTTTGGCACTCTGTGTTATGTTTGTTTTCGTGGGGTGGCTTGCACTCTAAAGTGGCTGCCCTCCTGTTGTGGTGAAAGACAGCTACTGGGTCAGCCATGCTGAGCTTTTTAATGAAGTTTTGTCTGGGGGAAAGTAGAAATTATGAAATTATCTATAATAATAGATGCATTTATTTCTGTTGCATTCCAAAATTTCTGCATGCTTTCCCTCCTGAAATAATTTCTGTGATGGTTAATTTGTGTCATATAATTTAAGGTGTCATTCTGCCTTTTACTAAGTAAATTAAGATCAAGTCATTTAAACTCAATAGGATTAATCCATATCAGTTCTTCTCAACCAAATAAGCATATGTTGGGTGAGTAATTGGGTGCTACTATAGTTTCTGTGCTACCTAAGAAGTGCTCCATTAAGGTGTCACTTGAGTTGTATTGTTTTCAGCTGGACTCTTCAACCAGAGGGAGACAGACCAGCAAGAGTGGGAATGAAATTATGGAAAATAAGCATAGTGTTGGCTTGATACCACAATAAGTATTTCTGTGCCATGTTTAGAAATTTAAGACTAGGGATTTAAATATAGATTACTGCTTAATGCTCAAGAGCCTTACTTTTGTAGAATAGAAATAGAAGTTATTTTTCATGAGTTGTCACTGTGTAAAATGACAGTGAACAACATGACAGGGTTATTCAGTTTTTGGGAAGATCAGTGGGAGGAGGATGAGCCCCTCGGTGCAGACTTGTAGTTAACCTAAAATCCCAAATGTTTGATTGCTTAGTTAAAATATTACGTGAAATAAAATGTGTATCTTCTAAGATCTCCTCCAGAGACAATTTTGCCCTTGTAAAAGAGAGGGTTTATCAACAAGCTGATTTATCTGATAATTGATCACACTTCATAATTTTATAATGGAAGAGATAATTTTAGTTACATATTTCACTTGCTGAACCTGTGGAAATCTGCTCCCGAAGTCCTAGCAAGTACTAGTCCTAGCAAGCACTTACAAGTGCTGTAAGAAATATTAATGCTTCATTTTGAAACTGTCACAGTTTGGAAAGACTTTGGACTGTTATCTGGTAATTTTGGAAGACAGTGGCATTTAATGCAAACTATGCGACCAAATAATTGTCACATTACTGTGGGACAATTTAAAATGGCTAACACAAAGCAAGTATCAACACATATTAAAATTATGAATACTCAGAATTCATGTTTAACTGAGCAAAAAGGCTTCTTAAAAGGTAATATGCATAATCAGTTTACAGGATTTTTTTGTGTACTAAGTATTGTGCCATATAGTTACTAGACTGTAGATAACTGCATAAGCATATCTCCCTTACTTTATAGGAGTGATTTTAAGCAACAAATAATTTTTTTAAACTATCATTTTTAGGTTTGTAAGGGTTGTTACTAACTCAGCACTGTTTTGTAAGATTAATGTTTTTATGATACTTGAAAAAAAGAAACGATATTTCTAGTTAATAAAATCACAAATGTCTTTATGCATTGTTTTGCATAGTTGCATTGAATTATTTAAATGCTTAAGGATGTCTGCTCATGTTTCCAGTTCAAACTATTATAAAAAAAAAACCACAAAGAGTTTGTGTAACCACCAGATTTTTGTAACGCTTTTTATTAATTTTAATTTCTGATACTTGTAAGAAAGATGGTACAGTTTTCATCTAAGCATCAAAAACAATTATATATTCTTAAATGAAAAATATCTCTTAATCATATTAATCCTATGGCTGAGGTTTTAAATAGTTTAGTACTTACAAAAGAAAATTTTCTCAGAAATTTTTTTTTTCCTCTGCAAAATGTGATTAGAAATGACAGTTGGCAACAACAACTGTAGATGTTTTCTTCTGGCCTAATTATTAAGAATTACAGTACCAGCAAATGAACTTTGTGTGTCCCAGTTAGTCTTCTAAACTAGAAGCTACAAACAAAACTCTATTTAGTCTTAGTTACTCAGGTTTACTAACGTGCTCCTTTTATTCTCAACACTTGAGCAAACATAGCTCCTTAAATCTGTGAACAGGCAGGTGAGTAGCATTTATGCACTGGTGGACTCAACAGAGACAGGATGGCTTTGAAATGCTGCCAGCTGCTTTTGCCATGTATTGTAGAAGGCCCTCCTTTTTCCTCTATCTTGACCAATGAAGAAAGAAAAACAAAAATAACCTATGAATTTTCCATGACAGAAAATCCTGGCTTGCTTGTAGTATAGTAGCTGATCAGTCTAATCTTCTAATAATCTTTTGAACCATGTAGAGTTGAACGAGGAATTAGTAGGTGACAGAAGGCCATACTGCTATCTGACAATTAATGAAAACTGAAATATGCTCTGGCAACATGCATCTGTTTTGTCCTATTTAGTACTTGCAGTTATCTAGAATATGAAGAATATGTGGATATATATTGAATTGCTGAGAGCAGGAGAATGAATGTGCATTTCTATTGTTATTCTTAATGATCTCCACATGATTAACTTCTGGGGTGACCTTAAAACTTAGTTCATTAGTAGTAGTCAGCCTGTGGCACTCTGGAGTTTTACAGTATTTGTAGCAACCTGAGGTTTACTACTTCAGACTAGGAGAGAGCAGGTGCACAGAAAGATAAAGGCAGTAGTTTTCTGGAGGGTTGCAGTTGCGCTGCTTTAAAACCTCCCTCCCCTTCTGCCTCTTAGTCTGCTTGTTCACTGATAGCTTTGTTCATAGTTTGGATTTTTAAAGTGATGTGCTAACTAAATATTATTCTTATACTTGGAGAAGAGAAAAATGGTTCATAATGTTCCAGATGACTTAAGAAAAAGGTAATTTTCTGAAGCTATGAGTTCCATAGGAGGATAATTCCTTACCAAAGAACACTGAGTGTGGTACATCTTGTCTCTCATGCAGCATCAGAACTGGAAGAAATAGAGGCTTGGGGTATAAATAAGAGCCTTGCAGAAGATATTTACAATATATCAGTAATATTGTAAGAGATTAGACAGCTGAAGGTGAGTATACTTTGATTGTAGCAGATGAAATGCAAAAATCCAGCAAACTCTGAAAAAAAGTGAAGCATGTAACGTGAAATTGTAATTTGCTAATAACAGTGGCACGATTTTCACTGTGAAACTGAGAATAACATTGCTGTGCTAGAAGCTAGCAGATAGTGAAAAGCTGTGATATTTGTGCTATTTTAATGTTTCTGATTACTTTTGTTTCTTTACTATAAATACTGAGCTGGAGATAACGCTGCAACTAATGAACTTTAATAGAACTATCACTTTTAGAAACAAGCAATTTAAATTGTAATTTAGAGGCAGACCAGAAGATGGTGAGTCAGTGACTTCTACAGTATCATCACTTCTCATAATTTGACTGAGCTTTCCATGAAAATTAAAGATGCACTTAAAAGTCAGTTTGTGAAGTAGAGAATTTATGTGAGGATCTGTTTAATTTTAAAACAAATTTTTAGTCTTTCCAGTGACAGAGAAAAGCTTGAAAAGTTAACCAGAGAATTAACGTGAAGTATCTGAAAAGAGAAGGCAGATGTCATTCCATATGGCTAGTTTTAAAACCCTTTGACTTTTTTTTTTTTTAATTGGTTACGGTTTGTCTTGTGCTTGTTTTTGGAAAGTTTGGGTTATTACTATTGCTTCTGGTTAGCTTTTCTGTTAAGTAAGTAACTAGCAGTGCTATCGTTTTAATAAAGAAGTAGAAGAATAAGTAAAGCATAACCCCCAAATTCTGAATCTTATTTGTAGAGTACTGGGAAAGACAGAAAGCCCCTCTGTCATCATGAGCTCTGAGCATGAATTTTGCTATGTGCACAAAGTTCTTACTCGTGCAAATGCTTCAATAAGAATTGCAGATTTTTTTTTCCTAATTAAGGTATATATCAGAGAATAGTTAGATGTGAAATTCTTTTAAAAATAATGCAATTTTTATTTGTTATTCCATGCCAACAAAAGCTGTATGTGTATAAACCTAGACAGAGAAAAAAAGAGATTAAGTATCATTTGCTGATGTGTCTTTTAACTCACTCCCTTTTGCTGTTGTAAACTTGATATGTAATGTCAGCCTAGGCACAAAAGAATGACTTGAGGATGGAGTGCCAAATGAACTTGCTTTTATTAGTATAGCCTTTCCATTTATATTTTAGTGTGGTTTGCTTTAATGAAATGTCAGAGAAACCAAGTTTGGACTTAAAAAAATATTCTTCAGAGCAGTGACTGGTAACCAAATGGGTTTTCTAACGAACTGTTTCCTGGTTTCTTATCAAATTTTCTGTATGTTAATGATAGACTCTTTCCATCTGATGTGCATTTACATGGTAAAACTGCTATGATGCTTTGATCTTTGTTGGCATTCATCTTGCACCCTGTGTTATGGTGGCTGTGATGTTGGTTCAGCCTGTATTTTTTTCTTTGCTTTTGGTGGCAGCATACCAGCTTCCAGAGACAGCCTGATCACTGGGTGCATCCAGAAGGGATATGCAGGCAAAGATATATGGGTAAAGAAGATGAATATGGGGACAAGTCAGTGAGGTAAGGGTACTGTTGTAGAATAGGAAGAGTGGAAGAGGTGCTTGATGGGTACATGGAAGTTCTACAGGAAGGAGGGTCTAGTGCATTTGCGTGCAGGAAAACCAAATGACTAGTCAGCATGTGAAACAGGTTTCAGTATAATAAACTGATTTTTTGAGAGTATCAAATGATCGACCCAGAGGCCAAATGATATTGCCCATGAGAGGAGGAAAAAAAAAAGTGTCATATAAAATGAAACAATATATGAAGTTGATTGAACTTGTTGTTAGAAAGGCAAATCTGGTGGTTTCTGTTCAAGGCTCAGTCAAATGCTTCTGGACCAATGCAAACATTATGATTTTTACACTTGTAAGGAAGTTTTTACCACCAAGTCACTTTAATCTGACCTGAGCCCCATCCTAACTGTTAATACTTTGCTAATTAATCTGAATGTAACTGCAATCATGGGTTACTTGACTATAGACCCATGTGTAAAACGGAAAAGCAAGATTTTTACTTTCAGAACCTGCCTTTAAATGTTTAACTTATATTCAAAAATTCAACTTCAGGTTCTTAATTAAAAAGATGAGATGCTGGGGTTGTTTCACTTCTGTTACCATTATTATTTTTAGTTAAAGTGAGCAGGCTTGATAGTGTTCTTGAGCTGTCTTAGGAAAATCAGTTAATGCTTAATGTGAACAAAGTTCTTCATTGCAAACACATGAGACTTAAGTTGCGACAGACTTGATTGTAACTACGTTATGTGTCTGAAGAACAGGTGAAAATGGGTCATTGTTGTAAGCCACACAGGCCTCAGAAATGGGCTGCAAGTTTTGTGAGTTTTATACCAGGACTTGTGAGTTTCCTTTGTGAGCACTAGGTTTAACTGTATGAGTAAAACTTACTCTAGACTCTGGACAGCAGGTTGGAAGTTAAAGAAACACTAAAATGATTTACTTTGGGAAGGCTAATTCCACACCCACAAAGTTTAGATCTAAATCCTAGTGGTTTCTACAACTGAGCATTTAGGCTAGAGAGATACTTATTCTAGGGTTTGCTCAAAAAAGGGAAGGTTTTCTGTGTGATCTTATGTCTCCCAGGGCAATTCCCTAGTTCTACTTCTCTTGCAACTTTTTTTTTGCTATTCTTTCCTGTCCTTGGGATTAACAACATGCAGGTTTTATTGCTGGATATGGGAGTTTCTTATTACGAAAGCAAAAAGTTAGCAAATATGTCTATGACTTTCAGTGTGTGTAATGAACTGTGGAACTAGGACCTTGAGGAACCTTTTTGTTTGCATTAACACTTGCATTTATTTAGTGGCAGTAAGCATGGGCTGCTTTTCCCTCCTTTTGGAAGGAGTGTCATTGCAGTTGCATTATGTTTGAGTTGCTTGTTTATAAAGTTTTTCACTAGTTAATTTATGGCTGAAAATCCACAGATTTAGCTGACTCCAGTTGAAGTTGCTGAAAAACTAGTCCTTGATAATTCTTGTACGTTTGCTGTGGTAATGTCTGCTAAGTAGAAATGTAATGTAAATGCAGAAATAACCAATCTCCTCTGGACCAACTGTAAGGCTTGATTAGGGTGTTTCAGAGCTGGATTGCTATATGTTGGTGGTACATCTTCCTAGCTTCTGACGTTATCCAGGCATTTGAACTTGTGCACCTTTAGCTCTGTCTCTAAACTGTTTGCTGTCCAATAGGCCTTCTTGAAAGGGCAAAATGAGACCATCCTTTTCTTTTGTAGATTGCAGCAACTCTATTCATGTTTATTTCATTTCCATGAGAACATAAGCTGTATTTATTCACAGGGAGCTCTGAAACACTTTTTAGTGGAAACAGTCTTTTTTTGTTAAGCATTAAATCCTTATGCCTTTTGTGTTCTTTTTCCGCGATTAAATATTTAATGTTGTTGAGGAACGAAACAACTATTTAAAATATTTGATAATGAAAGATGCTGAGATAGCATAAAAGGTAATTAAGATTTATGGTTTGAGTGTATTCAAATTCCTGCTGTGCTTTCATTTTCTGTATGTGTCTGCACTTCTCTTGACAGAGCTTGGATACCATGTGTGTGCTGTTATTGAACTTTCACCAAGGCAAAGGTTGTGCATAATAAAACCAAGAGCGAGTGACACTAGCAGATTCACTATTTCCAACCTTTACTTTGGATCAGAGTTCTTTTGAATTTACCCAAGTTATAGATTCCATAGGGAAACTCTATTTTTGTGTCCTTCAATTTGTTGCTTCTTACAGCATAGCTATTTAGTATTTTATATTGTATGCTTTGATTCTGTAATCCCTAATTTATTGGAAAGCTAATATGTTATATTTAAATTACATATGCAGATAGTTCAGAAACTTGTGCATACAACTCTGCAGGCCAGTGGTGCTGACTTACATCAGTATCCTGTTTTCACAGATAATGTCACTGTTTCAGATTTGCTCTTAATGACATGCTCATCAATGCCACAGCTTGTTATATTCAAACAAGTGAGACCAGGAGAAGTGGGGCAGTGGCCTGTGATCTGCTGTGGGACTTTGAAGAAAAGAGTTGCTTTCCCTACTTTTCCCTTGATCTTTGGAACCAGAGAGTGAGGTGCTGTGCCTTCCCTGGGTGGCTGCAAGGAGCAGTTGAAGAGGTGAACTCTTGCATACCACCTACAGCATGATTAGTGCAAAGAAAATGAAGGAGTGCAACCTCAAAGAATCCTTGACACAATGGGTTCAAGAAGAATTAAGATTAGGGCAACGAAGCTGGTGAGGGGTCCGGAGCACAAGTCTTATGAGGAGAGGTTGAGGGAGCTGTGGTTGTTCAGTCTGGGGAAGAGGAGGCTGAGGGGAGACCTTATCACTCTCTACAACTACCTGAAAGGAGGCTGTAGAGAGGTAGGGGT